>VZTG01008822.1:1138777-1167055 GCA_013397845.1 Melanocharis versteri
TTTATTTTATTTTATTTTATTTTATTCATTTCATTTCATTTCATTTCATATAATTTTATCTCTCTTGCAAGGCTTTTCACAAAAGCCCATTTACAACATGTTGGACTTTGTAATGTTCTTTTCCCACTTGAAAGTAGCGTTCACCACTGGAAGAAGAGGTGAATAATTGGGAAATACCAGCCTGTGTCCCACGGGCTGACAGACCCTCTCTTCCCTCTGCTGGACCTCACAACAAGGCACAAAATCTCATTCCTAAAAACACTATTTTTCCTTTTTATCGAAAACTATATCTCCGCTGTGAAATTATTTCAGGAAAGTTTGGGCAGGTGGAAAATAGGAAGAATACATTTCATTCAACCCCAATCCTTCGGTTTTTTAACTACCAAAATCTCTTGACTAATTAATTGTGTTTCCTGGAGATTTTTATCTTGGGGTCGGTGCATACACAGACATCTGGAGTGCAGCTCAAAGGGCCCCAACTCAACCCCTCCATTCTGTCAGAAGCTGGACCAGAACCTCCTCCTTTCCCAGCTTCTCCCGTCCCACCAGACTCGCTCTTGCCATTTTTCCTCCTCCAGAGATGTGTGAATTCCCTGCAGAGGGGCGGCGGAGCCTCTGCGCCGCGGCCCCGCGCGCTGCCCCAGCTCTGTGCCTCAGTTCCCCCTGCCTGGCTGAGCCATTCCCCCCTCTCCCAAAGCCTGGCTGAGGCAGAGCTGTGGATCTCTGCCATTTGGCTGAGGGTCAATCCAGAGCAGGCAGAAGCCCTGGTGCTTGGCAGAGGGAGACAGTCTTGAAGGACTGGAACACAGCGCCTGCTCCCTCTATTAAAAGGCTCCCGTCCTTTTCTCTCCAGGCCGTTTGGGAGCGGGTGCAGCCCCTCTCCTGGATACCCCAACAGCAGCAGTGTCTGGGATTGCTCTTTCATTCTGGTCCACCCAGGAGGTCTCATTTCTCCGGGACCTTCCCGTGGTTATCTTTGTGCCTGCTGTTGCAAGGCTAATCTAAGGATGCAGGCCCTACCTTGGGCTACCCTGGAAGGCTGCTTGGAAGCCTCATCCAGCACAGCAGAGCACAGCTGCCCATCTTGGGAGCAAGGCAAACTGGCAGGAGCATATCACACCTGTGCTCCATGCTCTGAACTGGCTGCCAGCTCCCTCCTGGGCCCCGTCCAAGACTGGTTAAATATCGATAAAGCCGGAAATGAACTAAGCTCTGGCTAGATCCAAGTCTGCTTTTCTGCCTTGCCTCCTCACAACACCTGAAATGCCTTCTGAGCCCAGATCCGTGGCCACACGGCTGGTGCCCTGCTTGGATAAGGATCTCTGTTAACAGCCCACTGCTTTGTGGGGCCTGCACCCAAAGCCTGGGAAATCAAGGGGAGTTTTGCCATGAATAAAGTGGGGAGAGGCAGAAGAACATCGTGTGGAGAGAAGAGGAAGCGGGAGCAGAGAAATAAAGAGGAGGATCAATGCTTATCTTGGTTTCCCAGAGAAGCTGTGGCTGCCCCATCCCTGGAAGTGTCCAAGGCCAGGCTGGATGGGGCTTGGAGCAACCTGGGACAGTGGAAGGTGTCCCTGCAGGGGGTTGGAACTGGATGTTCCTGAAGGTCCCTTCCAACCCAAGCCATTCTGTGACTCTGCAATCTTGGAGCTAGACTTCCTCATCCAAAGAAGAAAGATTTGAAAGGCTGTGAGAAAGGAAGATGAGGGGTTGGCTTCTCCTGCTTTTTTAACATAGCACAGATATTTTCCCTGCTTGTGCAGAAAGCACTTGCAGCTGAGGACACACGAGACCTGTGACTCAGTGAATTTGGTGTTAATGCTGATGTTCAGCACTCTGTGGGGTCAAACCATGTACCTCCACTATTTCATCCTCCATGTTCCCTGAATAGCCTCAAAATTATGTTTTGGCAGTCAGTGAAAGAGGCCAGGAAGCAAGCAGGAGGATTTCTTTGTAGTTACACAGAAACTTGTTCGGGATTTGCTTGTCTTACTGTGATTTGGCTTTTTAAGATTTCCATCCTGGGAAATAATGGGAAGGCATCCCCTGAGGGGAGGGACTCCCAGTCCACACGTGACTACCTCCAAATCATTGTGCTGGCCATTTCAACACTGGGCAGAGACAAACCTTGGTGGACTCCAGCCACCTGCCTTGGAGAGATGCAGGGAGCCAAAACATGCCATAAGTGCAGCTCAGTCCCTGGCCATATTTCAGATTGTCCAAAGCACAATCCCCATCGTTCACTGATGAGATGAGCTTTGTCTTCTCACTCTCTGCTGTGCACAGGCTGTGCAAAGCTCCTTCCAGTCCCTTTGAGTGCCTGTGACACCATCCTGGACGTGCTTTTTTGCAGCCCACTCGCTTTGGAGCACCTTAACACCCTACAAACTGCAGTCCTGGAGAGAACTAAAGAAATCCCAGTTTATCCCAGCATCTTGTTACTCGTAATGGCTACAGACCATAAGGGCAGGGCAGACAGTGCAAATTCCCCTGTATTTTGTTCCATTTTCCAGACATCTGCAGCTCAGGGACTTCCCAAGGCAGAGACAGTGTCTTTGTGTTTATTAGTCTGGGATGGATTTTTATTCCATCAATTGGTTTAGGAGCTTTATGATTTGAACTTTTGGCACCCAAAACTTCCTTTGGCAATGAGTTCAGCAGCTTAACAGCAAAAAACGTGACCTCATTCATTTGTTTTGGAATCTATCAAATGATCATTCTGGTTGATATTGCCGTGGGACTGTGCATCCTTATTCCTGGTCACCTTCTCCATTCCTCTTTTTATGTTATAGGTTCTTGTTATATCCAACTTCCATCCTTTCTTTTTTGACCTGTGAAGGTTTTGTCAGATTAGGATTCCTTCTGTGGAGCCCATTCCTCCAGCAAACCTTGTCACCCACCTCTCCATCCTTTTTTTAGACCTAAATCTCTGCCTGACACAGAGAGATGAAAATTGCCTGTGATGCTTAGGACATTAGGCACAGCTTCCACAGGAGCCTTCACACACCAGGCATTTTCCAGCTCCCTCACCAAGGGCACCTGTGCTGCGTGTGAGCAAATCTGCCTCTCTGTCACCAACGGGACACCTCAGAACTGGTGACTGTCCCTGCAGCTGCAGCCACAACCAGGCTGGGAACGGAGGGATGCCAGCCTGCAGAGAGTTTGCAGTTATGAAAAAGCGAGAGAAGAAATTGTTAATAACATGGAGGTACCTGGTATCAACTGTTTGGGTGCTCTCAAAGCATCTGGGTATTCCCTATAACCCAGAAACGGTTATAAAAGCAGCTCATTCCATCACACAGCCTGTTGAGAATTTCATGCATGCACTGGGGGAAAAAAAAATCATGATTGCTAAATGCTCCATTTTCTTTTCAAGACACTGTGCTAGTCTGAAGTGGTGTATGTATACATTTCAGGCAAATGTGTACTTTGTCTTCAAATGAACAGCTTTCAAAATGATCTTTGGTTAAGCTCCCTTTTATTTTTATCTTTTATTCGCCTACAATGCCAGCTGAGGTTACCCATCTCCCGACAGCTACCAAATGGACTCGTAATTGTAAGGCTCGGTGATTTAATTAGACTCATTCTAAACACTCACATTTTTATCAATTAGTTAATGGGCTAAAGAGAGTCTTATTGTTGGAGCCAGGTCATTTGGAAGCTGGAGCCTTCATGAGGGCAAGAAGCTGAAGAACAACAGCGTTAATATCTGTAATTAACCTCACGAGTCCTGGTTTGTTCAATTAGGACTGAACCCCCTCTCCATCCATATGCCTTTCGTCAGATGGGCTTTTAATTTGAAATAATTGTTACAGAAAAAAATCAACAAATAATAGCTTCCTTTTTTCTTTTTCTTTTTTTTTTTCCCCCCCTCAAATGCAGACACATAAAAACAAAAAGCACAGTCTTGACACACGTGCCTGTGAGCTATTTATTAGAGCCTGGTTAATTCACGGCTCCCGTATAAATAATCATTCTAGGTTTTTAAAGATTAACAAAGCTCTTGGTAACAGATATTGTGGGATCTTTTCAAATTGATCCTCATCTTGTAATATGTATCTCTGTCTTTTTTAATGCTGCCTTTTCTACTACTATTAAAAAAAAAAAAGTTTGGGCTTTGATTACTTTTTGCAATTTGTTGCATGTGATTTCTATGCTTTGGAGAGTCTGATACATCTGGTAGTTGTTTTTTTCCTGAGGACGAGCTGCCTGGTTTAAATACATCTGTTATAAATTAGAAAAGAGAAATATAGAACAGCCTATAATTACAGAATTACAGAATTATTACAGAACTACAGCAGGTTCAACATGCCTGTGTATATATTTAAATACACATACTCATCTATGATGTTTAATTAGTCACGTTATACTGTAAATATTTAAATATATATGTATTTAAATGAGTGTATATATTTATATATGCATATAAACACGAGGACCAAGCTTTGCTAGTAGTGTGCACATGATCTTTCTGCCTTAAAAAATTCAATTACTTGTTTTTATTTATAGAGATTACATATATATCTCTGCCAGTGTGTATATACAAATGTATCTATATAGACATAAAAGCCCACTTTCCTGGCTTGCTGAGACAATAGGCACTCTGCGTGTCCTTAATCTCGTATATAATGTATACACAGTAAACATGCCCTCAACACTTGCTCCTGCATTTTCATTCTCTGCAACTTACTCATCTCTGTTCCAGTTGCCATCTACAGATAAATCCCAGGACAGACACACAGATGATTTTTTTAAGCTGCCTTTGAATTCATTCAGTCAAAAGAGAACAAAATTAATTAGAAAGATTTAAGGATGGGCGTGATCACATCAGTACAAGGCATTTAAAAGAGGGTCGGAGGTAGGTAAGTAGATACTAAAAATACCTCCTGGATTACGTTAGGTCCTCAATCATAGGCATTAATTGCATATTGCTTCTACAGAGAAATATCCCTGCCCAGCCAACACACCCACACCTGCTCACTTTTGTGTGCAAGCACCTAATTCCACCGAGCTCGGGGCGTTGTGCAGATACACAACGGGGAGACTGGTGCTGCCAGCAGCAGCACCGCATTTTTCCACGGTGGAAATTCCCTTAGGAGGGAGGAATTCACCCTGAAAATGGGGTCCACACCTCGGGCCAGCAGCCTGGGAGGCCTCAGACCCAAGCCTGGCCAACACAGGGGTGCTACTGAGCCCACACCGTAACCCCAGAGCCCAAACTCTGCGGGGTCCTGGGGGCACATGGGCTGCACCAGAGCCATGGCACGGCGTGGCCAGGGCCACCAGCCCGGCCCTGCTGCCACCCCGAGCCCAGGCTCCAACCCAGGAAGGATGGAGCCCTCCCCAGCACAACCATTGCCATCACAAAGCACGGCGGGTCCAACCATAATTGGTTCCAAATTAAGCGGGATTAAATAACAGAAACGTAACGTAGCACAAATGCCGAGAAGCCAGGCCTTCTTTTTTTTACACGGTTATCTTTTTTTTTTTTTTTTTTTTTTAACAACGCCAAAGAAAGAGGCAAATTGTTGTGTAAAAATACGCGAAAATAATAGTGGTCCTGGAAGGAATGTTTTTCTTCTCTCTGGCTGCAACAAAAACAGTTGACTACTGAGAAGCAAAGAGCAAATTTGCAAGAAAGGGCACAGCACAACAGCAGCGGGGACTGTTAGGGGGAACGGTAGGCGCTTTGTTATTTCGGGAACTTCACTGTAATTTTAAAGCGTTATTTATAATAGTAATAATGCCAGCCAACTTGTTTCACTTAATACACAACCAGCCTAAATAAAAGGCTACAAAAGCAGCTGGGAACAGTACAGTTTCCTACTGTAATTGTGCGTACGTATCCGAACATCTGATGAGCCCCGCTCTACGTTTCCTTATTGTTATCGCCGACAATTATTCCCGTGCATGCGCCGCAGAGCCGGAGCTCCGCTGAGCTGCATAAATGCACTCTTTGTTTCCTTAATTATTAGGCAGACAGTTCATTCTGTCCCATGTCCAAGTTCCAGACAGGTGGAATAAGGAGGTGGCATCTGTCTTAATATTGAATGCCACGCTTCCCCCATCTGCCGTAATAACAGCGCGGGGGGCTGCTTGGCTTCAGTTGCTCCGTTCTGCACCCAGCCATATGCCCCGGTGCCGCCGCACGTGCCACCGGAGCGCGCCGGCCCCGGGATGCCGCGAAGGAGCCTCGGCGCAGGGCCGGGGTCAGGCACGTGCTGCAGTCAGCAGGTGACCGCCAACACGGCCGCTCCCCGCGCCAATGGACGGGGGGCCTTCAAAGTCAATCGACGGAACAGAGCGCGCTGCCAATCAAATTTTGCAGGGCATACCTTCCAGGCTAGGCAAATAAGAAGATTTAGAGCACATGGCAGTTCATCGTTTATAATCCTGTCTTAGCCCAGCATGGCTTAGTGATAGTTCTGTGACAGATGATGAGCACATGACAGCTGGGGGATCTTATACGAACTCATACAGTAAAATTAAAATTAAATTAGTGACACACTTGTACACATTAGTTGTGCAACAGTTATGCAATCTGTTCGAGACCCCTAGCGCAAACCATCGCCGATTTAAATAATTTATACTGGTGCAGGGGTGCTGGGTTGTGGGGGTTTTTGCCTCTCCCAGAAGGAATGCAGCATTTGCACATTTTTAGCTTTAAACAGCTCTGTCCTTTCCATTCTGTTTGTCCTCTCATTTCTTCTCCAGAAAGAAAGCAAAGACTTATAATTTTTTTTTTAAGTTGAAATGTTCAGAAGGGTTGTTCTGGAGGTCTGGGAGTGTTTTTACCTTGCTGAATGCACTGTGCAATTCATAATATTACGGCTGTCTTATTTTCTTATGTAGCCATTCTAGGCTGCCATAAAAAAAAAAAAAAAGCAAATAAAAACAAACATACTGATCTCCTCCCTCAAGATGCAGAGTGGGAAGGAAACCTATAAGATTTGAGTGTTTTTAGATGCAGGAGTATAATAAACTGGCTGTTCTTTGGCTCTTTAATCTGATAATCTTGTTACTATTTTATGTTTGTGTGTTGGGGGTAAAAAAAAAAAGAAAAAGGAGAAGTAATCACTGAAATGTTGACAGTAGATCTGCAGTTTGAAAAGACTCATAACTTTAAAGCTTAGAGGGCCTGATCCTTTTATCCGCGTGGGCTTGACACCAGACTACCTCTATTAGCTTTAGTGGAGTTCCACCTGATTTACACAGGGTAAACAGAGACAGCATTCGACCCTGAAATCCTTTTCGGAAGGCCACTCTCTACACCAGCAGCGTGTATTTGCTGCTCCCTCCCAATCCCTCAGTGTTTCTCAGTTACAAAAATATCAGCTCAGCCACACAAAGTGTTTTTACGCTCGTGGGTAGAAAAACTGTGGTGTCCAAAAGCTGTTGCAGTGCTGATCTACACTGCAATAATTCAGGGAATCGTAATGATTTATCAGCTGTGATAGAGAAAAAAAAATGGATAAAATCTTGGGGTTTGTTTCCCTTAAGCCATTTATTTATTTATTTACTTATTTATTTGTGTGTGTGTATTTAATCACAACCAGAGGATGATTTGGGGACTCTCAGCCACGGGAATTTTCCCAGCTAGTAAGGATAGTGTGTGTGCATTTATATTTATAGATAATTGTGATTAGAGGATAATTAGGAGGCTGTGGAAATGCTCACAGTTAGGAAGGCTAGTCTGGGTCTTTACAAGCTGTCTCTGTGTTAGGTTCCTTTTTCATTTATGTAAAGGAATAACCCATGACAACCATCCAAATGGTGATCCAGTCTCTGAACCCCCACGCTAAAAAGGACAATTCTTGTTCTACATGCTCTTATTTTTATGTTAATCAGGTCAGTGAGGGTTTTTTTAGTTGAAGATGTCCCTGCTTATTGCAGGGTGTTGGACTGGATGACCTTAAAGGTCCCTTCCGACCCAACCCAATCTGAGTTTAGGATTCTATGGAATATTTTTAGCATCCTCCCCTTTCCTCCCAGAAGCACCTGGAGGCTCAAGCCATTCCCACCACCTGTGAGGCTCTGAGTTAAACTCAGCTCACCTGGTGCTCGGTGAGGATGATTCACCTGACAGTTCCATGTCAGCAGGGTGCAGGGAGCAGCCAGATGGTGAGGTGGCTGTAGCTCAGCCCAGCTGGGAGTGGAGCTTCAGGTGGTCCCTTCTGCGTGTAAATGCCACGTGCTCTGTGTCACCTGTGCAGAGCCAGGGGCACCGGTGGGCCCAGCGACTGCTGGTGGCACAGCCCGGGGCTGCTCTGGGCTGGTGGCAGTGGGGAGGGCTCACAAGGGCATCCAGGTGGCCACCACCTCCAGGGAAAGGGCCTTAGACCCGTGCTGAGGTTCTGGCAACCCGGGAGATATCCCACATGCTCCTGCCCTGCTCACCCCAGAGGTTAATGCCACATCTCCTGCTGTGTTCCTGCTCCTCCATGGTCCATCCACGAGTGGAGTGAGGTGCAGAGAGCCCAGAGCTCGTGCTGCCCAGGCCCTGGAGGACGGACCCACAGCAGCAGTGCTGGGCCAGTGAATCCCAGTGTGGCCATCACTGCCTGGCTGCTCTGCTCGCTGAGCCCAGACCAACACTCCACGTGGCACTGGGCAGCCAGACCAGTCTGCTGATGGAGCATGACCCAGGCTTCAAAAAGCCACCTCTGGGCCATGTCTGTGGCTTGATATTCTCTCTTCTGCCACCCCTCTGCTCTTATCCAGGCTCTGTTCTTCCCCAGCCTCCAGACCAGGAGTCAAACCCTGCATTCAGCAAACCCATTCCATTCTCAAGTTTAATTTGGTCCCCACTTATTTCTGGGACACTGTGGCCCTCGACTTGGCAGGCTGTGAGGTGCAAAAAGACACTGGTGCCCTGACTGTGGAGGGAGACTGGCCTGGAGAGGGATGGAGAGGGATGGCAGCGAGCTCATCTCTGCCTGGAAATGCTCACACAGAAGTGCACTCAGACTGCTGTGGTGGCCCCAATACTGTGTGACAATCACGAGGCCCCTGGTACACAGAGCTGCAAGATGTTTTATAGAGGAATGGTTTTTTAAAAACTTTTAAGAGCTTTAAAACATGGCTTTCTTCCTGTTCTCTGTTTCTTCTCCCTGGGGCTGGGTAACAGCAGGTTCTTCTGGCAACACGAGTCCAATTGTGCAGGTTTCAGAAGGAGAGAAAAATGGTGTATAATCAATTGTATATTATAAAACTCAGGGGGAAAAAAGCCTTTTCCATGCTGCACAATATCAGCATTTGGCAATTGGACACTGTATTTACCGAGGCTAGAAAGAGAAGATGCCTTCCAAGGAAGAGTTTGGGGCTTTAAAACACAAATCACAGGGTGCAAGCTGAGCTACTGGAACCCATTGCAGAGTATTGGTTGCCCCACACATCAGAATGAAGCCGTTTAGGGATGGAAAACCCCTCTGGAAGAGGCAAAAAAGCAGCTGTTGGGAACATCTACAGCAGCACGTGCCCACCTCACCTGAGAAGCATATGAAAGGAAATCATCATCACAGAATCATCACAGAATGGCTTGAGTTGGAAGAGACCTTAAAAACCACATTGTTCCAACCCCTTCACCATGAACAGGGACACCTTCCACCAGACCAGGCTGCTCCAAGCCCTGTCCAACATGTCCTTGAACGTTTCCAGGGGTGGGACAGCCCCAGCCTCTCTGGGCAAAAGTTTCCAGTGCCAAATCCCAAATCTTTCCTTCACAGGTTGGAAGGGACCGCCTTGTCCCCTGCTCAGACATGATTCTGGAGCCTCCTCCAGTCACCCTGCTCAGGGAGCTGCCCTGTGCAGGGCCAGGAGTTGCACTTGTGGGTCCTGGTGGGTCCCTTCCAGCTCAGGATATTTTATGGTTCTATGGTTCCATGGATGTGGTTCAGCAGCTTCTTCTCATCGCACTTCACACCCACCCTCCTATTCCACCTTCCCTGCACAACTGAACTGGAGCTGGAGGGGCAGGATTGCTGTTTCTCAGGAGAAAAAATGGAGGGGTTTTTTACCTCTCTCTTTCCTAGTAACTAGAATAACAGATTATAAGGGAAAATCAAAGTAGGCTGAAGATATATTGGATAAATCATACAGAAATCACACCTTTATGCTCTGCACACGGCAGACACGCGGGCGTGGAGCAGAGTCAGGGCTGGAGAGAAGCTTATCCACGTCCTGCACATGGGCAGCTTTTTAATTACTTGATGGAGTGACTCGCTGTGATTTGCAGAGCAACCTGGGAACGAGACATCTGTCTCCCACTAAACGAGGCCAGTCAGTGGGATTAGGTACCTGTTCTCTCTGAAAAGAAGCCTGACCCTCCAGCATGGCCACGTCCTCATCCACGGGGCTTAAAAATGGAGGAAGCAGGAGCCAGGCTGGGGTTCAACACCCCAAATCAGTTCCCACCTCCTTGCTGCGTGATGCAGTTATCCATTCAACTCCTCTGCCTCCTTGCAAATAATGGTTCCAAGGGTAAGGAGACACACAGGTGTCCAGTGGGATGTCCTGGGCTGCTGCACCTGCCTTGAAATCCTGCGTGGGGTTTTTCTGGCTGGTGTCGTGTCTCTGTGCTGTTGTACCAGGTCTCAAGGCAGCAATAAATGTCCGTAAGACAACAAGATTTTAGTTTGACAATGATCCCTGGCAGCTGGATTATGAAGTATTTCCAGGACATAAATAGGACACGATGGTTTGGTCCCTCTTTTTATGGGGATAAATATGTGTTTGGGGTGCAAATAATTGTGTGTTGTGTGTGAAATACAACCTTTGCATGGACTCCCTAATCATTCCATTTGTGAATGAACCACGTTTCATAAAAATATGTGGGGCACCACAAGAATTAATAACAAAGGTGCTCCACCACAATGAACATTTTATGCAAGCTTATGGGCATAATGAAATGAACAAAGCGAGAGGAGAAACACAGAGAACAATATCTTCACTATCAGCAGTTTACTTCAGTCTACTTATGTATGATCAAAGACTACAAATATAGTTTAAACAGCATGAAATAATGGCCAGGTTTGCAACGTGAAATAATTTTAGGGGAAAAAAAAAAGTGAAGGCAAAACATACGACGGGCTCGGTGCCACGATGCAATGGGCGTGTGGGCTCATTTTGTGATGAACAGCCAAGGCATGGCAGCAGTAGGGAAATGAGGCTGGAGGAGCTAACCTCCCTCCTACCTCCTCTTTGAAGATTTCCACATTCTGGGGAGAGGATAATGAAAAATATTTTACCTCCTCTATTACAGAGGTGTCAGTGGACATTAAAAAAAAATAAAAAAGCCCAAGCAGAAAAAAACCCCAAGGATGTAGCGTAATGCAATTTCCAGGCAGATGTTGGAGGGAGGGCAGGGCTGCTCCCTCTGACTCCGGTGAGGAGGAGATGCACAGAGAGAGCAGCTGAATTATTCACAAGGGATAAAGGGTGCTGGAACTCGCTCTCTGCAGCCCCCAGCGAGCGTCTTGTTCTTTCCCCCTCCTGTTTGCCTGGCTTGGTACAGCACCTCCTTCCACCCAAAAACCATGGAGATGAGTTTTTCCATGGCCCCTCCATATCCCAGCTGGCTGCAGAGGGTGGATTGCCATCCCTGCCCATTCTCCTCCACGCAGCTCTTTGGCCCAGCCCCTGCTCTCCACCCTTTCCCCAAACGGGCCATGGTTGCTAATTCCGTGATGGATGGGGGAACCTGAGCAGGGCATCTGCCCTGGGCATTCCCTGGAGCAGCCAGGCAGAGGAGCCTGGGAGTGAGGAATCAGGGCTTGCAGCTGGAACTGAGGAGGGTTGGCATCCTCGTGGGTCATTCCAGCTAAACGTGGGGACTCCAGGTCAAAACTGACCATGGCAGCAGCAGCAGGTGTTGGGTGGCAGCCACGTTGTCACACCTGGTGCGAACAAACATCAAGGTGGGAGGGCTGCTGCTCCATCCCAGCAGCCTCAGCCAAAAGCAAAAGCATCTACAGCTGTCACTGGAGGTACCAGTGATTACACTTAAGGCTGTTTAATTTTTTTTTTTTTTTCCATTTAGTCTCCTGTTTTCAGCTGCTGTTGCTTCTCAATAACTAAACACTTCACTTGAGATCCTCGACGTTTATTCCCCGCCTCAGGGTGAATTCTGCAGTTCTGCCTGCTTTTAGTTATTTGTTTTAGGGTTTTTAGATGTGGGGTTTTTTTCTTTTTTTTTTTCTTTTCCCAAGGACAGCAAAATGCCCCAGCCTTTTGGAGTTTTGAATTATTGTTGCTAATGCTAAGAATTGGCTTCAGCAGTGTTCGGGTTTAACCCTTTCATATTTTGTAATTGGTATTTTACCATTTAGGAATTTGATTTGGGGGAGAAACATGGAATTTGGCAGATGAGCAGCACTGGAGGGGGACAGTTGCTATTTTCTGTCCCTGGTAAAACAGATTTAGGTGCAGCCACATCGCAGCATTGCCCTTTGGTCACCCTCACTGCAGATGCCACACTGCAAAAATCCCAGCTCCAAACCTGACACTGGTGGACACCACCAACTCCAAATTTTGGAGAAGAGCCAGCAGTCAACCCCTTTTGACCCTGGGCTGGTTTGGGAGCCACAAGATGTCTGGGTGTTTTACTGCCTGCTCTTCCACCAACCGGCACGAGTAATTCTGTGAACTTCACAGCCCTTATTACCGAGCACAGCCTAATAATGTCATCTCAGGAGGCAAGTAATTGCAGTAATTAAGAGGTTGCACAAGGTCACTTGAGGCAGGGCTGGGAATACAAGCTTTTGTCTCTCACCCTGCTGCTGTGCCCTAAGAAGATGTGCACTGCAGCCACAGGCTGTCTGTGACCACCCAACCCACCTCCCTTCCACAACCAGGAATGACAGTCTGCAGGGACAGCAGCAAAAAGGGCTTTAAACCTCTTTTTCCCTTCCCTTACCCAGAAAACCTCCTGCTTTATAGAAAATGGTTTGAAGCTGGTGCATTTTGGGAGAGATATTTGTTGAGGAGGAGGAAGGCAGAGTATCAGTGCATGGCAGGAAGAAGTGATTGCCCCCAAATCCTGTCCCTGCTTTGAGAAACCTGCAGTGTTTCACATGGAAAGTGTTTTATCTTTTCACAAGATGTCTAAGTCCTTCCCTACCCAGCCCTTGCTACACACATACATCTGGGAAACGGGCATCGCATTCCGCGGGCTTCATTCTTAGGGGCTTTTCCTAATTTTTGATGGCTCAATTTTGCCCCTTTCAGGCTGTCTGAAGCATGAGCCTGCCTGTCTGTCATCGGCGTGTGGCTTCATGGAGGGGACTGCCCGTTCCGTGGGGAGGGAAGAGGGATGAGCCACCCCAGCACCCGGCACTGCCTCTCTCCAGCTGATGGAGCAGATGAGGGATGCGGGGAGTTACATAAAAATGTAGGAACCAGAAACTTAATGAAATGGCTCTAAATGTGACAGCATTCATGAAAAGATTAATTACCAGGAGTAAAGGGGGAAGGATGCCAGGAATTGATAGGATTGGTACCAATACCAAAAGCCTGCTGTGCTAGTAGAGCCATAATATGCAGTCCTAATCTGAGGGCCTATTGTTTTTCTTACAGAAACAACAGGCTCCAGCCAATGAGACAAAAGGGGCTACATTACAGTTTCTGCAGGAAAAACAACAACAGCCATTAGAAATAATTATCTGAAGACAAATCGTCAAGCAGAGTGTGGCACACACAAATATCCTCCCAAGCATGAGGCTCTGGGAAGAGAGGGGCTGTTGCTGTATTTATCCCAGTGGTCGCACAAATGAAGGGAGAGAATTAGAAGGTGGGAGAGAGTGAGGAGCAAAATGAGATGAGGGAAAGAAAGAGGGAGAGATAAAAATGCAGGTTTTCCCATCGGTGACCAGTCGTGGCTCTCATCCCTGGCATGGGCACGTCCAAGGACATGGTCCCTATGTGCACTCTCCCTGTGCAATTCCAGCAGAAAAGAGGGAATACACGTTCATCTGGATTTGCTGCTTAGGCCCTCAATTTGCCAGGGTGTAATTAACTATGAGGAAGGGCAGCAAAGAATCAAACCCAGAAAGTCTCTCAAATGAGATCATTATTACTGTTCCCTACAAAGACCTGCTCTCCCTACTTCCCCCGAAGCAAAGGAGGCTATATTTTTAATTTGTTCTTCCCCATCTCCTCTCCTTGGCAGAATTGATGTATCTGACATATGAAATCACAAACTAACCCGTGGCGGGATAAAAATGAAAAAGCTCCATTTTGCAGTGGGATTAGACGACCACATTTGACTAATGGCGATTTCCTGCTGCATTTTATGTTGGCTGTGATTGTGCAAAAACTTTAAACTGAAATTTCAGATGACTGGAGACACTGAGAACGTTGTATTAACTCCCCGTACAATGAGGTTTTACAGGATGCTGCCAAATATATCCTTAGACAGCATTTCCCTCTGTATTTTGAGTTATTTGTATGTGTAAATACATCACGTATTTTGATGTGTGCATGCCTTTTCTATTTGATTGGTGTGTGTACTGATCAGGATTGTATTTTAGCTGTAATAATATCATATAAAATACACATAAACCCAGTACCATTTTACGAGTACAAATCCAAATGGCTCTGTAAACAAGGACCACATCTAGATGGGTGTCTGCATACAAATAGATCCTGGCAGAGCAATCTCTCTAAAGACATCTTCCACCACCCAGAATGGAGACCACTTCATGTGAAGGAAAACATTGAGAAGGACATATCTATACCTGCCTCACTTGAAACAAAAACCACACAACATTCTGTAACCTCTGCAGTGTTAATACATAACATATGGTGTCTGTTTCACATGCTAATAGTGACTTTTTAATTTGAAGTCAGCCCCAATGAGTCTAAATCCGTGCTGTCTCCAGGATTAATTATGAGTACTAGACTGTGATACCAAGCCTCTCTTCTTGATAAGCTTTATAACCAGGTTTGCACACAGGATAAAACAGCTCCTGAGAGCTGCCATGTTTAACCTATGCGTGACCTGCTGGTGCATCTCTTGGAGACAGAAAGCAACTTGATGAGGTGCTTGGTTCTGTCATCAGGGCATGGGCACTACCAAGGTGAGAAACACACCTCTGATGGGTGCTGACATTAATTACTGAGCTACAGACATCTCTTTAGCTTTATCCAACATGCAAACACCGCTTGGAAAGCAGGAAAATGGGTCCGAGTGGAGCAAAGCATCCCGAGGTCCATGGCTCACATGTCAACCATTACCTTCTGCACCTGCACTGCTGCTCCTGCCCACGGCTCTGCGTGCTTGGGAGCTCCTCCTGGTGCTGTTTCTCTGGGCTGGGCCTGGGGTGGAATCCTCAGGGACAGGAGAACACGAGTGAACATGCACGGCTTGGCCTGAAGGTCCATCTAGTAGAGGTGCTTAGAGAAAAACCATGAAAACGAGGTCAGCCCTCCCCCTTATCACCTCCATTCCTTGCAGCACTGAGCTTCTGAGTCAGAGGCTGTATCTTTTTGGCTCAAATAGCCCTGGTTGGTGCTCACTGCATAAATTTGTCCGTAGCTCAACCTGTTTGTGCCTCAATTCCCAGAGCGGAGCGTGGAATGCGCAGCCAGCGAGGGCTCTCCCTGGCCCAAGGTAATTTCATAGCAGCACAAAACCCTTAATGTCACTTTAAATAGGTTTAGGTGCAAAGATCAGAGCCTATCCTAAGCACTGCTATAATGTTCCTCCTTGGAGGAAACAGCTTCTTGATGCCCAGAGGATCCTGCTGTGGCGAAGACATTAGAAGTGGTTTTCTCTAAAATACATGTGCTTGGATGCTCAGGTGGCTGCAAGTTCATCTTCCCTTCCTTGACAAATAGGCCCGCTTAAAGAATTGAGACTTCCTTTCTTTCTCTGAATCTCTTTTATTAACCTCAGGTTTTTAAATTACTGCAAAATACATTTAAAGTGGTTTTCAAGGTCACTGGAAAACTACATTTTCAAAGTGTCAGTAGAAAATAACCAACTTTCGGACCACGAAAACGATGATATTTATTTTTGAACCTGCAAACCCGGTGATAAACCCAAGCTGTTTACATTAGTTTGAAATCTGTTTTCCTGGTTCTGGCCAGCCATGGCCCTGCTGCAGCTACTTTTCCCTCCAGATAATTTGCCATTCCCACTGCTGCGTAAATTCTTCCCCAGACAGTAATGCGGTGGCTGCCAGCCCTGCCACCAAAATGGCCCTGTCTCACAAGCTAAGTCGGATCAGCCTGAGACAGGATTTTCCTGACACAAACTGTCTGTCAGGGCTGGGGAGCTGGGGGAGTGGGGTTTCTGGGGGTGGCATTCACATCTGTGGCTCGATATGAAGCTGTCACCCCACCGCCAGTGCCTGGTGCCGTGGTATTGCCTGCAACCACCTCCCAGAGAGACAGGAACAATTATTTGTAATAATTAACAATCCCAGAAGAGTTTTCAGGAGAGCTGATGTGTTTATCTGCCATGCCTTGGCTAAATTCCAGCGAGGACTGCACGACATCCTGCCTCTGTCATTGTATCTCATCCACCTAAATTCTCCCGCAGTTTTGCTCAGGAAGGAGAGCCTTTGTTATTCCTTCTCCAGCAGCTCTTGCACTGGATTCCTGCATTTGGAAATAGCTGCTGAGCCAAACACATTTCAGTTACAACTGATCAGTACTGCAAATTCTTCTGATTTTATAATCAGTCTTAGGATTTTTAGTATTTTTCCAAAAGCTTGAGCTGTTGGAGTCGTTATGAAGCACCAGGATCTCAGTTTTCATGGTTTTAAGTAAGTGGCTCACCCTTGCAGTTGAAAACATGAGGCATGTTTACCCTAGAGGCTGAGAAGCCAGATGGTGGATAAAGAAAATGCAACAATTTGGGGTTTTAATCTTGTGATTTTTTTAAGCCAATCTCATAATTTTGGGGAGCTGGACTCACAGTTTGTGAATGTCCGCAGTTGGCATTACCGAGGGATCATATTTTACGAGGAGTGCTTAATTAATTGCTGATTTAATTTGTGTTTGCCAAAAGCTTTGAAATCCTTGGATTCACTGAGTTCCTTTTAGGACAGAATACAATTTCCAGCGCTAAATCTGCTCAGATCTGCTACTCTGGGAATCTTTCAGTGGCCAGCAGTTCAATTTAAGGGATGAAACGCGTTTTGGTGGCATTCTCACTCTGTACACTTTGAAGGCCCTGCTCCCTGGAGGCAGAGGGGTCGTACGTGGCCACAAGATGAGCAGTGTCTTCTAAAGGGTGCAAAATGGACAATTTTCTGAGTCAGGCTCACCCCCAGTTTTGGGGAGATCACTCACCAGCCACTAAGCAGGACAGGAAATCGTGTAGGGGTCTTCTAGTGCCCCTGGAGGTGAGGAGAAGTCATGTTGTTTGGGGCATCCAGCTCTCAGGCTGTTGAAAGTCTCTGCTGACCACGATTTCATAGAATCACAGAATGGTTTGGGTTGAGAGAGACCTTAAAAACCAGGTTTCTCCAAGCCCCATCCAACCTGGCCTTGAACACTTCCAGGGGTGGGGCAGCCACAGCTCCCTGACCCAAATGTGGCCCTGGAGGCCAGGCAGATATTTCTGTGACACAAAACTGTCACTACATTGAAAATGGTTGCACAAAATAAGTAGCTCCTTCTAACCCTCCACCAGACATCTTAGGGAAAGGCCAAACTCTGCTCGGAGTGGGATTGTTTCACCTCAGGGTCATTCAGGCAGCTGGGGCATGGAAAATGGTGTGTCACGCAGTAAAATAAGGTGCCTCGTGCTAGGCCTGGTGAGAATGTCTTTTAAGCCAAAATAATGCTGGGTCTTATTTACTTGACAGCTCAGACATTAATTTAAGACAGGCACAAATGAATCACCAGCCATGTTACAGTTGCCTCGTTGGAATCCCTCTGCTATAATCTCATAGTTTTTTCACCTAATTAATTTCCCCTTTCCTTGCACCAGTGTTTCATGAGTGTATCTTGTTTGGAGGAGATTAAGAGTCACACACTTCATTAGTAAGGTGTAAATTATCAGAGAGACCCTCTCCATCCACCTGCTTAATTGGGTTAATGAAGCGTCTCTGTGGGCCCTGGTAAGACAGCACTGCTCTCTGCTCCCTGCAGGCGTTACCAGGGCTGTTTGGAAAATAAATGGAGACCTTAAAGTTCCCACCTTGGTGCATTTTGAGACTCTTGGGCATTTATTTCTAAAAAGGAAAAAAAAGAGCTAAAGTTGACGCAAATTGCAAGATAAAGCATTCCTGCCTGTAAAATTACAGTCACAATATTGCTCGAATCAGTCCAGATCAGAACTAATTCCTAATTAATATTAACTCCTAATTTTTTCTCTACCTTGAGCAGCCAGATTGCATTATTATAACACACATAGAGATGCTATTAGTGCTCAATTAAATGGCTAAACTGGTATGGGGGCCACAGCAATGCAAGGGTAAAAATGGGGAGTGTGTGTTTGATCTCGTCATGCAATGTGGGGTGCAGACAGTCCCGGGCAATGAGTGCCCTTTGTCCCTGCCAGACATGATCCCACATGGAAACCAGGTCCCTTTATCTCTGCACATCCCTGTCTCGCCTCTGCTTGGCTTTTGGAGACTATTCTTGGACGGGCAAGTGATAAGACCCCTATCAGGCGCATACATTACAGCACACCCACGAAACAGGAAATTTCAAGGTGATGTGAGAGATTATTTGCGCTGCCAGTCTGGGCTCAGAGAGTCACTGCTCTTCCAACCTGGAGCAGAAACACGAGGGGATGACTCACGAGTGCTGATGTCACTTGTGGGGTGAGGTGGGCTCAGCCCAAAGCTGATCCTGAGCGAGGTCAAAGCCCACAAACCCCGAAGCTCTTTAAACGTTCTCAGGCTCTTTCTCACGAGCAACTCATTGAACTCGGGCTTGTGCAGCTAGAAACAAATCCATCAGCAGCCCCGAGCCTCAGCCGAATGGACAATTTGTGCAGGGAAAATGAGGAGAAAGGCTGTGGGTAAATTATTTGTCACAAAATATTCGCCCGGCTCTACCTGACAGAGCAGAGTCCCGCGTTTGATCTCTGTGAGCGACTGTCGCGGGAATCAAAGGGAGTTTTGTCAGGGGATTAAGTGCAGAAGTTGTCGTTGAGAACTACATTAAAGATAAGAAATCCAGAGTGTGGCCCAAAGTGCCTAATCCCAGCACAACTAGCGAATTATTAAGTTGGTCATTTGACAGAAGGAGGGAAAAAAAACCCGACTGTTTTTGAGACTGCCTAAAAAAGAGGTTTCTATTAAAATACAGAGGTTGCATAATGAGAACACAACGTGCGGTTCCAGCATGAGAGCTGGGCTCTTGCACCAGTCCCTGCAGCTATGGAAGGATGGCAGAAAACAGCAGCTTCCAAGGGCTGCCCCTTTTTTGCAGGTGTAGGATTTGAACCACCAGCTCCGGCTGCCGGGGAAAAGGCAAAGTTTTGAGGTATCAGCAGTAGCTCACCTTTGGAGGCTGGAGATGTGCCTGAGATACCTGGCTGATCCCAAACAGAGCCCACAGGGACGCAATCCTACCTACAGTGTCTCCATGCCTTGTTGGTAAGTCAGGAACGCCAAGATGTCCATCTCTGCCGGGAGCACAGAGCTGTTCTGCCACTTCTGCATCCAGCTCTGGGCACCACAGCATGAGAAGGATTTGGAGATGCTGGAGTGGATCCAGAGGAGGCCGTGGAGATGCTCCAAGGGCTGGAGCCCCTCTGCTCCAGAGCCAGGCTGGGAGAGCTGAGGTTGTTCAACCTGGAGAAGAGAAGGATCCAAGGAGAGCTCAGAGCCCCTTCCAGGGCCTAAAGGGGCTCCAGGAGAGCTGGAGAGGGACTGGGGACAAGGGATGGAGTGACAGGACACAGGGAATGGCTTCCCACTGCCAGAGGGCAGGGTTGGATGGGATATTGAGGAGGAATTCTGGGCTGTGAGGCTGGGGAGGCCCTGGCTCAGGTTGCCCAGAGAAGCTGTGGCTGCCCCTGGATCCCTGGAAGTGTCCAAGGCCAGGTTGGATGGGGCTTGGAGCAGCCTGGGATAGTGGAAAGTGTCCCTGCAGGGGACAGTCCCATGGCAGGGGATTGGAACCTTAAAGATGGTCTTTAATGTCCCGTCCAACCCAAACCACATTGTGATTCCATGATTCCATGATGATGACAGACAGGAAAACACCCAGCAACTAGAGGAGAAAGCAAACTGGAAATGCTGGATTTGTGGACAAACAGCCTCCTACAAGCATGGGAACATCTGCATAGGCAGCTGACCACGGGGATGAATGTGAGAAAACAGAAATCTTAACAGGCTCATGGGGAAAAGGGAAGAGGTGTGAGTGAAACAGCATCTCCAGGAATCCTGCCAGGGATCCTGGAGCAGCTGATAAAGGTATTTGAGGAGCTGTGGGACCCCCAGCAGAACGAGATACTGTTTGTTACACAAAATCCAGAGGAGGGGAGGCACGAGATGTTTGCATTACGGAGGTGGGAACTCTGCCTTGCAGACCCCACAGGGACAGGCTCACTTGTGAGGGCTGGCCAGGGGCTGGGACAGGGTGTGGAGTGGCAGAAGCAATCCCACAGCAAGGAAGGGCAGCTCCAGGGGCCTGTGTACGACACAGAGAGCAGAAAGCAAAAAATTCTGCCCCAGAGTCACTTAACACCTCAATGCCACCACTGCTGGGAAATGTGAATGAGGACACAGAGAAGATGATGCCACTCCAAGATACGACATTCCAAGGTCATCTCTGCTGTCCCTGGTCCGGTGCAGAGTGATGGGAATCTCTGGGATGCCCTTGCAGATGTCCCAAAGAACTTCCAGACACCATGAAGGATCATCAGGAAGTTTGGTGTGGGAGAGAGCTGGGTCTGAGGGGTCACTGCCCAGCAGCAGCTGCCAGAGCAGATGGCTGGAGGTGGATGTCCCACGCTGTGGGATTGCTCAAAGGGGCTTCACAAAGCAGAGCTGAGCAAAGAGCACCTGGTCCTGCCTCTGCACACATCTGGCTCTGCCATAAACCCGTAACTCCCTTATCCAGCCAGGGACCAGCGCTGGGGAATCCACATTTCTGGGGGTTGGAACCACGTGATCTTTGAGGCCCCTTGCAGCACAAACCATTCTAGGGTTCTGTGATTCTAAGGAGTGTTTCTGTGTTTGGCACAAAGCAAGAGAGCAGTGCTTCAGGGAGCTGAGGCCGATGATCCCTCTCTCAGCTGGAGTTGTGGGCTTGTGCAGGAGGGGACAGCGATCCCTCAGGCTCCCTCTCCATCACGGACACCAGACAGGTAAAACCTCTCCTCCGTGTGGGCAGTTAAGTCCCCAGACGGGAGCAGAGAACCTGACAGAAATCTCCATCCTTGGAGATATTCAAAAGTCGACCAAAGCCATGTGATTTAACTTTGAAATTTGCTCTACATAGAGCAGGATGTAGGACTGGAGACCCACAAAGGTCCCTTCAAACTTGAATTGTTTTAACTTTTTCATTCTCTGACTGTCCAGTTGATGCAGTATATTGCCTGACAAGAGGCAGCCGATGTGGATTTGTCGAGAACAAATCTGCCCAGAGCAGGGAGCCACTGCGATGTGGTGGGCTGCTCCATCCCAGGGGAGAGGTGATTGCCAATTCCCTGGATATTCCCGTTCCCTCAGAGATCTGCTGGCTCAGCTACACATACATTTGGTCTCTATTCTTTCAGTCGCTCAGGCTGCTGATATCTTTTAAAATCTGCTAAAATCATTGAAAAGATGTGCATGTGGAAGGGACACAACTCAGTAGCATGAGGAGCCTTGTGGCTGCTGCAGGCGGCTGCCAACCTGTGAAAACACATCTGGGAGGCACTGAACAGGGGGAGGTGGGGAAGGACGTCAGGACCCTCTTTGTCAAAGCAGAGCAATGAACAGCTCTGCTGAAAGGTGAACCAGCTTGAGTTTGTTTGCTGACACCTCCCTGCTTGGCTCCTCAAGGCTTGCAATCCTCTGCCACCCTTTGGCAATGGCACAGTCCTGTCTGCCTTGCATCCCTCTCCTTTATCTTTTTTTTTTTCTTTTTGTCACTCAGCTGACAAGAAACTCTTCCAAAACAATGGCACACTTGTGCCTGTCCTCACTGAAAGCAAATGATTTACAAATAAGCTCAACGTCCCGCCAGGTCAGGGTGAGGATCTGTAAATCATCACGCTCTGCATGAAGATTTGTTTTGGTGAAAGTTCTGGTGAAAGATGTATCCTGCTGGCTTCAAATAACTGAACCCCTGTCCTTGACTCAAAATCCATCAGCTGCTCTTGCCAAGGTAGTGCTTGGGCTGGAAATATGGAACATTGGAGAAATCACTTTCTTCCAACACTGAGCAAGGAACTAACATGGAAAATGGATCACAGAATCATAGAATATCCTGAGCTGGGAGGGACCCACAAGAATCATCAAACTCAGCTCCTGAAAGACCTTTAGATGTATTTTTCAGCCCTCTGATTTTTCTTTATGGGTGAAAATAAACCAATTTGTGTTTATCTCTCTGCACCCTGTCCTGATGACATCTGGAAGAGGCTTCCAACCACCTCAGTTAGTGGGGGCACCGCTGGCCGCATCCCCTGGGATGCAATCAGGGGGAAGAGATGCGCTGTAAACAGCAGCAGCCTGCCTGGGGTTTGTGTTTTAATGGGTGCAAGAATCGGTGTTAGCATATGCTAACCACTCTTTGCAGGGTGATCATTATGCAAATGCCTACAGTAAACAGGTAGGAAATTAGATCTAATCAGGACACCCCCCTCCCTCCCCTCTCTCCTGACACAGGAAAGTTGACTCCGTCGCATTGCTCCGGGTGCAAACCAGAAAAAAAAAAAAAAAATCTGAATTCCAGCCGGAACCCTCAGTTTTCCATTTGTCCTTTTGTTCTCATGTGTTTGGTTTCTTTCGTAAGTCACTGGAAAGAGAAGGGCAGCCTTGTGACTGCTTTAATTTTAAAGCTCCCAGAACAGGCTGGTATGGCTGGATCCAGAATTAACCCCGTTGTGGATTTCCGTGATCTGAAGGCAAATAAAAACCGAGCACATCACGCCCGGTGTCCATGAGTAATTTCACTCCGTGTAATATCTTATCGCTGCCTATTAAAGAGCCTGGCCTGTTAATTCTGATGGGGACAGCCCCAGACTCCCAGGATGAGCCCAGGAGCATCCCAGCGTTCTGTGGTTATCAGGAGAGCTCCGGTGCTGCCGGGGACGGGGGGGCACGCAGCTGATTCCTGTCTCACACTCCCTCTCCCCATGCAGCTCAGCCCATCTCCTTGCAACACCTCGAATCCCCTGTGCCCAAGTGCCAGACGCAGCTGGTCCCCTGCCCGTGGCAGGGGGGCTGGATGATCTTTAAGGTCCCTTTCCACCCCAGACCCTTCCAGGATTCTGTGATTTGCCCCGTGCCCCCTCGAGGGGCCGTGTCTGGCACAGGGCCGCCATCCCAGCAAGGCCAAGGACACCCTCAGCTCCTGGGTTTAGGCAATCTCAGCCTTCCCAGAAACCTTACAAAGGACCAGGCACCTTCTTGCAGCAAATATTAAAGGCTGTGGCCAAGTAATAACAACTGTTTGCTGCAGTGTCTGTGCAAAGGTTGAGGCAATTATGGCTCTGCAGACAGAAGCATAAAAGCCACAGAGGCGCCTCCTGAGCCGTGAGGACCCTCCCGAGTCGTGTTCAGAGCACAGGACAGGGGTGTGAGCAGTGGGTGCTGCAGAGACACCCTGGCAGAGAGGGAGCTGGATGTCCCTTGGAAATCCAGGGTGCTGCTCAGCGCTGTTTCTGGGTTTGATTCTTGCAGCCTGACCCCATGGTAGGCGGTGGCTGGAGCCTCAACAGGCCCTCACTGGCCAGCAGTGCCATCAAAATAAAAAATTAATTGTCAGAGACTGGGATTTTCCCCGCGAAATTAGACATATAGGGGCTATTTTAATGTGGTTACATACAAGGTTCTAATCCTGGTTTCGGTTTTCTGGGGATCAGTGTGATGCCATAGGGTGACCTCTGCATCTGCAGTTGTTCCCAACAAATTCCAAATAGCCCCAGCCCTCTGTTACTCATTTCCAATCAATCCAGCACCATCCCTTTCCATATCACAGTCTTGCAGCAGACCTGGATGATCCACTCAAACACTGGCACCCTGTAAAATGCTGAAGGCACCCCCCAAAAACACAGGCAGAGAGACTCAGCCGTCTCTGCCGTGACCCTTTTTGCAGTCACCTCTTTGCTGTTGGTGTGGGGGACTGTGAGTCAGGACGGAGCTTTGGCAGCCTTCAGCAGCGTGGGCTGCTCCTGGCAGGCCCTGCCAGAGAAAGCAGAGAGTTTGCACTCCTGGAGAGGTTGGCACGGCGTCCTCAGGGCTTCTGGCAGAGGGGCAGAGGGAGAGAGGGAAGGAGGGGCAGAGGGAGGGTGGCCAAAGGAAATCAGAGAGAGCAGAGGTGCAGCACAGAGCTGACCCACACTGCTCCAGGGAATTCTTTCGAGATATTTCCCCGTTCTGGGTTACCTATCGCAGCGTTGTGATGGGGGCAGGAGAGTGTCCTTGTCCCACTGCAGATGGGAAAGGTCAGACACCAGCCCTTGTCCTGGATGAGGCATTGGCCTGGAGGTCCTCCCAAAACACAGATCCCAGCAGCACAGGCCACCTGTAGCACTGGTGCCCTGGTGCCCAGCTCTCAGCCCTCTCCTACACCAGCTGCGTTTGATTTTCCACGGACAGAGATGAGCCAGATGCAAATTTCCCCAGGAACCATCTGGTGAACACTCCATCCTCTGAAAAGCCCTGCACAAAGCCCTGAAACAGCAGAGTAACCTGGATGGTTACCATAAAGGATGTGAATTATTGTATTTTAAGTAATTGTGGACAGGGGCAAGTACCTCCTGCATGACTTTCAGGAAGGCACATTGGTGCTTTAATGTTACACTTAAAAAAGCAGAGCTTCCCTGTCCTAAGGGAATTTGTTTCAGCATCTAATTTTAATTTTTTTCAGATGGCCAGTTTGAATTAATCTTATTTTAACTTTTCAGCCTGGATATTCCTACCAGATGGGTAAGGACATGCTTCTGTCTTCCAGGTAATACCCTGCCCTCACCAAATATACTTCAACCACCACAACCTTCCCTGGGATAACTCACATATGGACAGAATGCCCCCAAGTACTTCACCAAGCAGGTTCACCACTCCTGGAATTGCTTTCCTGGCTCTTCCTGAGCTCTTCCTCATCCTCCCCTGTCAGTTCCAAAGCCAGGTCTTGAGACTGGACAGCACCATTTCAGTAGAGGTCTCCTCTCCCACACAATTTGGGGCGGATTCCAGAGTTTCAGGGGCAACACCCCAACCCTTATTCCCTACTGACCCAGGGCTGACGCTGTTTGGGCTCCCACCAGACTCCATCATCCTTCTCAGCTTCCGTTACCCCGGACACTGCAGCCTCACAGTGGTCAGGGGGGCTCAGGGCTCGTGCCTCCTCTGCACGACACCGGAGGAACCTCCTCACAACTCACAAACACCTGCACAACTCAATAAACACCCTCACAACCCAATGAACACCCTCACAACCCAATGGACACCCTCCTCACAACTCAACAAACACCCTCACAACCCAATGAACACCCTCACAACCCAATGAACACCCTCCTCACAACTCAACAAACACCCTCACAACCCAATGAACACCCTCACAACCCAATGAACACCCTCCTCACAACTCAACAAACACCCTCACAACCCAATGAACACCCTCACAACCCAATGAACACCCTCCTCACAACTCAACAAACACCCTCACAACCCAATGAACACCCTCACAACCCAATGAACACCCTCCTCACAACTCAACAAACACCCTCACAACCCAATGAACACCCTCACAACCCAATGAACACCCTCCTCACAACTCAACAAACACCCTCACAACCCAATGAACACCCTCNAACACCCTTACAACTCAACAAACACCCTCACAGCCCAATGAACACCCTCACAACCCAATGAGCACCCTCACAACCCAATAAACACCTTCACAACCCGATGAACACCCTCATAACCCGATGAACACCCTCACAACTCAAAAAACACCCTCACAACCCAACAAACACCCTCACAACTCAACAAACACCCTCACAACCCAACAAACACCCTCACAAACCAACAAACACCCTCACAACTCACCACATTCCTTGTTTTCAGCTCTTCAGCCCCTGGGCAAACACCCTCAGCTGGATCAGCCTGCAGTTACTCTCCAGCCAGGCCTCCCTGCAGGGTGGCTCCGCATGTTTTCTTCATGCAAAGGAGCCCGATTATCCCAAGGGATAAAACCTGCAGCCCCACACCCTACAGAGGAGCCAGCGTGGCCTATGGGGTCTCCAAGAATCAGTGGGACAGAGGGCACAGTTACCTGTCCTTCCACAACTGTGGTATGGAGGGACCAACTTGCAAGGACTGAGGGACACTTGGCTTTTAACAGCAACATCAGGAGATAAATCAGCTTCACCTCTGCTTGAATCTGCCTGAAAGCAAAAGTGATTTGTCACTTGTAAAGGGAGTGAGGATGCAGGAGGACCCACCTTTGCCCTCCCCTGTGGCAGGAGAGGGTTGAGAAAGGCAGCCCAGCGTGGGCACCTTCCCTGCATCCCAAGGCTGGTGCTTGGAAACGCAAGGCACGTGCCAAGCATTATCAAAAAGTCACAACGGAATCAAATCAGCTCTGGAGGAAAGTTCTTCTGCTTGGCATTGACATCCTGACCTCACAACCTCCTTTAGGAAAGCAAAAAAATGCTCCAAGTCTTGAAGACTTTGTTTCAGCCAAGTAGAAGTTAAATTATGCCCCAGCAGGCTGTGAACGGGTGTCAGTGGTGAGGGACACACACAAAACACGATCCCTTTTGGGAAGGTTGCAGTCCAGAGGGGACTTTTAAAATCTATTTTTTGATATAAGCTGCCCTGCTTGCTCCCACATGCCCTCTCCTCCCTGTCCAGCCTGATCCCAGACCCTCCCAGTGCACAGGGCTCCCAAACTGGGTGAGATGATGCTTTTTCTAAGCATCAGCAGGTCTCATTACCAGCATCCACGTAAGAATAAATACCAGAGTCCTGTGAGTGTGTGAGGAGAAGCAGGGAGAGAACCAACTCCTCCTTGAAAACAGGAAACAGCAGATCTACGGTCCAGTTTTCCCAGCAATTGGCTCCGTGGGGAACTCTGGTTTCTGGTCTCATGAAGGAACCTCCTCTCCTCTGTCTCTCCCTGTACTGATGCTGCCTCAGCCCTCCAAATTTAATTACCAGGTAATTATGCATCACATTCGGTGGTTTGGTCCTGGCGAGGGCTGAGTGTCACCAGTGCTGAGACCCAGAAATGTGTTCCTCTGGGCACTGGGAGCCTGAAACCCCTCTGGGACCTCCAGCTCTGCATCTCTCACTGGAAAAACCAGAAACCAGGGACAAGCCCCATGAGAGAGTGGGGACATCATTGCCAGAGGGCATCCTATGGTCCCCAGAGCACAGGATACCGTTCCCAAACCTGTCTGAAGGAAGAATGGGGAAGGGAGCACGTTGAGGAAGACGCTTTCTTTTTGGCACATCCCTCACTAAGAGGTATTTGCCGATAAGCTGATAATCAGGTGGCCTGGCCACCCCCAGGACGTTAGACCTTGGTGCTTAGAGAATATTTGATCATACAGTATCTCCATTAGGAGTTTGTAATCCGCTATCACAGCATTTGAGAGCCATCTGAGTATAAGGAGATTTTTATTAATGGTTCATGAGCCTAAAAGTCAAAATTGACTCTCAGAGCAGATTTTAACAGTTTGTGCGGGATTTGTATATTTATCTATCTCTTCACCGCTTCTTCTCCCCTCCTGCCATCACCTCCCTCTGCCCTGCCCCAGCACTGAGGTGCAGCAGCAGTAACAGCAGCAGGGAGACACCAGGCAGCTCCAGCAGCTGGAAATGGCATGTCTCCTTCCCTTCTGTCTTTCCCTGTCTTCTCTCTTCCTCTTCCTTTTTCCTTTCCTTTCCTTTCCTTTCCTTTCCTTTCCTTTCCTTTCCTTTCCTTTCTTTTTCTCCCTTCCTCCCTCCTCCTTTCCCTCTTTCCTTCTTTCCCTCATTCTCTTCCTCCCCTCTTTCTCTCCCTCCCTACATCCTTACTTCCCTTCTTTTCCTTTCCTTCCCTTCCATTTCCTTCCCTCCCCTCCCACTCATCCCATCTCTGACACCTCCCCACACCCAGCCCAGCCCTCACACCACACCCTGATCCCCGGGAACCCCATCCCTTCACCCCAGCACA
>VZTG01008824.1:0-13810 GCA_013397845.1 Melanocharis versteri
CTGCCCATGCTGTGGGATGAGCCTGGGACAGGGAGGATTTCTGGGATGTGAGCACACATGGATGAGGCATTTCCAGCTCTTCATCCCCCAACATTCCCAAATCCTCCTCAGGGCTGCTATCCATCCCTTCATGCCCCAGCCTGGATCTGTTTTTGGAATTGCCCCATCCCAGGTGCAGGATGTTGCACTTGGCTTTGTTGAACCCAATGAGGTTCATCTGGAGCTTATCCAGGTCCCTCTGGATCCCATCCCATCCCATCCCTCAGCCACGTCACGCACACAACACCTCACGTCACCATCCAACACCATCCACCTCAGGAAGGGAAAAGGAGGAAAAAATCCCAGAATCCCAGAATCGTTTAGGCCGGAGAAGACCTCCAAGATCATCAAGTCCAACCTGTGACAAATCCCACCCAGTCCAGAGCACTGAGTGCCACATCCAGGCATTCCTTGGACACTTCCAGGCTTTTTTGGGGATCCCCATCACCAAAATATCCTGTTGGGAAGAGCTCCTGTGGGATTCTCAGGAAAGAGGGGCAATACAAGGGAAGATGATTCTTTCTTCCCTACTCCTCTTGCTTTGGGACATCAGGGTCCAGAGGATGCTCCATCTATCCCAAAACACCCCAGTATCCCCTAGGAAAAGCTGATTTTCCTCTCCTTGCAGCTCTAGAAGGGAACCACTGACATTCCCAGGATGAAAACTTCCCAGGAATCCTGGCCCACGCCCAAAGCCTCCCCTATCCTCCAGCCACCACCCCGTGGTCCCTGGCGATGGCAAGGTTTGGGTTGGAAGGGAACCTCTGAAGGTCATCCCAACCCTGCGCCATGGGACAGAGCAGGGCGGACAAGGCGGGAGCAGCCTTGATCCCAGAAAAACTCAAACATAGTGGGAAAAATGAAATCCCAAGGGAAGAGGCTGCTCTTCCCTGACCCACCTGTCGTTCTGATACACGTCCATGCTGCTGTTGAGCTCTTCCAGCTCTTCCTTCAGGAGCTGAAGGTTGGAGTTGACGTAGCTCAGCTCCAGAGCCACCGTTTCCTTCACCTTGTGGTTGCTGGTGGCCCTGCGAGAAACCGACGGATCAAAATTCCCTCTTTTTATCCAGGAATTTATTTTTCCACTCCAGGCGGAGTTACCCAGCGGTGCAATCCATGCGCATCCAGCCCAACCTTCCCACAGGACTGCGCCTCTGGTTCTCCAGGTGGTGATGGAAAGGTTTGGGTGGGAAGAGACCTCTGAGGGTCATCCCACTCCAACCCCTTCCATGGGACACCTTCCACTATCCCAGGTTGCTCCGAGCCTCTTCCAACCTTGACTTGGACACTTCCAGGGATGGGGCAGCCACAGATTCTCTGGGAATTCCATGCTAGGGCCTTCCCACCCTCCCAAGGAAGAATTCCTTCCCCATATCCCATCTAACCTTACCCTATTCCAGTTTAAAGCCATTCCCTGTGTCCTGTCCCTCCATCCCTTGTCCCAAGTCTCTCTTCAGCTCTCCTGGAGCCCCTTTAGGCACTGGAAGGGGCTCTAAGCCTTCCCTGGAATCTCCTCCTCTCCAGGCTGGACATTCCCATCTCTTCCGGCCTCTCAGGATTAGGGAAATGAGAACATCCAGGCAGAGGCTGAGCCCAGGCAAAACTCACTGCAGTGCTGCATCCAGGAATTCCTGCTCCAGAGCCACCTTCCCCTCGCCCATTCCCGCTCCCACCTCCAGCACAGCTTCAGCTCTGGCTGTGAACACTCCAGGTGTTCCCCCATCCCGGATAAACGGTGGGATTTGAGGAGGAAAAACTCATTTTTGGGTGCAAAGAACCCTTGTGGAAGAGAAAGGATTTGCTGAGCTGCCACCCTCCCTTCCCTGCTCCCGGCAGGAGCTGTAAACACCAGGGATTGATTCCAGCTGTTCCCTGCAGGACAAGCTCCCAGGCTGATTATTCCCTGCTTATCTGCTCTGAAGGAAAGCAGGGAGAGATAACCCAGAGCTGAAAGGGGCTCTGGCTGCTGAACCACGCTGGGATCCAGGGAAAACAACACACGGACAAGCTCTGCTCCACCAGGAAACTGGTTCCCTCCAGCTTTTCCAGAGTGTTGTCTTTGACGTGGGTTTTTTATGGATTGAACCCTTCTGGGTCCTGCCCTGCCCTGGTTCAGGGCAGCAGAAGGAGCTCCAGGGTTTTCCTTTGGAAATCTGGTGGTTCAGAGTCTCCTCCTGCCTCTCCTTTGCTGGGATTTTCCAAGAGCAAGGATTTTTTTTTTCATTCTAAACAAACCAAGCCAAACCGCAGCACATCCAAAGATCCCCATGGCTGCTTCCATTGAAAAATCCTTCAGCATTCCTGTAATTCCCCAGGCAGCATCAGCCTTCTCTTTCCATATAAACCAGTATTTAATCCCTATAAACCAGGATTTAATTCCTATTTATGCCCCCCACATCCCAACACCTCCAGGACACTGTTGGTCTGATTTTCATCCCATATGGATTCAGGAGAGTTTTCCCTCCTTGCTCCCAGCTGCCAACAATTTCTTTGGCTCTCAGCAGCCACCAGATTATTTCCCAGGTGCCTTAGCACGGTTTCCAGGAGGATCCGCTCCATGATTTTGCCAGGATTCCGTCACCAGGTAAAGGTTTTCCTGGGGTACTTGTAAGTGCCACATGCAGCAAATAATCCTGGAATGGATTGGGTTGGAAAGCACCTTGAAAATCATGGAATTCCACCCCTCTGCCACAGGCAAGGACCTTCCACTATCCCAGGCTGCTCCAAGCCCTGTCCAACCTGGACTTGGACACTTCCAGGGATGGGGCAGCCACAGCTTCTCTGGGAACTCCATTCCAGGGCCTCCCCACCCTCATAGCCAAGAATTTCTTCCCAATATCCCATCTAATCTTACCCTACTCCACTTTAAAGCCATTCCCTGCGTCCTGTCCCTCCATCCCTTGTCCCAAGTCCCTCTCCAGCTCTCCTGGAGCCCCTTTAGGCACTGGAAGGGGCTCTAAGGTCTCCCTGGAGCCTTCTGTTCTCCAGGCTGGACATTCCCAGCTCTCCCAGCCTGGCTCCAGCTCTCGGAGCATCTCCGTGGCCTCCTCTGGACTTGCTCCAGCAGCTCCACATCCTTCTGCTGCTGGACCCCGGAGTTGGATGCAGAATTCCAGGTGGGGCCTCACCTGAGCAGGGCAGAGGGGCAGAATTCCGCTTTTCCTGCTGCCCATGCTGTGGGATGAGCCCAGGACATGGGGAATTTCTGGGATTTATTTTGTGATTTATTTTCTTTCTTTCCATGAACCTGGACATTTGTATCTCTCCCATTCCTCCAATCAATCCCAGTATTTGAACAAGGAAGGAAAAGGTTTCCTCTGGCTCTTCGCATTCATTTGCCCAGTAAACAAATCCACTGAGAAAACAGCACATGGATTTTTTTTCCGAACACCCCATTCCTGCCAACTTTTCCAGGAAAAGACATGGAAAGGGTGAACAGGATTATTTTTCCAAGCATTGGGGTAGTTTTTTTTTAATTTTAGAGGCAAAAATCCCAGAAAGTTCAGCTCCAACCTGCCCCAGGCTGGACAATGCACAGCTTTTTTCCATCAGCACTAGGCTAAAGATCCAAAGGAATCTTATCCGTGCACCACAAACCTTCAATTTTTAAGCAATAACCTTTAGACTTGCAACATAATCCCCCCTCCCCCTCAGCCTTTAATTTCAGGCATAATTATTCTTTTCCCCCCCCCCCCCCCACCCCGAGATTTCCCAAGTTTCATAAGCTTGGAGCACCGGAATGCCGAGAAATCAACTTTATTGCTCAGCTGGATTTGTGGGAGGGAGGGGAAGTGGCTGCTCCAAAGGACACCCAAAGTGCTGAGGCAGCCAAAAAAGAGCCCCCTCCGTGCATTTCCCTGATAATTAAGATGTGTTTTGCATCCCGTTTTTCCTCACTCCCCCTTCCCACAGCTCCGATTCCAACCAAAACCAGGCTGATTTCTGCTGAGCCAGCACATTTCCCCCATTTTGGTTGTTTTTTTTTTTTTTTCATACAACGCAGGGGATGCAGAAGTTGGGATTCCATGGCTTTTTTTTCCTTAATTAAATGAGGCACAGCAGCGTGGATGGAGCAGTGGGATGCCCTCATCCCCCAGGAAAACACCAGTTTTTAAAGGATCAACCATTACCCCTTCTTCCAGGTACAACAGGAACACTCCATTGGTGTTAAATCATTCCAGTTCAGGAGTGGAAAGTGAACTTCATTTTATTTGATTTGGGATAAAAACAATCAACAAGTTGGGAAAATACTCCCAAAAAATTGTATTTTAAGGCAGATGTATGGAATTTTTTATATTAAACACCTGCCCAGCCTGGAATGTACTCCAAAGAATTAAGGAAAAATGAAATAAACACAAGGGATGCTAAAAAAAAGTCATCCTTGGGATAAAATCCCTGTGGATGTGGCACCTGGGGACATGCGGTGGCCTTAGCAGTGCTGGGGAAATGGCTGGACTCAGTCCTAAAGGGATTTTCTGACCTATTTATGATTCTAAAGCTGGATTTCATGGAATGGTTTGGGTTGNCTCCCAACCTGGCTCCAGAGCAGAGGGGCTCCAGCCCCTGGAGCATCTGGACTCGCTCCAGCAGCTCTGTATCCATTGGATCCACTTGCTGGGCTTTCAGGCCGGAGCTCTGCATTCCAAGCCCAACCTCAGTCACGAATTCCTTCCCATTATCCCATCTGCTCCCATCCTGCTTTTTAACAATCATCCACCAGCTGAATTTTGGATATCAAGACTCTATTCCCGTTTCCAACCAAATTCCAGAGCCAGGGGATGCTCAGGGGGTCAGGACTCACCGGAAGAGGTTTTCTGCTCCCGCTCTCATCCTCATTTCCTTGTTGATCTGTTGGTTGATCCGGGCCCGGCGGTGCTGGAGTTTGCTGCGCTGGGTCTGGGCAAAGGGGTCACAGCCCTGCTGAGAGACAAGGGCGGGGTCTCATCCCAAATCCACACTCTGGGATTCAAAAAAACCCATCCGTTCCATAAATTGTGCACTTTCAGAGCCCAGAGTCACGGAATGGTTTGGGCTGGGAGTTTAAAGATCATGGAATTCCATCCCTTGCCATGGGCAGGGACACCTTCCACTATCTCAGGTTGCTCCAACCTGGCCTTGGACACTTCCAGAGATCCAGGGGCAGCCACGGCTTCTCTGGGAATTCCATTCCAGGGCCTCACAACCCTCACAGCCAAGAATTTCTTCCCAATATCCCATCTAATCTTACCATATTCCAATTTAAAGCCATTCCCTGTGTCCTGTCCCTCCATCCCTTGTCCAAAGTCCCTCTCCAGCTCTCCTGGAGCCCCTTTAGGCACTGGAAGGGGCTCTGAGCTCTCCCTGGAGCCTTCTCTTCTCCATGCTGGACATTCCCAGCTCTCCCAGCCCGGCTCAAGAGCAGAGGGGCTCAGGCCCTTGGAGCACTTCCATGGCCTCCTCTGGAATTGCTCCAGCAGCTCCACATCCTGCTGCTGCTGGACCCCAGAGCTGGATGCAGAATTCCAGGTGGGGTCTCACCTGAGTGGGGCAGAGGGGTAGAATTCCCATTTTCCTGCTGCCCACGCTGTGGGATGAGCCCAGGACACAGGGAATTTCTGGGATGTGAGTGCACATGGCCGGGTCATGTTGAGTTTCTCACCCCCCAGAACTTCCACTGCCTTTGGAATAACCATTTTGTTCCTCAGTCCCACGTGTTGCCGACAGGGACTTCTTTCCCTGAGCTCTTCCCAAACGCAGCCGTGAACAGGAATTCCACATCCCCTTCCCAGGCTTTGGACATGAGCCAAGATCCAGGGGGGCTGGAGATGAGCTCAATATGACCCCAAAGCTTGGGAACAGATGTGATCCCAAGGCCATCCCCAGGATATGGAGCACAGGGAGTCAGGAGTTCATGGGGATGCAGGAATGAGAGTCGCACAGCACTAAATTGATTCCATCCTTTCCGTGGCTCTGGCTTGGAATTTCTGCAGACAGGGGAAACACGCTGAATTCCCGACTCCAGGAAATAGCAGCCGGCAAATTTTCCTCTGGCTCACGGGGTTATTATGGGATGCTACGGAGAATGGGGCTGCCATGAGGAATGTTCCCAAATCCAGGGCCACAAAAGCTCTGCCCAGGTGGGGAAGATTCCCACCGTGCAAAGGAAGATTCAGAGGGATGGAATGAGCCTCTGGAAGATCCCGGGATAAAAAATCCAACCCTGGCTGGGAAGACACAAATCTGGGAAGTTTAAGAGCATGAAAAGTTCTGAGCCTGCAAAGTATGGGAAGATCCCAAACCCACGGAATGGTTTGGGTTGGAAGAGACCTCAAGGATCATCTCATTCTAACCCCTGCCCTGGCACAGGTTTCCCAGAGAAGTTGTGGATGCCCCTGGAAGTGTTCCAGGCCAGGCTGGATGGGGCTTGGAGCAACCTGGGATAGCGGGAGGTGTCCCTGCCCACGGGAATGAGGTGATGTTTAATGTCCCTTCCAACACAAACCATTCCATAATTCCATGGAATGCTTGCTCACCTCTCAGGTGGGACCTGGCAAGGACGGAATGGAAAATTTTGCATTTCCATGGGCTTCAGCTTCCTTAAAATTAATTCCTCATATTTGAAGTCCAGCGAGCACTGCTTCCTTTGGAAAAGGGTCCAGGATTAACATTGGGATTTTCATTTAAGGGAAAGATTGGAGCTCCTAATTGGTCCCTTGGAGACTGAGGAATCAGAGTGACTCCAGCTGGCCCATAAATCTGTGGGATTAATGCTTTACAGTGATCCATGAATTTGATGAAAGGAATGAGCTGGAAGCACTAGATCCCAATTATTCTGGAAAAGCAGTGGGATTTGAGGAAAACACCCCAACAGCTGTGCAAATCTTAGGTGTGAAACAACCAGGATCAAATACAGGGAAGTTTGATCCAGAATTATCACTTCTGCATTTGTCCTGGTGGGAATCCACCCATTCTGCTGGCTCCCCACAGGGAAAAAAACCTAGGAATCAGAGGAAAAAGGGAAAATGATCAGGAAACCAAGCCCAGATGTAAAGAGACAGTGCCCATTAAAATTTTAAGGTTTAATTTAAAATTTCAAGATGAGATCTCTGAGAGCTTGACAGATTCAGAGACTAGAGTTACAAATGTATATGCAAATATACCCAAATATATGCAAATGAGACAGCTCCAGGCTCCCTCTCTTTGCCTCCAGAGCCACAGAAATCCATGCAAAGCTCAACAGGTGGGAAGTCTCTCTTTTCTGCCTCCAGCTCTTCCTGCAAATTCCAGCACCCTGGAGTCCTTTCCACCTCTGGCAAAGGTTGGTTTGGAAGCAGCCAGAGGATTTTAAGGGATTTTTTGTGGGGAAAAGGGGCAAAAACCACCTGGAGACACAGGGAAGAGGCCTGGGAAGTACAGGTGGGGTGATGGAAAAGGCACAAGTGGAAGGATTATCCAAACCCAAAATAAAGATCCTTTTCTGGAGGGAAAGCACCATGAATGAAGGAAGGAAAGGACTGGGATGCAGAAGACACTGGGATGGCTCCACAAGATATTCCAAGAGGGTTAAAACCTCTTCCCTGCAGCAGCCATGAAGGGATTTAGCAAATTGATTTGACTTCTCCTGCTGGGAAGCACTAAAGCTGTTCGTGGAGCCGAAAGGGCTTTTTTCCCTGGCTTCTCCATCAGATTTAATGGGATAAATTCTCAATCCCTATCCAGGCTCCTAAATCAGCAGCAAAAAGGTGCTGGAAAACCAGGAGCACCTGATATAAACCCAAAGCCTTGTGAGGTTAAGTCAGGAATTCAAGAGCAAGGATTTCCTGTGATCTCCACACATTTTGTTTTCCTCAACATTTGTGGAGCTGGAAAAGTGCAGGAATATGGGATTGCTGCGCATCTTCCCTCAAGAGGCTCTGCTTTGATTCCTAAAAATCATCCCTGGCTTGCATGGATCAACAGAAACATCATTCTATGAGGAACAACCAAGCCCCACCTGCAGGACCATCACAGAAATGTTGTAATTCCACAAATCTTGGAGTGAGAAGGAAATTTGGCTCCAGGAAAGTGCAAAAGGCCATCTTTAAATCCAAATACGGATAAGGAAAATAAGGAGTCAAGGGAAGAGCATTCCACCTTCCAACAGTTCAAAGGATCCCAAAGCTTTTCCTGTCTGAGTTCCAACTGAAAACTAAAAGAGAACGAGTTTCCAGGGATTTAAACATGACTTGCATAAGGGGTGAAAAAAAATATCCCACCAAAATCCCACTGTTAGGTTCCAAAAGGGATTTTTCTCACTTAATTCTTCTTTGCTCAAGCTCTCGAGGTCACCTCTGAAAGGTCAGAAGAAAGAGGGGTTCTTTCATCCAGGCTTTGGGGTGCACCTGGGGACACCTGGAAAAGGGAATTTGGGGGTTTAAGAAGTGGCTTCTGCAGAAAATCAGACTTTTCCTTCCCGGTTTAAAGGTTCTAAAGGAAAAACGAGCACAGAACTCTTTGATAAACTGTGGAGGAGCCAGGGAGCAGCAGCTTTAGTTTGTACACAGGGAATGATGGATCAGAAATGCATGAAAATGAGTGAGGCGTGGCCAGCGCTGATGTTTATCACCCATGACAAAGCAGGATTAGGGTCAGGAATTGGACTCTCTGATCCCAGTGAGGCCATTCCAACCCATATCCTATGATTTTACTGGGAAAAGGCCGTTTAGGCCCAGGAAAATCAGGGAAATCCCTCTGCGTTCCACCCTCACACAGAGGTGACAATGGAACCAAAAATCCTCATCCAGAGCCTCCACATGAGGGAAAAAAGATTCCACAAGACCCTTTCCAGAGGGAATCAAGACCAACAGCTCCCCTCTGAGGGACATCAAAGACTCTCCAACCTTATCTTTGCAGGGAACGTTTGGAATGACTTGAGGGCGTTTTTCACTTCCCAGACACCTNCGCAGGGAACGTTTGGAAAGACTTGAGAGCTGGAATGACTTGAGAGCGTTTTTCACTTCCCAGACACCTCTCCCAGTTCCAGAGGCCCATCGAGGGTGGCAATTACGAGTCCTTAGGGAGTGTTTGCTCAGGGTGGACTTTGAACTTCCCGCCCCCAGGAGATGAAGCCTTGGGTGACTCCTGGGTGACAGCCACACCCTGAGAGCGATTTGTGACCTCGGTGACAAAAACAAGGCCGCAGCGTCCCAGTTTTCCAGCAACAGGGACAAATTCGATCACCTGGAGGGAAAGGTGGAGGCCAGCAAGTCCAAAGGGTAATTCCATGAGAAAGAGACCGTTTTCTGCTCCTTTGTAGCTGGAAGCACCAGAGGAAAAGCAAAACTGAAGGGTATTAAGTGAAATGTGGGAAGGGAAAACGGGATCCTTGGAAGTGCTGCTAAAGTTTCAAGGAAGAGCGAAATGGAAATGCAGATCCAGGTCCTGAAGAACTGGCACAGATCAGGAATGTGCTGGTAAAATCCCACCATGGATCTCTCCGGAGAAATGAGGAAGGGGTCGGTAGCTGGGAGTTATAGCCCCAGCAGGAATTGCAGGAAAAGCTCCTGGAGATACCGGGAGAACCCGGCTGGATCCCAGAAGCTGCTCCACAGCCCAGCTGCCCAAGCATGGACGAAGCTGGGCCACGTCCAGGACCAGTTTTGGCCACAAAAGAGTCACCACCAGGATTCCTCCCTATTAGGGAGGTCCCGGAATGCCCAGAGAGAAACTGAGGAAGTTTAATTTGCAGGGAGACTCGAGACATCCATAATGTGGGAAGAGGAGTCATCACCCGGTGCTGAGCTCAGCTCCACAGGCAGCCCCACCTCCAGGGAGACACCTTCCCATTCCCAAGGACAGGGAATGAAGGAAAGCAGGACTCCAGGGAGTCTGGACCACTGCCATGGGTGTGGGCAAGCACAGAGACCCCCCGTGCCAGGAAAAGGGATATTGAAGGGATCACAGCATCATGGAATGGTTTGGGTTGGAAAAGACCTTCAAAATCATGGAATTCCACCTCCCTGCCATGGGCAGAGACACCTTCCACTAGCCCAGGTTACTCCAAGCCCTGTCCAGCCTGGCCTCAGACACTTCCAGGGATCCAGGGGCAGCCACAGCTGCTCTGGGAATTCCATTCCAGTCCCTCACCACCCTTACAGAGACGAATTCCTTCCCAATAGCCCATCTAACCTTACCCCATTCCAGTTTAAAGTCATTCTCCCTTGTCCTGTCCCTCCATCCCTTGTCCAAAGTCCCTCTNTCCATCCCTTGTCCAAAGTCTCTCTGCAGCTCTCCTGGAGCCCCTTTAGGCACTGGAAGGGGCTCTGAGCTCTCCCTGGAGCCCTCCCTTTTCCAGGCTGGACATTCCCAGCTCTCCCAGCCTGGCTCCAGAGCAGAGGGGCTCCAGCCCTTGGAGCATCTCCACGGCCTCCTCTGGATTTGCTCCAGCAGCTCCACGTCCTTCAGCTGTTGGAGCCCAGAGCTGGACCATGATCCACGATCCCAACCCCATCCACTGGGGCCGTGGTCTGCGGCTCCAACCTCAACCCCACAGATTTCTCCCACTAAACACCTGCATCATCTCCCACTCCAAAAAAAAAAAAAAAAAAAAAAACAAGAATTTTTTTCATGTNTGAACTGTATGGAAACTAGAAGTCAAAAAAAAAAAAAAAAAATCAGGGATTTATTTCCATGCCCTCCCAGCAGCACCAGCATGTCCTACCTAACACAAGTTTTCCTCCAAACAGAAAGTTTCCAAGTGCACAGATGATCCAGCAGCTGGGAAACCTGGAATAGGATAACTCTGAGCACCTGTTTTAATTCCAGAACCACAATGGTCTTTAAATCATTTTCACAGAGCCAGAGCTGTCAGCTGGAATTTTTATTCCTCTTTGGAGCCCACAAGTTTTTGAGTCAGGCCAGCACGGGAGATGTGGCCAAGTGACCCTGCTTTAGGCACATTATCCCGTGGGATGGAGAGCAAAACAAAAGGCAGGGAAGCACTCCACACACAAAAACAGGCTTGGAAATTCTCCTTTTTTTTTTTCCAGGGTTATCCAGAATTTCCTTCCTTTTTTCCAGCCAGAAGCATTTAAGAAATTAATATGAGCTGCTCCAAGACAAGCAGGAAGTGACAACAAGTGGGTTTTTACTCCCTGAAAATCTGTTTAGATAGGAAATTCCCTATCATGGAATTAATCTCATGGAGCACCCTGGCTCCGAGCTGGGTTTCTGTGGGAGACAGGAGCAGCTAAACCCTCTAAAACCTTTTATTGAGAAAATGGTTACATCACAGAGCCTTTGAACAAATGAGGGGAGGATTAAGGTTTTAAATTTCCCAAGTGGCCTCAGTGTTGGTTCATGCAGTCAGTAAGAGGAAGGAAAAATAAACCCAGGGGTGGGAATAAAAATCTGAGGGATTGGGGGTTTTAAACAGCACAAACTGCAGGTAAAAATTGTATTTTAGGAGAGTGAAAGTGCTCTGGGGAGGTGGGGGAGGCACAGAGTCAGGGCAAGGAGCCAGCAGGAAACAGGTGGATTAAATCTTCACTCCTAGGACAGAAAACTTGGCAAAAAAAGGATTAAAAATCACTTTTTCAGCAGCATTCAGGATCCCCTGTGAAGGAGAAAATATGGATCCACACTCCTGACGTTGTCAGGGTGATAAAAACAGCAGGAAAAGGTCATATTGATTATTTATTTTAAATAATAATAATAAATTAATAGAGCTGATCAGGTGTTCTGCTGCTTTGATTAGAAAATAATCATGTTATGACAGAGGCTGCTGATGCCCTGCCCAGTTCCCCCTCTAAAGCTTGGCAATATTTTCCATGCTATTCTTTGTGCTCCGGATCCAAACAGAATAAATTGGGAAAAAAAAAAGTCCCAAATCCCTCCTGTTAATCTTCCCTCACGAGCAGCACCTGCTCTTTAGACAAGGCCCCGAGTTAAACCCCAACCTGGTTTAAGGTTGCAACCTCTTGAGCTGCAGCCCAGGCTCAAGTGACTCCAGACCAGATTGATCCACAGGGGAAAAAAAAATCCCTTCCAGAGCGTGGCTGAGTTTGGCTTTCTTGGTTATTTGGGAATTTTTTTAGAGATGTTTTAGGTGTTGGGACTTTTTGCTCGGCTGGAAGTGACGGATTTGCAAGGAGAGCTCAGATTGTGGAGTGAACTCGCTGCAGGTTTATCCCGTTGGATCTCAGGGGGCAAAACTAACGGGAAAAACGCTTAAATAGACCCCAAAATGAATGTTTTCCATGTTTTCTTGCTCCCTAAAACCTCTTTGACACCAAGAAATCAGGGGCTGGTGGCAGCCTGAGGACAATTCCCACTGATTCCATCCCAGTTGCTCCTAATTAAACAACGATGCCGGCAGAGCAATCAGCCTCATCTCTCCCTCGCATCCCGACTTTCCTTGGGAGCCGCTCCCGAGGGAAAAACTGCTCAGGAAGCACCACCTTGCCCAGCACCTGCGGGAGCGATGGGAGGGACAGGGAGCACCCGGCTGGATCAGCTTCCCGCGGGCAGGAAGGAGGGGAAAAAAGCCAAAATATCGGGGAATTCGGTGAAAAGCAGGCGCTGGGAAGCTTGGGGAGGGAGCCGGCAGAAAAGACGGGATTCAGGAGCGGAGTTTTAGGGATGAGGAGCTGGGAGGGAGTTGTTTAGGGCTGTTTATGGGGCAGCGACAACATTTCCACCCCCAGCAGGGCTGGACGTCCCTGCGCCCCCATCCATGGGGACAGCCATCCCTATGGATAGGGCAGGGATATGGGGCCAGCCCACCCCATCCTCACCTTCCGTGCGCTGCCGCTCTTCGGGCCGGGCAGGAGGACAAGGCCACCGTCCCTGTCCCCATCCGGGCTCTCCTCCTCGGCGGGCATCATCTCCAGGGATGCAACATCCACAGGCTGGGAATGGGGGGCTGGAGCTGGGGGGCTCCGGCTTGAGCTCACAGCGGGGTTTGGGGGCTCGGTGACCCCTCCTTTAGTCCCACAAGGGTCCAGATCCCACGCCTGTCCTTAAACCGGGGTTTAAACCCTCCCTAACCTCTGCTCTGTTCTGCCGCAAAGCCCCCTGCACTCAACATCTGGCCAGATGTGAGCCCACAGCGTCCCCCCCGGCAGAGATAACCCAGGTAAAAGGGGGGACACAAACCCCACAGACCCCCTCTGCAAAGCTACCCCAGGCGGGGGGATGTTAAATCCCCCCCAGACCCTAAATGGGGTATATGTTCAAACCCCCCAAAACCCGCTTGGAAGGGCTACTCTAAATAAGGGAAAAGAGGGAGTTTAACCCCCCCAAACTCCCCTTGCAGAGCTACCCTAAATAGGGGGGGTGTTTAAACCCCTACAAACTCCCCTTACAAGAGTTACTCTCAATGGGATGGGGGGGTTAAACCCCCCAAACCCACCTTACAGAGAGACCCGGGGTGGGGAGGGAGTTAAACCTTCTGAAAACCCCTTTAACAGGGTTACCCCAAATGGGGGGGAACCCCCCCAAACCCCTTTGCAGAGCCGCCCTAAATGGGGGAGGGAGTTTAAACCCTTCCAAAACCCCTTTTCAGAACTACCCTAAACAGACGGAGCCCAAACCCACCCTGTACAGCGACCGCAGATGGGTTGGGGGGTTAAACCCCCCTCCCCTCGCAGCGTAAACCCCCCCAAAATCCCCCTCCTAGAGATGCTCCAGCCAAGGGGACCCCCCCCAAACTTCCTTCTACAGCCAAACCCCGCCGCCCCACGACTCCCCACGCCTTCCCCGCGCAGACCCCACCCCGGGGTACCCCGGGACCCCCCAGCCGTGCCCCCGCTCA
>VZTG01008824.1:13964-71775 GCA_013397845.1 Melanocharis versteri
TTCTGCCCCCACAATCCCTGCACCCCCCTCCCCCCGGTTTCCCCCCTCCTTTCCTCAACATCTGGGCTGCTGTGCCCTCGCGGTGTTGTAGCCATTATAGCTGGTCCAGTATAAATCATAATTTAATATAAAATATAATAAAAAATTAATGAAGAAATAAAATCAAATCCACTTTATTCCTTTTTCCAGGCAAGTCCTGCCCCATATTCCCGCTCTGAACCTTTGTCACCGACCACAAGAACATCCCTTAGTCTTTACCTGGCCTGCAATGAAATTAATGACTGATAAATCTCATTAATATCACCGGGACACAGGGAATTCCGTGAGGATCCAGCTGTTTATTGAGTGGGAAATGTTAGCCCAGGATACATTAAATATTTTATAGGCTGTAGATTTATTTTATAACTGCATTTAATAAACCAGTTCCACTTTTCCCAGTTTTTTTTTTCTCATCAAGGCTTCAAGGACTGTGTGATCGCAGGGAAGGGCTTCTGTCTCTCCTGGATTTTTCAATCCAAAAGGAACAGCAGGATTAGGAAGGTGGAATTACTGATTAATCTGGAATATTTTCATGGATACAACTCCTGTGCTGTCACCAAACAGTGCAGGGATCCCATTCCAGTCTGTTTTTTCCTAAGGATGAACCAAACCCACTTTGTGCTCCACTTTTCCCAAGCAGAACTCCAGATGAAGCCATCCCATTCCCATACCCCCCATTGCAAAGAGCATCTATGAAGGGAAAATCCATAAAAATACACAAAACTTGGCCTAATTTTTTAGACATTTATCCCAGGTTGTGCTTGGGTGGGATTGAGGAGAAAACTGGAGCTGATCCAGGCTAGGACAGGTTTTTCCCAACTCACATCCCTGCAAAACCCATCTTCTCCCATCATGGACACGGAAAACTCGGGAGAAACCTCTACCAAGCTGAATAAATCTTATGGAATCCAGGGAAAATGGGAGAAATTCAAATCCAAGCCGTCCTTGGAAGGAGGCGGCCAAGGGCGAACAAGCCCCGGCTTGAAGTTGTCCTTCCCTGCTGCCTTCCCCGGGGCTGGCTCCCATCCCTGGACAACCTCCACTCATCCAGCCTGAAAGGTGGCTTGGATGTGTTTTTCCCGGGATGGCGCAACAGGGATCAAAGAGGCTTTCCCAGATCCAGCCCTTCCTCCGGGGGTTTCCGCTCCCGGCCGCGAACCGGGCGGGACCTTCCCAGGGGAACGCGGGGCCCCCGCTACTCGTCCCGGCTGGGGATTCCACATGGAGCAATGCCCTTTATTGACCCAAATCCCAGCGTTTTCCTGGAATTATGGGGTGGGTTGGGTTGGAATGGGCTTGAAACGTCTTCCAGTACAGGGGGCAGGGAGACCTTCCACAAGACCAGGGTGATCCAGGGCCTTGGACATTTCCAGGGATGTGGCAGCCACAGCTTCTCTGGGAATTCCATTCCAGGGCCTCTCCATCCTCCCAGGGAAGAATTCCTTCCCAATATCCCATCTAATCTTACCCTACTCCAGTTTAAATCTATTCCCCTTGTCCTGTTCCTCCATCCCTCATCCAAAGTCCCTCTCCAGCTCTCCTGGAGCCCCTTTAGGCGTTGGAAGGGGCTCTGAGGTCTCCCTGGATCCTCCTTTTCCCCCCAGTTAGGGGAAAGCTTTTGCCCATTATCCCTATTCCCTTTCCCAGGTGCGCTCCTTTCACCTGGTTTGGGATAGATGAGGACATTGGGAGGCTCAGCTGGGATGAGGCTCTTGATGACATCGGGGGCAGGTGGAAGCAATGGGTTCATCCCATGAAAAAGGCTGGAGAGGAGCGGGATTCAGGATGAGCGTTATGGGCAGCAGGATCCAGTGGGATCTGGGCTCTGTGCCCAGACCCCTCCAAGTCCAACCACGGAGCTCTGATGGATGAGAGGCAGCTGAGAAAAGATGGATTTGGGGATTAATTGAATGATGTAATTGAAGAGGAAGCATCTCCTGCCAAGTAGGTTTTTCCAAGCTGTTTTTAAATCCATATTTTTGCCCCCATTCTCCACCTGAGTGGCCCAAAGTATTTCCCTGCTCCCCAGGTCTCTTTGCTGAGGAGTTACTGCTTGAGGGACATTCCCAAAATTCAGCTTTTGGGCTAAAACTTCATTTCCCAGGGTGCACCTTGGGCTGGGAGCCTCCAATCAGGCTGAGGGAGACTTTAAAGGAGTTTCCTGGGCGAGGGGGGATTTCCCTTAGGGAAGCAGCTGGGTGAGGAGTGAGGGCTTCTCCAGGCTATGGGGGGTTGGGAATGTTCTCCTGTGTTGACTGAGCTTCATCCCAACTGCAGCTCCAAGTGCTCGTGGCACAGCCAGGCCTGGTAAAATATGGAGTTTTTCCAAGCATTTCCTGCTCCTAAAAAGGTTTTCAGCATGTTTCATCCTAGTTTTCACTTTTCTCCTTGAGGAATCCTGTTTCTTTTTCCTCAATATGGAGTTTTTTTAATGGATGGGGATCAGGAATATGATCTGTATTTCTTGCATCCTCTTGAGTTTCTAAGGAAAGCAGGGATTTGGGAGAGTCTGGCTGCTCCAACCATGAGAACAGGAGAGGGGAGAGGTGGTGGCAGGGACTCAGTATCTCAATTTACTCCATTTCTCTGCTGTGCTTAATTATTATTAATTGTGGTGGTGGAAGCTGTGAATTCCTGAACTGTTTTAGGGAATTTCCTCTTCTTTCCTTTTATTTTATCACCTCCAACAGAAGTTCAGGGACTGAGCTCAAGGACTTTCCTTTTTTAACTCACTTGGTGTCCTTGTTAAGGCTGAGTTTGACCCTGTGGGCTCCAAACTTTGGGATTGGGATGTCGGGGTTTCCTTGGAGAGCAGAACTGGGGTGGCACCAACCCTGTGCTGTTTCTGTCCCGTCCCAGTGACCATCCTTGGATCCTCTGCCTTAACATTCCCTGGAAATTGTGGATGACGGAGCCATGGGGGTGTCAAAAGCTAGTGGGGTGAAGACCGGCAGCAGGTGGGTACCGCTGGGCACAGCAGGGGATTTTGGGGGGCTCCAGCTTTGTTATCCCACCGGTTCTCCTGGGAATTTCAGTGCTCAAGCAGAGAAATTCTTCCGAAATTCCTTTTGGGAACCCGTTTTTGGTGCTGCTGGGCGTAAGGATTAGGAATTATGGCATCATGCCGTGGTTTATTGTCACCACTGAGGGGTTGTTTTCAGTGGGATCGATTTTTCCTTGTCCCAGGAAGCGAAAGAAGGAGTTGGAAAAGGAGCAGGACAAGCCAAAGACGCTCCCAGTAAAGAAGAAGAAGGAGTTGGAATGCACAGTGAAGGTACCAAACCCCCTCTGTGCATTGGGGTGACCCTTGTGATTATCCCAAAAGTTCTGTGGGAATCAAACCCATGGCATGAACTTCCTTCTCCCTTATCCTGCTCTGTCCTGGTGCAAAGCCTTCCACGGTGAAAGGGAGGAAGAAGAAACCATCAAAAGTCAAGGAAAAGCCGCTGCAGGAGAACATCATCAGCAGGTAAATACTTGGATTGGGGTGGAGATGGGATCATGGGATCTGCAGGGCGAGAAGGTTCCATCTGGGTTATCCCAGAGTTGTGCATAGGAATGCCACGTCCAGCTCCGCTTTCCTTGTGTTGCTTTCATTATCAGAAGGAGTTTTTAACAGGGAAAACTAAAGGGCGTGGAGTGATGGGAAGAGGGGGAATTGCCTTAAGCTGAAGGATGGAAGGTTTGGATGGGATACTGAGAAGGAATTCTTCCTGGGAGGGTGGTGAGGCCCTGGCACAGGTTTTCCAGAAAAGCTGCGGCTGCCCCATCCCTGGAAGTGTCCAAGGCCAGGTTGGATGGAGCTTGGAAAAACCTGGGGTAGTGGGAGGTGTCCGTGCCCATGGAAGGGGCTTGGAACAACATGATCCCTTCCAGACCAAACCATTCCGTGATCCTAAAATAACTGTGTCCCTTCTCCATCCCCTTTCTGGCCAAGAAGCTCCCTGAAGCAGGAGGCTGCGGATGGGAAGGGCCTTGGCTCGAGCCTCTGGAATGGGATCCAGGCCAAGGAAGGAGCTGCACCTGGGCTGGTACGTGGTGGTCGCTGTGCTGAAGGATTTGGGAGTATTCCCGTGGTTTTTTCCCAAGGGGGCTGGGAGGCTGCCGTCCTGGGGTTTGGTGCAAGCCCCTGAGAGGAGCTTTTGAGCATCTGGAATTAAATTAAGGAATAAATTTCCTGGGTTTGGGGTTGAATCCATCCCATTTTGGTGTTGGCCCAAACTGGTACCGGTGGGGAGCACCAGGACAGGAGTGACTCTGTCCCTTCCGAAGCAGGAGGTTGGGATTGGGAATCCCTCCCTCAGGAATTTGGTCCTCGCTGCTTTCCTTGTTCATGCCTCATTCCTTGGAATTGTCCAAAGCCAGGTTGGATGGGGCTTGGAGCAACCTGGGACAGTGGAAGGTGGGGGTGGAATGAGATGATCCTTAAGGTCTTTTCCAGCCCAACCATTCCATGACCCTTGGCTGGTGCTGGAGAGCACAAATCCCGTCAAATTCCCCCCCATGTTTTGCTTTTCCTGTGTTAATTTGTCCTCTTGGTGTGTAAATCCAGCAGAGATGCTTTTCCTTTTCCCCTCTTTCCATCCCTCTCACAAACAGGGTCCCAAATGTTCCCCAAACTCTCCTGGATGGATCAAATTCAAGGAGCAGCCTTGAAACCCCCCAAGGGTGCCTGTGGTCCTGGTGTTCCCAGTATTCCCGGTACAACCATCAGGCATTTGCAGGCAGGAATGACTTTGGAAGGTCGTGGCTCGTCCTGAATTTCCCAACAGGGTTTCTGAAGGATTGTGAATCCGAGAGCAGGCGTGTTCCCAGGGAATGAAAGTTTATGTGGACGTGACCAACCTGTAATTAACTCAGGGTTTTATTTTCCCCTTAATGAGTTCACCCAGCAGCTTTCAGGAAAAATCCCTGTGTGGTTTTGGCTTCCCTTGAAAGCCTTGGGAAGAGAAACCTGGGGAAGTCAGGATTTAGAGTGAGAACCTCGGTGCTTGGCGAGCCCTGGATGAGGCTGGGATGAGTTTTGGGATGCCTTGTGTGGTCAGGAGCAGGAGAGGATGTTCCAGCTTGGAAAACAAGTGTAAACACAGTGGGATGGGATTCCTGGTGGCCTCCAAGGGACAGAATTCAGGGCTCTGTGTCCTCTCTGAGCTAGTTTTCGTTTAGGTCCCTATTTTCCATATATTTTGGGGTTTTTTTCCTTTCTCCTGGATTTCTGGTGGCCTCCACTGGTTCCATTTTAGGGATCTGTCTGTGTCCTCTCTGAACTCATTTTCTTCTTTGTCCAATCCCCATTTTCCCTCTATTTTGAGTTTTTTTAATTTCTCCAAGATCTCTGTTGGTCTGCTTGGATCAGAGTTTAGGGCTGTGTTTGTGTCCCCTCTGAGCTTGTTTGCTTTTAGGTCCCCATTTTCCCTATATTTTGATTTTATTTTTTTTTTCATGTCTTTCTCCAAGATTTGTAGTGGCCCCCAAGAGTCAGATTTTAGGGCTCTGTTTGTGTCCCCTCATTTTCTTTTAGGTCCTATCCTCATTTTCCCTATATTTTGATAGTTATTTTTCCTTTCTCCAGGATTTTTAGTGACCTCCATGGGTCAGGTTTTAGGGCTGTGTGTCCCCTCTGAGCTCGTTTTCTTTTAGGTCCCCATTTTTCCTATATTTTGATTTTTTTTTTTTTTTTAGTTTTTTTTTAGTTTTTATTTTTCTAGGGTTTCTGGTGGCTTCCATGGGTCACGTTTTAGGGCTCTGTGTCCCTTCTGAGCTCATTTTCTTTTAGATCCTCTCCCCATTTTCCATATTTTTCCTTTTCCTTGCTTTCTGATCATCCTCGTTGTATTTCCCACCCCGTGGCTTTGCCCCCCACCTCCCTCTCCCTCTTGCCATCTGCTGCAAGGGTGATTTCATCTTCCAAGCACCTGGAATTTGATCCATCTTTATTTTGGAGCCCTTCTGTTCCCTGGATTGCTCTCCCAGCAGTGCTTCCAATGAGCAGGTGGTTGAGGAGGGCTGGGATTTTTCCTATATTTATCCCTAAAATTCCTTTATTGTGCTGTTGGAAGGAAAACAGGGATTTCCTAACCCCATAAAACCTCAAAACTTGGAAAAATCTGGGATTTTGGGCTCCTGGATTCCAGCCAAGGGGGCTGAGGAAGGGAAAAGTGCTGGTTTGGGGGTGATGCTGCTTTGGGGTACCTGTGCCAGGGAACCTTTCCCAAATCCTTGGTATTTTCCAGGCGGAGACCAAAGCAAACCTCCCCCAGGGGCCACCGGTGGGGCTGGAAGACTCTTCCAGGTGAGTTGGGTCATTTTTTGGATAATTTTTCTTCCAGGGAACTGGAATTTTGTCCTTTTTCTTCTCTCTGTGGAGCTGCACAATCCTGATTTTCCCTCCTGGATCGCTGGTGCCTTCATGGAGCAGCTTCTCCACATCCTGGTGTTTTCAATGACATTAAAGTTTCCCAAAAACATCGTGAGTGGAATTTGAGGCTCAGTCCTGGGATTTTTGAGGGTGGAGAGGGAAGTTCCAGCCCCATCCACCCTCCCCACTCAGCAGGGTGTGATCACTCAGGTGCACATTCCTACATAAATTTGGGGAAGTCCTGGTGGGGACAACCACCCTCCCAAATCCTGGGAAAAAGCCGTTCTTTCCCTCTAGATCCTGGCAGAGATAGGAAGCAGAATTCCTAAAGCTGATTAATCCTCTCTGCCTCTTAAAAATTCCCGGTGAGAGGCCTCTAATGAAACCTTTGGAGGAAGGAGCTGATCCCAAAAGGTGCCGGGATTTTGCCTCCTGAGTCATGGATCTGCTCCCTGCCAATGGGGTTGGAGGGGCTGAGCGTGTTTTGCCGGATGATTTTCCCTAAGGAGTTTAGTGGGGATTGTGTAACATGTGTTCCAGCGTGGAAAAAGCATCCGGCTCCTGGTTTTTTTTTTGAGAACTTGTTTCCATCCCAAACCAGCTTGAAGGCTTTCCTGGGTTGCTTTGATGTCGCACAGCTGGATAATTAATTATCAGCCTAAATTAATTTATAGAAAGGGGCCAAAATTCCCACTTTCTGTTGCAGAAATTTTGGGATATTCAGGCTAAAATCAGGAATTGTGGCTCTTTTCTATTTGGAAGCCCAGGAAGAGCCATCATTATCCTGCTTGGGAGGAGGAAACTGGATTTCCAACTCTTTTTTTGGGAAGGATTAGGGCAGCTGGCTGTGCTTCCAAACAGTTCCTGCTGGGGATCCAGGAGTTGGGAAAAGCAGGGAATGGATCTGATCCAGGGCTTGAGCTCAGCTCTAGGCTTACCTAGGATGGACCAGAGGATTTGGCTGGGAGGTGACAGTGACCAAGAAGGAAAAGCCCCCGGGTTCTGTTTGGAAAAGGGACACCATCACCTCAGCATTAAACTCATGGAATCCTTAAGGCTGGAAAAAAACATCCAAGGTCACCACTAAACCACGTCCCAAAGCACCACAGCTCCAGGTTTTTGGGACACTTCCAGGGATGGTGATCCCACCTGCACAGCCTCTTCCAGTGCTTGACCACCCTTTCAGTGGGGAATTGTTTCCTAATATCCCACCTAAATCCAACTTATGGAGCCATAGGCTCAGTCTAAGAGTCATAAGCTTGGTTTAGGCTGTGCTGCTGTTCCTGTGTTTTTTGGAGCGTGCTTTGGTTTCTTGGAATGTGAACAACTCCGGGCTGAGCTTCCCAACTCCCTGCCTGGCTTGGAGAAGCCTTGGGAGAAATTATAGGGGCAGGTTGGTGCTTTAGAATGGTTGCAAATCCCACAGAATTCCCAAAAATTCTGCTAGGCAGGGAGACACTCCTGGGTTCCTCACCCACATGGATGGTGGATATTGTGGATCTGGACACTCCCTGTCCTGTTGTATTGATGCGGCTCCTTCCCTGTCCATCCCCTCATTCCCCATTGGAATCATCCCCACAGTCCCAGGAGTTGTGTCCCGTCTGTCTCCTTTTCCCGTGTGTCCGTGATCGACCTGATCCCATCCCTTGTCCTCTTGGTGCTGCTGAACCTTTCCTGCTGATGTTTCTCTGGGAATATTTCCTTAGGACCGCCCCTCTTTTATCTGAAGACTTCATGGTCCTGATCCTTTGAGCTTCCTCATCCCATAAAATCCAGCTTGGGGTCATTCCCTGCTGCCTTGGGATATCTCCGTCTGTGGTGCTGCCATGGTTGGAGGGAAATGAGGGAGCAATTCCCTAATTTGGGATGGAAGAGGGGAATGCTGACAGTGAGAATTGGCTGTGATGTCATTGTAGATCCCGGGACAAATCCCAGAGAACAGGATCTGCAGTGGGAGAGCAGCTCTTGGAGACCCAGAATGGAATTGCGGTAGGAAAACCGGGGGGATTGTCACCCCCTGGACCTAATCCTGCATCTCCTCCATTGGCTTGGGATTTGGGATAACCTCTCTCCTTCCCCAACATCTCTTCCCTTATTCCTGCTTCCCGCAGGTCCCAAGTGAAGGTGTTGCTGGCGGGGTTGCATCCCCCTCTGGAGATCCTTCGGAGAGGGATGTGAGACTCACAGCCATGAGGGAGAGCGAGGAGAAGGAGCTGGATCCCCCTATCCCACAGCAGGAAGAGGATTCCCAAGCCCCAAAGAGAAAAAGAAGGAAGAAACAAAAAGAAAAGAAGCAGGAAAAGGGATTGAAGAGAAAAAGAGGGAAGAAACAGGAGGAAAAGAAGCAGAAAAGGGGATTGAAGAGAAAAAGAGGGAAGAAACAGGAGGAAAAGAAGCAGAAAAGGGGATTGAAGAGAAAAAGAGGGAAGAAACAGGAGGAAAAGAAGCAGAAAAGGGGATTGAAGAGAAAAAGAGGGAAGAAACAGGAGGAAAAGAAGCAGAAAAGGGGATTGAAGAGAAAAAGAGGGAAGAAGGATAAATTTGAGGATTTGATGGATGGCATTGAGGAGGAGGAGGGGGATGAGGGCAGGAACTGGGAAGGGGGACAGGGAAGAGCCAAAAGACGGAGAAGCAACAGCAGCCAGGGATCAGATGATGGGAATAAAAAACAGGAAAAAGGGAAGGCAAAGAAGCACAGGAAGGGGAAAGTGAAGGGGGTGGGAAAGATGGAGAAGAGGAAAATAAAGAAGGAAAAGTTGCTGAAAGAGGAGCGAGAGGTGGAGAAGGGAGAGGAAGGAGTGGGAGCTGAACTGGAGGAGAGGGTGGGAAAGGGAAGTGGAGATGGAAAAGGAATAAAGGAGGAGGAAGAGGTGGATGAGAAAGGGGAGGAAGGATTGGGATTGGGAGAGACTTTGAGTGCAGGAGTGGGGCAGGAGGTGAAGGAGGAGGAGGAGGCTGAAGGGAAGGGAGATGTTCCAGGGAAAGAGAAAAAGCAGAAAAACAAGAAGAAAAAGCCAGAGGATGAAAGAAAAGAGAAGAGTGAAGAGGAGGAAACCCAGGGGAAAACTGGGAAAAGGAAATCTAAGGAAGGAGGGGAAGAAAAGAACAATAAAAAGACTAAAAAACGGAAAGAGGAAGAAAAAGAGGCAGAAAACAAATGGAAATGGTAAATTCCTGTGTGTCTTTGGCAGGTCTAACCCTGGGACTGGGATTTTAATTTTATTTTGTGGGGCAAAACAGTGCAAATTCCTATTTTTTGGCTCTTTTCCTGTATTTCCTTGACCCTTGAGCTTACTACGCTTGGAAACGGGTGAGAGACAAGGGAAGGTCCTGAATGCACAGCAAAATTTGTATCATAATTATTTTAATTTTTTTAAATAACTATTTATAAAATACTATATAATTATATAATAGAAATATTTACTTCTCCTCCATTTATTTTCCTGGTGCCCATCCTGGGAAGGGAGAAGCTCATAATTATTGGAAGGAGATAATTATAATATGTAAATAATAATAATAATATTAAAACATCTTCCCAGACAGCAGCCCCTCTATTGAGGGGCTGAATTCCTTCCTCACTTCCTTCTCCAGCAGATTTGGGGTGATCCAGGCAGGTATTTTATAGGAAAGGATGTGGAATGTGGCTGCTGGATGCTGGATTATTTTTGGACGTGCGGCTTTAGCCACTTGGTGTCACTCTCTCCCAGATCTCCCGGAGATCTGGGATAGAGCAGGAGTAATTTTGGGATGCTTTTCTGAGAGCCTGTGGCAAACCCTGACCTGGGAGGAGCCGTTATCCCAGACAGGGATATCCATGGATGCCTGGAGCTTTAATGCAGCTCTTGAAGGATCCCGGCTGGGGTGAAAAGTGGGATTTTAGAGTTTTTTCCTGATTTATACCTTGTTTGGAATGGCTGGATCCTGGCACGGAGGAGAGAGGCCGGTACGTAGGAATTTCATCCCAAAAAACTAATCCAGAGCTACATTTCCCGTGAGGAAATTCCCATGGGTCACCCCCCTTGGCCTCTGGGTGGGCTCGGGGGGCTGGTGAGTGTGGGGGATGCTCTGCTGGAATTTGGGATCCCTGAATTTTGGGAAGAGAGACGATCACAAAATGATCCTGACGCTGCCTTTCTCCGATGCTTTCAGCCCAAATTCCTGGAGCTTGTTGGTTTTCCTGGAATATTTTATTTCCTCTGTTTTTTATAGCAAAACACACCTTTGGATACCATGCTTTTACTCCACTCCGCTTCCCATGGGGAGGAAAAAAAAATCACAAATAACTTCCGGGGCACCGCTGAGAGAGAAACAGGAATTTTGCTTTCTCTGTGTGGAATCCTGCTGTGTTTTCCGAGAAATCCTTGGATTTTTCCCCCCTCCCGGAGGTGCTGGGATTAAGGGATCGGTGCCAGCCTGGTTGGTGCTGAGCTGTGGGACACAGATCCCTGCCTGTCTCCTGCTGTCACCAGTGCTCTTCCTCTGACTCTAACCTGTGCTTTTATCCCTCTTTTTAAAGTTCTGCTCCTGATTTTCAGTCTAGATTTCTCGACAATGTCATTTTTTAAAGTTTTTAAATTTAATTTTATTGGAATTTTTATTGCTGCTTTTTAAATCTTCACAGCTAAAACTTGTAGTGGCTTTAAAATACCGTTTGCTCCGGCAGGGGGGAGATGCCTTACGATCTCATTTGCATTAAAATCAAAGTTATAAATATTCACGAGGCACAGGTTTCCCAGAGGAACCCATCCCTGGAAGTATTCCTTGGATTGGATGGGGTTTGGAGCAACCTGGATTAGTGGAAGATGTCCCTGCCTATGGAAAGGGGTTGGAATGAGGTGGATTTTAGGATCTCTTCAGTCTCCCCCTGAATCCCTCCATGTCACCACACCTCAATTTCATGGATTCCATTCCAGTTTTCCTTGTTTCAAAGAACAGGGAAACTGAGGCAGCAGCAGAGAAAATGGGATTTCACCTGGAGTTCGTGCCAGCTGTCACTGCTCTGAGCATTTTCCCCGTGTGACCTTGGGAGGAGGTGCCAGGTGCCAGATTTGGGATACTCTCACGGATTCCTGTGTGTCTGTTCCAGGTGGGAAGAGGAGAAGAAGGAAGATGGAGTCAAATGGATGCAGCTGGAGCACCGAGGGCCCTACTTCGTGCCCCTCTACGAGCCCCTGCCCGAGGACGTGCAGTTTTATTACGATGGTACACTCGTGGTGGGGCCTGGGCCTTGGGGTGGTGTCCTCTCCTCAGGGAAGAGGAATATCCCACTGGAAAAGCCATGGGTTTAAAGCTGGAGGATCTTACACATGGTTGGAGTTATGGGGGTTTTGGGGAGCTGATCCTAAACGGCTGCTTTTTCTCAATAAGCTGCGTTTTGGGTTTGAGCTCTGTCAGCTCATCCATGCTTTCCCATGAGCTGGAAAAATGGGATTTTACTGATCCATGGCCTCAGTGACCGACACATCCATGGATTTGGCTGGGCTGCTCCAAGCTCGTGATGTCCCCAGGGTCACCTCACATCGCCTTAGAGCAATTCAGAGTGTCACGGGCAGGACAGATCCAGGCCTGTGGTGCCTCCTTGTTTTCCTGCCATTCCCGCTGGATTTCCTGCCATTCCCTGCTCTCAGCTCATCCCTGAACTCATTTCTGATGGATCAAGGGGAGGGGGAAATAAGGACATTGGAGGTCAGCCAAGGCATGCTGGAGATGGAAAGAGATCACATTCGCTTGGTGATCCTCAGTTCCCTGGGGCTTCCCATACTTTTTTTGCAGTAGGAAAAAGCCCTTTGGGAAAAGGAGGTGCCTGGCAGCACCAGAGGGAACTGCTGGGACATCCATGGGGCTGTCAGGGATTTTGGCTCCGTGAGGCGGAGCCTTGACAGGGTTTGGACCTTCTCTGTGATCGCTGAGATGTTGCGGATCTGGGCTGGTGGCTTTGGACTTTGGGATCTTTAATGTTGACTTTTTCCTAAAAAAAGTCACCATTCCTGGATGGAAAAGCGTTTGTGGACAGGCAACAACCCCAAATAGGCAGGGCCCATGGATGAGCTGGTGTGTGTGGGTTGTGATGGGGCTGCTCCAAGGTTCCACTCCCTTCAGTCTAGAAATCCCGAAAACCAGTGGTTCAAGTAGGAATCAACCATTCCTTGGACCTCTGCAGGACGCTTTTTCCTAAAAAAGCTATTTCCAAGTAATTCCTAGGATGAGCCAAGACATTCCTTGGTTTTGTTTTATTTCTCCAGCCAAAGAGCTCAGGAGAGGGCGGTGGTTTTACCACCTCCAAGAAATGATCCAAGATCCTTAGAAAATCTCAGAAATTATCCAAGATTCTGCCCAGAGAAGCTGTGGCTGCCCCATCCCTGGAAGTGTTCCACCTTGGACAGGGCTTGGAGCCAACCTGGTCTAGTGGAGGGTGTCCCTGCCTCTCTTTTCCCAGGAAAACCCTTGAAGCTGAGCCTGGCCACCGAGGAAATTGCCACATTTTATGCCAAAATGTTGGATCATGAGTACACGACCAAGGAGATCTTCCAGAACAACTTCTTCCATGACTGGAGGAAGGTACCTTCCCTGAGATGGCTCCTTGATATCCATGAAACCCGTCATCCCCAGGCTCTGGTGTGGGATGGAGGGAATTGGGAGATTTGCTCCTTATTTATAATTACGAGGTTGTAAATCCTGATTTATTTCCGAGTTTTTTGTGGGTTTGGGCTGGGATTTGCTTCCGAGTTTAGTGATGGATGCAGGTGGTGGATCTTGCAAACAGCTCCAAAACCAGTTAGGGACACCAAAGGAATGAAGGAATTACCTCTGACCCCAAAACAACCCAAAACTCTTTCTGTCTTTCCTTTACACCTCTGGAATATATTTGGTGCTGTCCCTGCAGTTGTGTTTGGGGACTTTTTTTCCATATTAGGTTCTTCCACCCCAGAACTGGCTGTGATTTTTCCGAAGAATTGGAATGTGGGTCTCTATTCCCTTTTCTGGGCCAGAAAGGCCCAAGCAGCAGCTCCGTGTGGAATTAGTTTTGCCTCCTGGCTTTTCCCAGCCCCTCTCATCTCTTTCCTAGGAAATGACCTCAGAAGAGCAGGAGATAATCAAGGACCTGGGCAAGTGCGACTTCAGGGAGATCCACAAATACTTTGTGGACAAAAATGAGGCCCGGAAAGCGCTTCCTAAGGAGGAGAAGCAGGTGAAGACTGGTTCCTAGGACGTGTTTTGGGTCCAGTTTTAGGAATTTTGGCTCTTCCTTGTTGTCTTTCCTGGTGTTATGCAGTGCCCTGGGACTTCTTTAATCCAGCTCTGTCTCCATGACCATTGCCCCCTCTTCCTGGATTTTATCAGCAGGTCCTACACATTCCATGGCTTTGCAGGGTGCCCGTTATCCTTGGATGATGTTTTGGAGCCCTTCCCTGTCCAGAGGGTTGTGGACTTTGCCAAGGGAATGATGGCACTCAGTCTTGTCGGTTGGAATGTGAAAGATCCAATCCAAACCATTCTGATTTTTTTTTTTTGGTGGTGTCCTGGTTTCAGAAGCTGAAGGAGGAGGCGGATAAGATCCAGGAGGAATATGGATACTGCATCATGGATGGACACCGGGAAAAGATTGGCAACTTCAAAACTGAACCTCCAGGGCTCTTCCGTGGCCGTGGGGAGCACCCCAAAATGGGGATGCTGAAGAAGAGGGTCATGCCAGAAGATGTCATCATCAACTGCAGCAGGTGGGTTGTCCTTGGAAGTGCTGAGCTCGTGGGGCTTCCTTTGGGATTGGGGAGATTTGGGCACTTCCTTTGCCCAGAGTTGGGGTTTTTCCATCTTCTACAATCCCTGTTTTCCACATCCTGAGAGTGTTTTTCCCTCTGAGTTATGTGAGCTGGACTGGTCTTAAGCCACCCACTTGATGACCTTGATTCGAAACATTCCTCACCAGTCCAGCAAGTTTTCCAGTTGTTCCCAGCATCCAAATGATAAACTCCTGGTTGTGGGAAGGGTCTGGAGCACCAGGAGCAGCTGAGGGAGCTGGAGGGCTCAGCCTGGAGAAAAGGAGGCTCAGGGGGGACCTTATTGCTCTCCACAACAGGAGGATGGATCCAGGTGGGGCTTGGTCTCTTCTCTGAGATAACAAATGATAAGAGAAGAGGAAATGGCCTCAAGATGTGCCGGAGGAGGTTTAGGTTGGATATTAGGGAAAACTTCTCCACAGAAAGGGTTGTCAGGCACTGGAAGAGGCTGCCCAGGGCAGTGGTGGAGTCACCAGCCCTGCAGGGATGTGAAAGCTGTGTAGACGTGGCACTTGGGGACATGGCTTGGTGGTCCTGGCCATGCTGGTTCATGATCGGACTCAATCTTGGAGGACTTTTCCAACTTTAATGATTCCATGTTGTGGAGCAATTCTGGGGTGGATTCCATGTTTTCTCAATGTGGTGACCATCCTTGGCTCACTGAAAACCTCCTTTTTTCACGGTCTGAGGGCTCTAATCCTGCTCTTCCCACAGGGATTCCAAGATTCCTGAGCCCCCAGAGGGTCACAAGTGGAAGGAAGTGCGCTTTGACAACACGGTCACCTGGCTGGCCTCATGGACAGAGAACATCCAGAACGCCTCGAAGTACATCATGCTGAATCCCAGCTCCAAGCTGAAGGTTGGAATGGTGCCCTTGGTCAGGTGAAAAAAATCTGGGAAAGCCGGGATGTGGAACATCAACAAAAATCTCCCTTTTTCTGGCCCTTCTCTAAGAAGGGGATAAACAAAATGAAGGGGTGAGAGGGAAAGGACGGATGATTGCAAAGCATCAAACGTATTCCAAGGGATGGGTTGCTCCTGGCAGAGTCATCCAGGTGCCACATTCCTCATGTGTGTCCAGGGAAGGCTGCTGGAAGCCAGGAAGGGGCTGAGAAGATCCATATGGACCAGAGTTGGGTTGAGTTCATTTATACCAGGAAGCGGAGGGTAGGAAGAGGTGGGATTGAACTCTTTGGGGAGAGAAAGGGGATTTAAGGCGAATTCCAGAGCTCAAAGAAAGTGAGAATGCTGCCCAGGTGGACACAACTGAGCAAGTCCTGTGTCAGTCCACACTGGTGTCCAAGGAGCCACCTTTGGCCGTGGTTTGACCACTCGTTCCTTGTCATGCTCTGGCTGATGTAGAACACCCTGACTTGGCCAGGATCCAGATCCAGCATGGCCAGCAGAGGGCACAGAAACCCTGGATGAGCTGTTTCTTCTCCAGTTTGTTCCCTTAATGGATTTTTCCCAAGAAAACAATGGGGTTTGAGCAGGATTCAGATGCCGGATGCTGTTTCCGGAACAGGATCTGACTGGTAGAGATGGAATAAAGATGGGGCACGGAATGGAAAATAATCCTGGTTTCCCGTTCCAGGGGGAGAAGGACTGGCAGAAATACGAGGTAGCTCGGCGCCTAAAGGATGTTGTCCACACAATCCGAGCTCAGTACAGAAAAGACTGGAAATCCAAGGAGATAAAGAAGCGGCAAAGAGCCGTGGCCCTCTACTTCATTGATAAGGTATGCATGGCCTCACCCTAGGTCCCCCGTCCATGTGGAAGTTGGGAATTCACTTCCCTGATCCACCCCGCCCTATAGTTTTTGGTGTTTGCTGGTTCTACCACCCAGGGTGGCTCCACGAGAGGAATCTGGGGATGATTATGGAATCCTGGCAGGGTTTAGTTGGAAGAAACCTTCAAGATAGTCTCATTCCAACCCCCTGCCATGGGCAGGGATACCTTCCACTAGACCAGGTGGCTCCAAGACCCATCCAGCCTGGATTTGAATATTTCCAGAGATGTGGAAGATGAAAGTTGTCCCTAGTGGAAGATATCCCTGCCCGTGGCGGGGGGTTGGAACCAAGTGATCTTGAAGGTCCCTTCCAAATCATTCTGTGCCTCTATAGATGGAGATGATCCGATCTCCTCTAGTCCCGATCCACTTAAACAACCTGGGAAAGGGGAATTGAGGTGGGATGGGACGGACGTCTCCCTGTTTCCTTCCAGCTGGCCCTGCGAGCCGGGAATGAGAAGGAGGAAGGGGAGACTGCGGACACGGTCGGCTGCTGCTCCCTGCGCGTGGAGCACATCCAGCTGCACCCCCAGCTGGATGGGCAGGAGCACGTGGTGGAGTTTGACTTCCTCGGGAAAGACTCCATCCGTTACTACAACAAAGTGTCCGTGGAGAAGCCGGTGAGTAGGGCAGGAATAGAGGAAGTGCTTGGTTTTCTGGATTCCCTCAGTGTTTATCAGTCCCAGATTTCCATCCAAAAGCTGTTGCCAAGATGCCTCCTGTGCTTTAACCCTGGAGAAGTTTTGGGATGGAACTTCCAAGGTTGTTCTACCCCATGAACCATGAGAGAGAAGTCCCACCTCTTGCTGGAACACCCTCAGTTGTCTCGTGGGTGTCAGGACTTGAAGTGTCTCCATTTATATTGAATAATTTTCCTTTGCCCATGGGAAAGATGGTTTTTATGGTGAAACTGGAATGTCGGAGATGGGAAAGATGGGGGGAACACCCAGTGGCACCTTGAAGTTGAGAAGCTGGTGGAATGTGCCAACATGAGGGTGAATCAGAGTCCATCTGGAGGAGGAGAGAGATGAGGGAGATGTCTGGGAGCAATTCATTCCCTGGCCCTGACCAGGGCTGTCCTTTCCCCCTCTCCAGGTGTTTAAGAACCTGCGGCTGTTCATGAAGAACAAGGACCCCACCGATGACCTCTTTGACCAGCTCACTGTGAGTTGTCACCTCAAAGCTTTTCAAACAGCACTGGTGGCCCTGAGGGAGGAGAAGCCAAACCATGACACCCTTGGCCACCCTTGGTGGTCATCCCTTCACCTGGTTTTAATTCTGCTCTCCAGGGACCCCACTGTCACTGTCTGAACGCCCTGTGAGGTTTTCCAGCCGCTTTCTGCACTGGAGCATCTCTGCTTCCCTGTGTCCCTGCTGAGGAGCTGGATTTCTGCTCCTCCCCTCTTTCAGCTCATCCACTTGGGCTTTTTTTTAGCTTGGGAAGGGCTGCCCACGTTTGGGGAATTACTGGAGGTACCCGACCTCAGCTTTTTGATGTTTTTGCACCTCATCAGCGCTCCACAGAAGTAGGAGAGGTTGCTGGAGGGATGTGCTGTCTCCCTTCCTGGAAAAACCTCCTCCCTTGTCTTCCTTGGGATGGGATATGGGATCCATGAGCAGCCCCATGTGCTCTGTAGAACAGGAATGGGATGTTGGATGTGAGGTCGGGAATCATTAAGGTTGGAAAAGACCTCTCCGATCATCCTGCCACTGCTGTGTTCACTACTAGACCATTGTCCCCAAGTGCCAACATCCTCTTGGACATAGATGGGCAAAAATCGTTGACTTCCAGAGAGATATCTTTGTGGATTTAGGTGGAATTTTAGGCCAGTTCTGGGTAGATGATGACCTGACGCCACAAGCTGCAGGATTTAATTTTTTGTTAATGCCTAACTTCGGTTGCTTAGGCAGAAGATCATCTGAAAAAAAAAGATGTTTCCCGGCTTCTGCTTCTTCTATTCCTTCGTGGAATCTTGGAATGGTTTGGGTAGGAAGGGACCCTAAAGACTGTCAAGTTCCAAATCCCTGCCATGGGCAGGGACACTTTGCACTATCCCAGTTTGCTCCCAGCCCTGTCCAACCTGGACTTGAACACTTCCAGGGATGGGGCAGCCACAGCTTCTCTGGGAATTCCATTCCAGGGCCTCACCACCCTCCCACGGAAGAATTCCTTCCCGAAATCCCATCAAACCCTGTGTCAGTTTGAAGCCGTCCCTCCTTGTCCTACCACTAGAATTCCTGATGTGAGTTTCCCTCCACTTTTCCCTGTTTTCCCTCCTCCAGACAAAAATTCTGAACACACACCTCCAGCACCTGATGGATGGTTTGACGGCCAAAGTCTTCAGGACCTACAATGCCTCCATCACCCTGCAGGAGCAGCTCAAGGCCCTCACCAACCGTGAGTTCCCGTGTTCTTGGTGTCACCTGTGGTGTCACCAGCTGCATCCTGGGACTAAAGGACTCAAGAATGTCCATCCATTTCCTGGAGGGCCCTAAAACTGCCCATGTCCCACCTGGGCGGGTGATGCTCCACGTGGTAGGGTGGGAGTAACGTATGGGGGTGAGCAGCAGGTTGGGAATGTTGGTAAGTGAGAAATGGTGAACTCAGGGATACTCTGACTGACTCATGGCCAAGATGGGAATATTTTTCCCTCTTTTCCGTGTGTTGCTGGTTGGTTGCAGTGTTTTTGCCTCCTTGGGTTATGTGAGGGATGAGTCACAGCATCAGATTGTGATTCTCAATTGTTCTTCCCCAATTTCTTCAACCATTATTGCTCTCCCCGGAGAGCGAACGTGACAGCAACTTGTTTGCCTTTCCTTCTGCTGCCTTCCCTGCTTTTCCCAACTCTTGGAATGGAGACAGAGTGATGCTTTCGTTTCTTTCCAGCTGAAGACAACGTTGCAGGGAAGCTCCTGTCCTACAACCGAGCCAACCGAGCCGTGGCCATCCTGTGCAACCATCAGAGGTCTATACCAAAAACCTTTGCCAGGTCCATGCAAGTCCTCCAGGAAAAGGTGAGACAGACCCAGCTTGAGAGATCCCAGACCTAATCTGGCCTCTGAACTTTATTTTTTTGGCTGGGTTGATGCATGGAAAGATCATGTTGATCAAGCACATCGTGGAATGTCCTGGGAACAGTGGATTGCAACCCAGGGGTGGGAAGGGATGTGGTGACCTCAAATGCTGGGGCAAACAACTTGACGAAGAATTTGGGTGAGTTTTTATGAGTTTGGGGCATTTTTCATCATTCTCCAAACCAAGTTGGGGGCCTTTTGTGTTGGCAGCTCTGGCCCAGTTGGATCAGGTTGCTCCAAACCTGTTTTCCTGTCTTTTTGCAGGAGGAGCAGCTTGAAAATACTTCAAATTACCACTTTTAATTGTCCTCAGCTTTTGCTCACACCCCACTAATGAACTTGGGACTTTTCCAAGGGCTCTGGTGCTGTCACAAGTCCCTCAGTTTCAGGCAGGTGCAGAAGATGAACAGATTTAGGAGCTCCCAGTGTTTGTGGCATCTGGGCTAGGATGATATTTTAGAAGATGCTAAAAAATGCTTGAGCCCATAAAATGCTGCAGGGACAAGTTGGGAAGTAGGGTTGGTAAGAAATTGAGGAACAGTATGTGAAGGGAAAGAGGGAGGAAGCTGAAACCATCGGGGAGGTTGGAAGTGTTGTCTGAATTTTCCACCTTCACAGATCGATGCCAAGAAGAAACAAGTGGAGGAAGCCCAGGAAGAAGTGAAAAAAGCTGAAGATGAGTTTGAAGACACAAAAGATGCCAAAGCAGAAGCGTGAGCGGCTCTTCCTTGGAATTCTCTCTTGCCCAACACCCCATCAGAACAAAAATGCCCATGTTTGGGATTGGGTCCTTCTTGTCCCATGAAAGTTTGGAAGATGGTTAAGATCTTGTGGATGCTTCCCTTCAGGGACACCTTCCACTAGACCAGGTTGCTCCAAACCCTGTCCAACCTGGCCTTGGACACTTCCAGGGATGGGGCAGCCACAGCTTCTCTGGGGATGCTGGATTTTGTTTGCCCACCTTCGGTGGTGGAAATGACATTTTTTTTTATTGTTAATTTTTAATATTAAAAAAGCATCTTACCAGATCCAAATCCTTGGGAAATAGGTTACTCCTGAATGGCACCTTTGACTCTGCCATTCCAGAGAATTTCTGGGCTTTGGGACATTCTGTGTTGTTCCTCCTCTGCCCTCAGCAATGTGGAGAAGAAGAAGAAGCTGTTGAAGAGGCTGGAGGAGCAACTGGCCAAGCTGAATGTCCAGGCCACGGACAAGGAGGAGAACAAGCAAATAGCTCTGGGCACATCCAAGCTGAATTACCTGGATCCCAGGATTAGCGTGGCTTGGTAAGTCTTGGGTGTGAAATCATGGAATGGTTTGGGTTGGAAAGGACCTTTAAATTTGAGTTGTTCAACGGGCAAGGACACCTTCCACTATCCCAGGTCGCTCCAAGCCCTATCCAGCCTGGCCTTGGGCACTTCCAGGGATGCAGTGGAGAGGGCACTGCTGGGTAACTGGTCCCCACTGGTGTCTTGTGGTCTGCACAGGTGCAAGAAATTTGGGATTCCCATCGAGAGGATCTACAACAAGACCCAGAGGGAGAAGTTTGCCTGGGCCATCGATATGGCTGGCGAGGACTTTGAATTCTGAGCCAGTGCCTTCCACATTGAATCCCAAATCCTGCTCATCTGGTGCTGTTGGGAAGCTTTATTTTTTTTTTTTAATTTGCTGCTGCTGGGGGCTGAGGGTTGTCTGAGTTTGGTGCCTTTTTTTTTTTGTATGGGAAAAGCAAGAACCTGGATTTCCAGTTGAAACAGGTATTGCTGATTGTGACACTCTTCCTGCCTTCAGTGACTTTGGGAACTCTTAATTCCTCTTCAGAGTTGCCAAGTACTTGGGATTTTTTTTTCTTTCTTCCTCTGGAGTCTTGGAAGGAGATTAAATAAGAGCCTTAATTGTGCTGATCAACATATCAGGTCTAATCCTATCTCCTTGGGGTAGTGGAGCTGTGCTGCCCTTTCCAAACTGAATGGGATGAATGGGGAAACATGAGGTGATGACAGCAGGAAAACAGGGAACTGCAGTATGAAACCAAGGATTGGGTTAGGGATGCACTGGGGGGAAAGGAAAAATCTCAGGGTTTTACATTTTGGGGGACTTTGTTCCCTTTCACCTCCAGGAGAGGAGAAAGTTGTGCAATTGCAGGGATGTTACATGGGAAAAACGTGGGAGGGAATTTGTGTCATAGCAGGAGAAGGTAGAAGGGAAGATGTTGGATTTAAAAGCAGTTTCACATTGCAGGGGGTTAAAATTCACCTTGGCCATGAACAAAGTATATTTTAAGCACCCCCACGTGGTTAAATTTTTGTCTGGGAGAGGACATCTCACTTGGGGCCATGTTTATTCCCTTATTTCCTTCACTTGGCTCTGGCTCAGCTCCTGTATCCAGAGCAGAAACTGATCTGCCCAGACAGCGGTTTAGGAAATGGGGAATTTCCTAGGAAATAGGATAATGCTGGGCCAGGCTCTGTGGGATGTGTGCTGGGGAGCGGGACCAATATTCCTGGAACTGCTGCTGTGTTGGGATGACACCTTTGGCATCATCCTTCCCACTCCAGCTGGGAATGGAGCAGGCGGGGATCAACAGCATAAACTGGTCGTGTTTGCTGCTTAATTGGCTGCTTTTCACATCCCAAAAAAAAGACAATATCAGCACATTCCTGGCAGAATTCCCACATCCCAGTGAATCCCAGGTGTAAGCAAACTGTTGCATTGGCAGCAAAACCTTCTGGCACCTCAGGGCTGATATCCAGGGCTCTGTATTCCAAAGCTCCTGGTGCTTCCCATGTGTTCATTTCCACTCATTCTCATGTTGAAATTGTTGCTGTTTTGGTTGGAAACGGAGGGCTTGGAATGCATTTCATTAAAACCAGGAGTGCTTTTTTTCTGAGTATCCATGACTGGAGGCTTTTTGCAACTCATTCCAGGTGTGGTTCTGGATGTTCCATCCCTGGAAGTGTCCAAAGCCAGGTTGGATGAGGCTTGGAGCAACCTGGGATAGCGGAAAGTGTCCCTGCCCATGGATAGGCTTTAAGGTTCCTTTCAATCCAAACCATTCTGGGATTCTGTAAAATAAAAGTAATTCCAGAAAGGCTGGGTTGTTGCTGTCCCAAATGGTCCTGTCCATCCTCACCCTGTTTTTCCTGGAGTCCTCCGAGTGTTTCTGACAATATTCCATAGACCTTTCCCATGGCCTAATTGCCCAGGAGCTTTTCCTACTGCTCAGGATCATGCTCCCATCCCAGAGGGGAGCATCCCTCTCCCATCCTAATAATTTGGGGTGATTTGGTGGCTCCAAGCAATGCTGGTGTGCTCAGATGACCCCTCCTCACTTTGGCCCTTCCAGGCTTGGTTTCAGCTCCATTTTTCCAATGTTTTTCTGAAGTCTCCATCCCTGGAAGTGCTCAAAAAAACCTCTGGAAATGGCACTTGAGGACATGTTTTAGTGGTGAATGTGGTGGTTGGACTTGATGATCCTAAGGGTCTTTTCCAACTTTATATGATGTTGTAGGCAGAGGAAAACCTGTGTTTGATGCCTTTTGGTAACCCAAAATCAAGACAATTACAACAATTGGTGAAATTCAAAGTCAAAACTTTAGCATTTTTCCATTATTAATGACTTCCTCTTTTTATTTAAAATAGGGAAGTTGTGGTTTGTGACAAAACCGGAAATGACACCTTCCCCTGTGACTTCTTGGTTGCCTAATTTGCTTTCCATAAAAAGCAAATTTGTTCACTATGGGTGGGACGACACCTCGCCCAAAATCTACCAGGGACAAAGTTGACTGCTCAGGCTGGTACTGGATGAGCTTAGGGCTGTTCTAGGTACATAATGGAGCTTTAAAAACAAACCCACCCCAAACAACAAAAAAACCCAATAAAATGTTGTCTGTGAGTTGGGGAGTTTGTTCCCTTCCTGCAGCCTTGGGATGTCCTACATTGATGGCCCTGGGCAGTGTTGACAGAGGGGCTGTTGGAGAAGATAAATTTAGGGGTGGGAGGAAGTGGTGAGAAGTTCCTCTTGTCTTACTTTGGCATCTGCTGCCCCTGCCCAGATTCTTCCCAGAAATCCGGGGTTGGGAGGGTCTCTGGAGCGCTTGAGTTCAACCTTCTCCTCCAAGGAGGATCAACCCTGGCTGGGCTGTTCAGGGTTTTCTTAAACTTAATTTCAGTGTTTCCACAGAGGGAGATTCCTCCACCGTCTCTCAGGGTCACTGTTTTGGAAATGAATCACTGCCCTGGCAAAGCTTTTCCTTCCTTAGGTCTGGTTGGAGTTTCCCTCGATGCATCTTGGAAGCAGCTGCTTGTCCTTTGTGCAGAGCCCGAGCCAGATTATCTTTGGACATCAGCTCCATAATTGTCCCCTGTTAAAGGCAGCAACTCCATCCCCCCTCGGCCTGTCCTGTTCCTTGGGGTCACTCAGCCCCAAATCTGGGACTTAGAACTTAAAATCAAAGCATCATGGAATGGTTTCAGGACCTTCTCATTCTAACTCCCAGCCATGGCCAGGGACACCTTCCACTATCCCAGGTTGCTCCAAGCCCTGTCCAACCTGGCCTTGGACACTTCCAGGGGTGGGGCAGCCACAGCTTCTCTGGGAATTCCATTTCAGGGCCTCACAACCCTCACAGGGAACAATTCCTTCCCAATATCCTATCTAACCCTGCCCTCTGGCAGTGGGAAGCCATTCCCTGTGTCCTGTCCCTCCATCTCTTGTCCCAAGTCCCTCTCCAGCTCTCCTGGAGCACCTTTAGGCACTGGAAGGGGCTCTGAGGTCTCCCTGGAGCCTTCTCTTCTCCAGGCTGGACATTCCCAGCTCTCCCAGCCTGGCTCCAGAGCAGAGGGGCTCCAGCCCTTGGAGCATCTCCGTGGCCTCCTCTGGACTCACTCCAGAAGCTCCACGTCCTTGTGCCGATGACCACAGAGTTGGATTCAGCTTTCCAGCTCTGGTGCCCCCAATCCAAGGATGGCTGGGGGCTGTACAACCAATTCCTCTTCCCACAGAAGCTGTTTGAGCAGCTGGAAGCTCCAACGGGATCCATCCCTGCTCGTTGCTTCTGCATCAGCATCCTGGAAATTTGGGAACATAAATCCCTTTGCCAGAGCTGTGCACATCACGAACCTTCCCGCGTCGTGCTCTCTCAGGGGGATGAGTCAGAATCTTGCTCTGAGTCCAACAGATTATTGGTCCTCATGGATGAAAAAGCCTCATCAGCCTCCTGTTTTCCAGAGCCACTTTCCATAGTTTCAGGTTCCAGGGCTCCTCCCCTCCCCTGGCCCATCAGATGATCTAAACTATGGAATCGTTTGGATTGGAAAAGCCCTTTAAGTTCATCAAGTGCAGCTGTTAATTGCTGGTTAATTGCTGCGTTCACCACAAGACAATGTCCCCAAGTGCCACATTTCCATGTCTTTTAAATCCCTCCAGGAATGGTGACTCAGCCACTTTGGGGAAGGGAACTCATCAGCTCTGCTTGGCTGCTCTTACATCTGCTTAATGATGAGGCCTTCAGACTTCAGGAGAGATGGAATTTTGGCTGATTTATCTTAATTGGTGCAGACAGGGAGGGGGAGGTGATGGAGAATTTGCTGCTCTACTGCTGCTTCTCCCTCGAATCCAATCCCTGGAGCGATGGGATGAAGGGAAAACCATCCACCTGCAGCCTGGCAGACTCGTAAAAGGTGGGAAACCCTCGTGGAGTTTTGAGGAAGAAAAAGGTGAAGGGTTTCCAGAGGGTTTTTCCTCCCTGACCTTTTCCCCGTGAGGTCTGATGTTGCAAAAATGAGGAGAAAAAAAAATGGGAAATATAGAACAGAAACTTTCAAGGCAATGTTTTGTCAGCTTGAGAGGAATGGGGAAGGACATTTGAGGCTGTGGCTGCTGTGATTCAGACGCTGTCTCTGAACTTGGTGAATGGAGACGTTTCCTTTTCCAACCTTCTTTAGTGGGAGACTAAAGAGCGTGGCTGTGGTTTGGCGTAAATAAAACATGTGCTGAAAGCGCTCCCTGGATTTCTGTCCCTTCACACTCAGCCAGGCTCAGATGGATGGAAAATCAGCCTGAATTGCAGAGCCATTATCCCAGGCCACATGTTTGGAAGTGTTGATGCCAAGGAAAGTGGCTGCAAGGAATTTCTCAGAGAAATCGGATCCCTGGGATAAACTGAAGGACTGGCTAATGAGGGGCAGAGGAAAGGCTTCCAAGGAAGGATGAAACTCCAGGATCTCAGGTTTATACCCATTGAAGGAGAGGTGACACTGGCTGTGGGGTGAAGATGCTGCACATCCTGTGTATCCTTCTAGGAATGAGGGGATAACATCCAGCCGGGCTCTTCCTATCTTTATTTTTGGCCAGTGGACACCTCTTTTACTCAAAACAAAATAAAGAATCAGGAAAAGCTCAGCTGAGTGGTCCCAAGCTCTGAGATTGGCTTCTCCAGACTTTAATCCTGAGCCACTGCAGGCTGGCAAGGGAGAAATCCCAATAAACTGCTTCGTTAATATTCTTAATCTAAGTTGGGATTAAGCTGCAATTATGATTTGATTGGCTTGGCTCAGGAATAAGCTTTGGGAAAGGCTCTCCCAGCTGCAGGGAGGCTCCTAAGTTCTTTCTGCTGCTATGAGCCTGGAAGGGAGAGGAATCATGGACTGGTTTGTGTTGGAAAGAACTTTCAAGATCATGGAATTCCATCCCCCTGCCATGGAGGGGCTTGCTCCAAGCCCCATCCAACCTGGCCTTGGACACTTCCAGGGATGGGGCAGCCACAGCTTCTCTTGGAATTCCATTCCAGGGCCTCAACACCCTCCCAGGGAAGAATTCTTTTCCAATATCCCATCTAACCCTGCCCTGTGGCAGTGGGAAGCCATTCCCCCCATCCTAGTGTAAAAAGTCCCTCTTCCATGTGCTGTGAGGTCTCTCCAGACCGTAGGAGCTTCCAGAGGTTCCCTGGGATTGCCTGGTGTTGCAGGAGGCAGACAGCTGATCACTTCCCAAAAAATGCTGTGTTTCCAGGTGGGTGGGTGGCATTCAGGCTGGCCCTGCTCCTGGAAACAGGGCAGATGGTTTTCCTGGCAGAGTGGGATAACAAGGAAGTCTCCAATCCCTCCCCAGGGCCACTTGGAGTTGAATGAGCTCATTCTGTGGAATCTCTTCCATCTCTTCCTCAAGGCTTTGTTGGGATGTTCTACTCCTGAAGGCTGGATTTGCCAGAGTGGAGGAGAATGGGGTGGCAATTAACTCAACCAGCTTTAATTAGGGCTCCTGTTCCAATCTTGGCCGTCCCCCAGGCAGAAACAGATCCTGACTTCCCCACAGTTCATTCATGGTGCAGGAAGCAGCACTTCAGTAGGAGGGAACACCTGGAGGGGTTAAATCTCCACCTCCATCCCTCTCCTGTGCATCCTTGGATCCAAATTCTGGCAAAAACAGGCATGGAATGAACACAAATGTCCTCCAACCCAAATTCTGCTGCTGCTGGGACTGAGATTTGAAGGTGGTGAGGGGAGATAAACTGGACCTGGAAGGTCTGGCTGCTCTTCCAAGCCCAGGAACTCAGCACAATCCCTTTTTTTTTTCAATTTGGCTTCTCTTCCTTTGCCTGTGGGACCCTCTACTGGATGGCTACAACCATAATTTCATTCCATTTTTCCTCCAGCCACTTGGGCAGGATTTGGATTGTGGCCCTTTAAGCAAAAACCTGGCTGAAGTGAGACTGCATAAACCCTGACTCCCTTTTGTGGTAAAAAGAAAGTTATATTTATTTTTTTGTTTGATTTTCCTCAATATTCTCACGTTTGACAGAGCTCCTCCAAGGGGCTGTGCTGGGTCATCCTCACAGGGCCTTCCCGTGTGCTGGGAAAAATAAAATAGCACCACAAAAATGACAAAATCAGGAGATAAAATTCCAGAAATAGAACAGAGAATTGCTCAGTCCATCCAGGTCTTCCTCTTTGAGTCCAAGACAAGGTTGTTTGTTATCCCTTTAATTTGGTATTTTCTGTGGATACTCCTCTGCCCTGCTCAGGTGAGACCCACCTGGAGCACTGTGTCCAGATCTGGGATCAGAAGGATGTGGAGCTGCTGGAGCAATTCCAGAGGAGGCCACAGAGATGCTCCAAGGGCTGGAGCTCCTCTGCTCTGGAGCCAGGCTGNGTGGAAGGTGTCCCTGCCCATGGCAGGGGTGAAACTGGATGATCTTTAAAGCCCCTTCCAACACAAACCATCCCAATGATTTTACTACCAGGCCACCAGCTTTGAGTTTGTAAAACCTCTGGATTGAAGCTTCTGAGCTGGTCTTGACCTGCCTGGGGCTTTTTTTTTTTTTTTTTTAATCTTGGCTGAGTGGGAAGAGCAATTTTCCTAATTGACCAAGTGGTTCTGGCTAATTAGCTCTGCTTTTGTTTAGCTTTGTATGGAGCAGCTGTAGATTTGTATAAATAGCAGCACCAAGCCATAATTCAGCGTAGGATGAAGGATTTGTGCCCCTGATCCAAGGACACGGAATAGGGAAATTTCGGCTTGGAAGTCTTGAGGAGAGGAAATGTGGGATGGGAGAGAAGGGCAGGTATGGGGTGATTGGATGGGGTGAGGCCCTGGTGCAGGTTTCCCAGAGAAGCTGTGGCTGCTCCATCCCTGGAAGTGTTCAAGGCAAGGCTGGATCAGGATCTGAGTAACCTGGGATAGTGGAAGGTGTCCTTATCCATGGCAGGGGGTTGGATTGAGATGATCTTCAACGTCCCTTCCAACCCAAGCCATTCCACGATTCCATGCGTTGCCTTCAAAACAGGAATTAACATGCATGGGAAAGCCTCCATCCAGCTTTCCCCCATGATGNTGTCTTCAAAGCAGGAATTAACATGCAAGGGAAAGCCTCCATCCAGCTTTCCCCCATGATGTTCTGCGTAGGATTAGTCTTTATTTTCCTGGAGTAGGCAGGACTTGATGATCCTCGAGCAACATTTCCACCTCGGGTTATTCTGTGGGGTCACAGGAGAAAAATCCACATGGCCAAAGCGGGAACAAACCTGGGTGCGCGGAAAGACTCCACAACTAATTAAAGTTGTAAAGTAGGTGTAGTAGGTGTGCTTTTATTGCGGCGCCGGATGCACGGGTGTCCTCCTCCAAAGACCTGTGTGCCCCGGCAATGCTCAGCTCGGTGTATATTGGGTTACAAGTTACATGTGCATTAAATTACACAATACGCCTATACGTATTCATTGCCTGTCTCTGCTTTGTATTATAATTAGCTCAAAAGTCATTAGCATTTTAATGCGCCTGCGCACTGCCGCCCTGGGATGAAGTAAAGGTCTTCCTCAGATGAAGTAAACTTCTTCCTCGGGTTGAATTTTTTACCTCGCTTCCTTGCGCGTGCTCTTTAAGTTCCTGGTCCAGGTCCAGGCTCCAGAGCTGGTCCGAGCTGGTTCCAGGATCCGAAACCAGGATCTGCGGTCACGGCTTCTTCCCTTTATCAACGGCCTTACATCCTCCCCCTTCTGCTTAGCGAGCGTAGTAAGCGTTGAGTAAGCAATATACGTTGTCTAGCAAGCAGCTGCAAAATTTAGCAATGCCAGTAGTGCCCACAATAAATAATTAACTCTTAAATCCTAAACACCCTTTATCAACCCCCTTTCCAAGGCTCCAAGATTGACCCCAACTGGACAATCAAAATTGCGGTCCTGGTCCTCAGAGAGTGGTTTCTCCTGGCTGGAGCCAGCACATTCCCTTTTCTCTAGGACCAATGCATGACATGGAAATCCAGGAATCCCCATCCTGGGGTATTTAGGAAGTCAATAGACAGGGATATATTAAGAGCAGGACTGGAGGTTGGTTTTCCTTCTTCTTGATGTCACAGCTCCCAGAAAAACTTGGCCTGCAGGCTTGAAATGCCCTTGGAAGCTTCTTGTCCTATCCTGATTCCCCAGTATCATGGAATGGTTTGGGTTGGAAAAGAACTTAAAGCTCATCTCGTTCCAACCTCCATGAACAGGGACACATTCCACTATCCCAGGTTGCTCCAAGCCCCATCCAACCTGGCCTTGGACACTTCCAGGGATTCCAGCTTATGTAGACAACCTGTGCCAGGACTCACCACCCTCACAGGGAAGAATTTTTTCCCAATATCCCATCTAAACATTCCCTTACATCCAGCATTAAAAATAAAAAAACAATTCCAAGATGTTTACTGTTTATTCTCTTTTTATGGAGAGCTGACTCATAGCAGGGCTGGTGGTTGGGAACAGTTTGTTCATGGAATTACACAGGGAATAAAACAAATGGAAGTGAGTAGGAGGAAGATCCAATCCTGATCAGCACAGCCCCAGCTCTCTGCGTGTCTCAGCCAGATGGAAATTTCAGAAGGTTTATGGGAAAAAAGTCTTGAAAAATAATGGATTTACAGCTCCAGTGATATTGTTCCAGCGTCCTCTCTGGAGAAGGTCTGGGATTTTGGATATGAGATTTTCAAGGATGGTCATACTTGGTCAGGTCAAAGCCACGCTGAGGAACACATTAACAATTAAAAAGTGTGGCCAGCTGTCGGATCGTCCTTGGAATTGTGCATGGATTTTCCATCTATTGCTGGTATAGATTCCATAACAGCTCTTCTGGAGTGATTCCAGCCCCAGGGATGCTCGAAGGGCTGTAGGATCCCCCATTAATGTCACAAATTACAGGTGTAATCCTTTTTGTGACTTAATCCAGATCCAGCTGGGATTTGGGCAATACAGGAGTCCTAGACACACCATAAAATCAGGTAATATCCATAACCAGGGATTTGGGATGGCTCTGGGGCATCGTTTCCCTGCCCTGCTTGGAAGAGAGGAAGCCAAAGGGAAAATTCTCAGGATTTCAACACCTTGGTGTATCCCAGCCCCAGGCTGCCCATGCTTGGCTCCTAATCCTGAGTGTCTCTTCCCCATGGGAATAGAAATGGAGAGCACCTGGACACCTCCAGAGCACCCAGGAATGGGGAAGGGGTGGGAGATTGGCAGGAGCAGCCACAGGGATCAAGTCCTTCCATGATTTAAGCCTGTGTGGGATGAACTCCAAGCTCCTCTTGGTTTCCCTGGAATTTGAGAACCTGTGAGGGTCTGAGGTGAGGCCAGGTCTGTGTCAGGGACATGGTGGTGACAGCTCACCTCAGTGTCCTGATTTTGAGGAGGTCACAACCAGGCAGGATGCAAGGAATGAGCCTTGCAGGATCAGCACAAGGAAATCCCTGTGGAGAGGGACAAAGATGGAAAAAAGAGGGAAGGAAAAATCACTCTTCATTGCCATTGGATCGAGGAAGGGAAGAGCTGGAATATTCCTGGAGCTGAGAACCAATTCCATCCTGCAACCCCTGGTGCACTAGGACTGGGTGGGAATGGCAAAAGAGAGGGATAGATGGAATTATCTGGGAATCTTCTGAGATGCCACCTGAGAAGGGATGAGGCAGGTGTGTCCCCCTCTGACCACAGGGGAGCTGAGTGGGTAAAAAACTTCAGGACAAGTAACAGGAAAAGGTCCCATGAGGCCAATCCATGATCTCTCTGTCCTTCCTAGTCACAGGGCTTCCTATGTGGATACTTTTCCCGAGGCCATTTTTGAGAAGAACCCAGTATAAGGCTCCCAAAAAATGAGCAGATCCCCGTTCCTTGACTTCCAGTCTGTTCTACATCCAGGAAGGCTCAACAGCCAGAGCATTCCAGAGGTCAGGCAAACAAAGCCACTTTTCCAGGGCTCCAGCACAGGCATGTAATGCAGTGTTCCAGAGCCAAGGGTAAAATCCAGGATCGAGTTTTCATCCTGAAGGATGTGATTCAAATGCCTGCAAGGGCCTGATCTCCAAGGATAAACCTAAGCTAGGGAAATAAACAGTTGCTAGGAACATCTCTGGTCAGGAACATCATCTTCCACAACATTTGATTGATCATTTTAATTGTTAGCACATTCCCTGGCAAGGTTCTAGGATGGATCAACCGCCATTACGCCATGGAATATCTGGAATAAAACAAAGGAGGCGGCACAAAGGAAGGATTATTCCCAAGAGACTGATATCTGCCTCTTGGCCTCTGTGCTGGAGATGATCCTGGAAAAATTGAATTTACTGCCACAGCTGCAGCCTATGGATACTGGGACATCTTTTTTGCAGATCTTTGCCCTGACTCAGCCAAGCCTTCCATGTGTTGGCCATCCAGGGTGACACCACCATCCCGAGGCTCCTGAGGAAATGCCAGCCATGGCAGCGCCACACCTCACACCTGCATCACAACATCCCCAAGGCCGGGATGGTAACTTCCCAAAAATCTGGTTCAGTGGGCCACCGGCAACCCCCAGCATGGGAATTGACCCATCGTGCACCTTTGTCCATCATCCCACTTGTCCATCAAACCACTCCTGCCAGTGGGGCTGTGGTGGACCACTTCCCATGGCCTTGGAGATCCTCTTCTGGCTGTCAGTGAGGAGCAGATTTGAATCCCTGGACTTGGTGATTCCTCTCTGGCTCAGGCAGGAGATATTTGTGTCATCAGTCCTTGGAACTGAGGGAATAAACGTTGTTAATCATGGAATGGTTTGGGTTAAAAGGGACCTCGAAGATCTTGTTCCAACCCCCTGCCATGGGCAGGGACACCTTCCACTATCCCAGGTTGCTCCAAGCCCCGTCCAACCTGGCCTTGGACACTCCTAGGGGTGGGGAGCCCCCAATCCCAATCACACTGAAGAGTAACACAATTATTTTTCCATTTTTTTTCCCTCAAAAAAACAGTCAAAACTGGCGAAAACAAGAGAACAGAGCTTTTCCAGGGCTCTCCCTCTACTGCAGGATGCTGAGCCTTGGCTTCCCAGGCTGACTTCCAGACTCCCCCAAAGAGTCGCCCCTGATGCCACGATGAATCAGGCCGGCCAATCCTTATTCCCTGGAACAGGTCCTGCTCTTTGGTCACTGCCTCGTGACACCTGGCAGCACTGACACACCTCCTCTGGCATTCGCGGGGCGCGCAGTCCCCGAGCCTGGCGTGGTTTCATCTCTTGGGCAAGAGATGTGGTTTATCCTCTCCACGCCCAGGTGTAGATCCATGGGAGAGGAGTGGCTGCTGCTCCTGAGGTTATCAGGGCTGACTTCCCCGTCCTGTTGATCCAGTTCTACGTCAGCAGAGCCGGTGGTGTCAGAAACCTCCAAAATATCTGCGAATCGAGCGAAAAAAGCTCTCTGCAAGAATCCCCCCACCTCTGGTTTCCTTGGAAAGGAAGATGTGGTGGGTTTTGGTGTCTCTTTGAACTTCCTCTGGCCCTGCCTTCACTGTGATCAGTGACTGATCCCATTGGATGCGCTGAATATCTTGGATGAGCATCTCCTCTGCTTCAGGGAATTCTGCTCACCTCACTTGGCTCCTGCCAAGGAAATCATGTTGGCCCCCATGTTTAACCCTCACCTTGTCCATCTAATCATCCTTCCAGATGTTTTTGGAGCCTCTGCCTCTTCTCCTTCTGCTTTTCCATCTCCTAAATCCCAGGCTGTGTGGCTGCAGTGGATCTCTGTTCTCTTTCCTGCAGGATGGAGAAGGAAGGGATAAGCAGACACCTGATTGCCCAAGCGGCTTCACTCCAAGGGGCTCCTCCTGCCTCGCCCTCTCTGCTCCTTGGTGGCTGGGTGATTCATGGAGATGTCTGCTGATATCCAGCACTAAACATCCCGATAACTCTTTCCTTGGAAGCACAAGTGGGACAGGCAGTCAGATGGAAGCCCCAGAAGGGATGAAGTTGTCAGCTCCAGCTCCACCCCTTTTATGCAGAAAAATCCTAAAGGCTGAGGACATTTTTGTCTGACTAATATCCAGCAGGACTTTGGATGCTCCATGGAAAAGGAGGACAAAGATATTTTTAACCCTTGCTGGAAGTGTTCAAAGCCAGGTTGGGTGGGGCTTGGAGGCACCTGGAAGGTGTCCCTGTCCGTGGCAGGGGGTTGGAATGAGATGGTCTTTAAGGTCCCTTCCAACGCAAACCATTCAAGGATTTTATGATTTAAGACTTTGTAGGTAACCCAGTTATGCATTTCCTGTCCCCACGAATATCCAGCTTCGTTTACCCTGACTGTAGATGTTGGGAATTCTCCAGGTCTAACCCTGGAAATGCACTTGGCATAATCCACCCAGAGAATTCCATTAATTTATGCCACTTGTTCTCATTTTCTTTGAAGAAAAAGAAACAACCTGACCACAGATACGACGATCAGAACAAAACCCCCACTCAGACATCAGCAGCACTGCCGGCCTGACCAGAGATGAATTAAAGGATTAATCCCAATAACTGGTGTGAATTCCCAGAGTGCTTTCACTGCTCCCTGGAATCGCCAGCCCAGCCTGAAGGCAATGCCGAGGTGAGAAAACAACCCATGTGCATTCCTGGCCTCTCATCTGATCCGTGATCCCTGCCCACTCTTTCCAAATCGTTGGCTTCATCATCGCTCCGTCCAAAGGCAGGGAAGATTTATATCCTGTCCCCAGGTGAGGGTGTTTTTCCTGGGCTGCGGAGACGACCAGGAGAAGATGAAGTTCTCCCTCCTTGTGGTGCTGGCTTTGGTCCTATTTGCAGCTCAAGGTGAGGTTTGCTCCTAGATAATGCAGAGCTGAGTGTTTTAAAGGTAGGAATGCCTCATATCCAGAGAAAGAAATCGTGGAAGAGAGCTCCTCAGCTCTTGGAATGGTGCAGGTGAAGGGCACAGGGCTCCTATTCCAGGGTTTTTATCTGGAATCTCAGTCTGGGTGTGCGAAAAGTTTATTTTCCGACTGGAAATTTCCCTGTCCTACTGCATTTTTATGGAAACAAGACAGAAAAAAAGGAGGCAGTTCCCACTGGTGTGTCTTTGAGAGACTTTCCAGGGAGTTTCCCTGTCGGGGTGGTGCAAGGCTGTGGTTATTCCTAAATTTTGATGAAGACAGCACAATGCTCTGTGTTCCTGGTCCACGAGGACAGGGCCACACCTCCAACATCCAGCCTTGTGCAGCTGTTTCTACCCATCTCCGAGACCCCACAGCTTGCAGACTTCAGAGATTTTGGGACAAAGTCAGGAAATTTGGGAGAAGTTGGGATGTGGGCTGAATGGGTTAATGGTGGTGGGTATTTGCATAGTAGTTGTGTTATAGATGGTGCATTTTATTTCATGGAGAGATGGTAAATTAAATCAGAGCCTTTTTAAGGAATATGATCCTATATCCTCTATAGACCAGAGAGAATAAACCTCATCTTCATTTTGGAGAGCGGGACAGGCTTTGCCAGCACTTGGAATTGTGCCACACGTCTGGTGCAGAAAAAGAATTCTTTGGAATAGTTATTTCTGGCTCATTGTGGCCTAAGAATACCTTTCTGCTATTTAGCTTTGTTCGCTCACCAGAACAGTGATCCTGACAGATTTCCAAGTGTTAACAAGGCCCGGGAGACAGGGAGGTTCTCCTCAGTGCCAAAATGAAGCCTGGCCTAATCCACATTGGATTATCCAGGCAGTAAAAATTAAGCATTCACTGCACGTGGCTTATGGCTGAATTCTCACAGCAAAGAGTAAAAAATCCTTCTCCTCATCTTTGTCCTTTAAACCAGGTTCTATATTTATTTTTGGGGGCATTGATGTCCCACCCAAAGACAAAGGCGTGGGAGCCTGACTTTAGGCTGTGGAGGTCTCAATTAACCCTCTTCATCTGCCAGTGCTTTCTGCCTAATTAGGCTGCAGTTTAATAGTCCCCAGCAAGTAGAAAAGGTGGCCCCAGGCCTTGGGACATCCTTGGAAACTCCTCCAGGAGTCCCTGCCCTTCCCTGCTCCAAGCATCACATCAAAATCGGTGCCCTTGGCCTATCAAATTGAAGGAGGGGAAATTTAGATTGGATACATGGAAAAAATTCTTCCCTGTGAGGGTGGTGAGGCCCTGGCAAAGGTTGCCCAGTGAAGCTGTGGCTGCCCCATCCCTGGAAGTGTCCAAGGCCAGGCTGGATGTGGCACTGGAAGAGTGGATTTGGTCTTTCGGCTCCATGGCTTTTATCAGACCTGCACCTCGTGTATTTGCGACTCCATGGAAAGTAGGGGGCAATTTTCGCTGCTGGCATTTCACAGAATCCCAGAACCATTTAGGTTGGAAAAGACCTCCAAGATCCTCAAGTCCAACCTTTGACCACCGCTAGAGCTCTGAGTGCCACGTCCAGTCATTTCTTGGAAACCTCCAGGGATGGGGACTTCAACACCTCCCTGGGCAGCCCCTTTCAGTGCCTGACCACCCTCTCTGTGAAGAAATTCTTCCTGATGTCCAACCTGAACCTCCCCTGGTGTCGTCTGAGGCCTTTTCCTCTTGTCCTGTCCCTGTTCCCTGGGAGCAGAGCCCAACCCACCCCCGGCTTCTCCCTCTTTTCAGGGAGTTGTGCAGAGCCAGAAGGTTCCCCCTGAGGCTCCTTTGCTCCAGGCTGAGCCCTTTTCCCATCTCCCTCAGCTGCTCCTGGTGCTCCAGACCCTTCCCCAGCTCCGTTCCCTTCTCTGGACATGCTCCAGCCCCTCAATGTCATTCTTGTCATGAGGGGACAAAACCGGACGCAGGATCTGCGGTGTGGCCTCACCAGTGCCCAGCACAGGGGACAATCCCTGCCCTGGTCCTCCTGGCCGCCCTGTGGCTGGCACAAGCCAGGATGATTCCATCTCCCTCTTCCCTGTTTCGTGTCTCTTCCTGCAGCAAATGCCCTGTACTGCTACACCTGCAACTGGGAACAAAGCAACTGGAGCTGCCTGAAGGCCGAGAAGTGCTCCGACAAGGACGAGTACTGCGTCACCAACGTGGCCTCCGTAGGAATCGGTAGGTGCTGGCTCTGGATGCCCTCAGGAATGGGAAGTGAGGTTTGGGCTGGATTTGTGATGGGCTGAGGAGTCGTTGGGAAGCGCAAGGGGGAGGTGGAGCCCTTCCTAACCCAGCCTGGCAGTGCTGAAGGTTTGGAGTCCTCCTCCACATCACACGTTGAGATTTTTCCTCTTCAGCTGTCGTTTCATTCCTGCATGGAAAATCAGGGGACATTGAGAGAAGAGGAACGATCCTTCAGAGGAAGAATAAATAAATTTGAACCTTGTTCCCTGGGAGCAGATCTCGACCCCAACCTCGCCGCACCCTCAGGGAGTTGTGCAGAGTGAAAAGGTTCCCCCTGAGCCTCCTTTTCTCCAGGCTGAGCTGCCTCAGGCCCCTCAGCCTCCCCTGGTGCTCCAGACCCTTCCCAGCTCCATTCTCTTCCCTGGACACGCTCCAGCTCCTCAATTTCTTTGTTGCCATGAGGGCCCAAAAACTGATCATGAGATTTGAGGTGTGGCCTCACCAGTGACAAGAAAGGGCAAAAATCACTTCCCTGGTCCTGCTGGTCACAGGATTTCTGATCCAAGCCAGATACAGAGGGAAACAGAATTATTTCCCTCAAACAGAGAAGCCCAGAAATGTGATTCAAATCCAGGAATGAGCCTTGTCATTGTACACCTAAAAAAGTCTTGATATGAGGGTCCATGCTGGGAAGTGCCCAGCACGGATATGGAATTCCTTGTGCAGGAGGTCGCCAACAATTCCTGGGTTGTGGTGGGACCAGAGCAGGTCTCATGCTGATCCCTGGGGCTGTGGGGGGACAACGGCACTCATCAACCCCAATCCATCCTGCACAGGGATCACTCAACAAATCCCATTGCTAATCCCGCCCTCTCCCTTCTCTGGGCCAGGCATGTTGTCCTTCTGGAAGAGGATCACCAAAAAGTGCTCCGACACCTGCCCACGCCACAACTTCCTCCTGGGCCTGGCCACCTACACCTCCTACTGCTGCCAAAGCTTCCTCTGCAACCTGAGTGCGTGCCCGGGGCCCCGGCTGGCTCGGCAATGAGGTGCCAGGGGGGTCCCATTCCGTGTCCTTCTTCACCTGCCCAGGGGTGCTGGGAGAAAATGGATCCTGAAGGACTGAAGAGCCTGGCCAGATTCCCCCAGGAATGTGTGGACATCAAACATGTGGAACAGATAAAGTATTGTGGTCACCCTCTTGTCCTGTGGTGTCTCCCAACCTTCTTCTCATCTTCTTCTCAACCCTGAGCTCTGGCTCCAGCATCGCCACCAGAGCTCTGCGTGCCACATCCAATCATTCCTTGGATTCCTCCAGGGACGGGGACTCCATCACCTCCCTGGGCAGCCCCTTCCAATGCCTGATCACTACTTCCATGAAGAAATTCTTCCTGATGTCCAACCCGAACCTCCCCTGGTGTAGTTTGTGGCCTTTTCCTCTCATTCTGTCCCTTGTTCCCTGGGAGCAGAGCCTGACCCATCCCTGGCTGCACCCTCTTTTCAGGGAGTTGTGAAGATCCAGAAGGTGCCCCCTGAGCCTCCTTTTCTCCAGGCTGAGCCCTTTTCCCATCTCCCTCAGCAGCTCCTCGTGCTCCATTGCCTTCCCCAGCTCTGTTCCCTTCTCTGGACACGCTCCAGCCCCTCAGTGTCTGTCTTGTCATGCTCTGTCCTGCAGCTTTGGGAGGGAGATGCTCCTTCTGCACTTCCTGAATCTCCAGAGGGGTTTCTTCTGGAATTTTATCCTATTTTGGGTGCAGTTGGAGTCACAGAGTGGCAGGTTCTGGGCAAAAATAACAACTCTTCTTATCTGCACATCTGTCCCCACTTCCAGCATCCTTGGGAATCCCTTCCCTATGTTGCTTTGCTGTTTTTGAAGCCACACGACCTCACCCAGGGCCAGCAGTGCCCTGGATTCACAATTCCTGCCACTTGGAATTGTCTTCCAGCAATCCATTAATTCACCTTTCCCTCAGACATCCTCCAAAGCAACAGCAGGGTAATCATGGAATGTCCTGAGTTGGAAGGGATCCACAAAGATCATCCAAGTCCAACTCCTAGTCCTGCACAGGACAATCCAAACAATTCCACCCCATGCCTGAGAGCTTTCCCCAGGCACTTCCGGAACTCTATCAGGCTTGGTGCTGTGACCAGTTCCCTGGGGAACCTGCTCCAGGGCCCAGAGACCCTCTGGATGGAGAATCTTTTCCTAAAATCCTCTGGATGGAGAACCTTTTCCTAAAATCCGGCCTAACCTTCCCTGACACAGCTCCAGTTGTTCCCTCAGGTCCCCGGCAGCAGAGAGAAGAAATTGGTGCCTCCTCCTTCGCTTCCCCTCATGAAAAGCATTTGCAGCATTTGAGCCGAGCTGCTGAGGAACCTTGGAGAGGTTTATAAGGAGAACAGAGATTCCAGAGAGGCCAAATATTTCATGGAGATGTTTCCAGAGACTGCAGAGAAATGAGGGTAAAAAAGGAGCTGGAAAAATAAACAACGACAAGACAACAGAGGCCTTTCATTGCCAGATGTGCTCTGAGTGCCTCTCCTTTCTCCTAAACAACACTTTTTGGAGGAATTTTGCTCTGGAAAAATCATGGGAATGCTTTAACTGGAGTCAAAGCTCCCAAATCTGCAAAACATCCCTCAGCCAAGGGATGACGCTCAGTGTTGTGCTTCCAACCCAAGCCTGGTAAACAACGGGGACAAAAGGGGCTTTGAGCTGTGCTGAGTGGGGCTGCCTCAGGCTGGAGCCTGGGGCTGCTCAGGATAGAGGATTTCTTCCCAAGTTCTGCAGAACAGGGAATTTTCAGGGATGTGTCTCTCTTTTATTAATCCACTTCTGCTTCCCTTCACCCCCTCCTACCGTGTGAAGGAACCTTTTCCTCTTATTTACAGCATGACCTCTTCCCAACCCTCTTCAGGATTTTTTTTTCCCCACCCTAAAGCAATCCAAGCCCCGTCCCTTCCCTCAACCCAAAGCTCTTAATTTACTCATCACGCCATATTTCCTCATAAAAACAACAAAAAACAACAACAAAAAAAGGGGATTTGTGTGGTTTTTTCTCCTGCGTGCCAGAATTTTTCTGCTCTCTGAAAGCACCGAGGAGTCCCAGTTGGACAGACTCTAATAATTAATATTTCATTGGGTTGGATTTATTCTTCCTGCAGTCGCAGAGACAGAAGCTCCCCCAGCCTGCAGGAAAACAAGTCGGGAATTTTTTTTCCTGCTTTAAAGCAAAACTGGCTGGGTTTTTTTGCTCGATTTGCTGTGCCTTTACTGCAGAAAAACTTCCTTGTATCCATGGATAACAGAAAGGGAAAATAAATCATCCTGGGCATGGTTGAAGAGCAAAGGGTTATTTTTTTTTACAACATAAAAAATAAAGTAAAAGAGAGGAGGTTTAGATGGGATATTGGAAAGAAAATCTTTGTTGGGAAGGGGGTGAGGCCCTGGAATGGAATTCCCAGGGAAGCTGTGGCTGCCCCATCCCTGGAAGTGTCCAAGGCCAGGTTGGATGGGGCTTGGAACAACCTGGGATAGTGGAAAATGTTCCCATGGCAGGGGCTGGAACTGGATGATCTTGAAGGTCCCTTCCAACCCAAACCATTCCATGATCCTATAATTCCCACTGCAGCTGAAGGATATGGAAATCCCTCCTCCCGTAATGCCAATCAACCCTGGTGGCAATTACTCCTCTCCCAGACATCTGAGATGTGCAGGAAGGAGGGGAGGGTGTGATTCCCAACCACTAATTTTGACCAGGAATTAGGGCCAATCGGGACCACGGGGAGATGGGAGTCATTAACACACGGATGAGGCTGCCCAGAAAATTACCCTGAGCTGTGCCGTGCAAGGCAACACCCACCCTTTGGATTGGGGAGGTGTTTGGAGGATCCTAAACAGAAAGGGGTTGGAAAGAACTTTTTCTCCTCACTCCAGACTGCTCTGAGCTTCTCTGACCCCATCCAAAGGCTTGGACAGAGGTGAAGATGCTCCGGAGGCTCATCCTGGCGTTATTGCAGGAATCTGGGGAGGGAATAGCCAACCTAATGGACATGGGGACACAGGGGAGAGGGAGATGTTGTCCTCCAAGGCATGGAAAAAGCTTGTTGGAGGAAGAATTCCCTGAGCGTGGCACTGAAAGAGGCAGCACAAAGCAAACACAGAGCCCTTTCAGCGGCCGGAGCCGCCAGGATCACGTGGAATTGGGATGGAGCAACAACTCCAAATGGAATAATAAATGCCTGGCTGCGGATAATAACCAGTTCGAATACCTCAGGGGCGTGTTGGATGGAGTTGTGACGTGGTTCCTTTGGGTCCAGGACAGTTGTCACCCTTCACCTTTGCTATCAGAGCCACCAACAGCCAAATCCCGTGGAGAAATTTATCCCCGTGCTGATCCACGTGCGGAGGCAAGGCTGAGGAGTGCTGGGAGGGAGCGGGGAACGGGATAGAGCCATCAAACCTTGAAAAAGAGGGAGAGGAATTCCACGGAAGAGGGGACATCAGACGGTGACATGTGACCAGGGGCCACCCCACTGTCCCCCTGCCACCCCCACCATGAGATGAGTGTCGGGCCAGGCAGGAAAACCCCAAACCTCCTCTCGGAGGCACGGCAACCCCAGAGCTGTTTCCTAATTCTTTGCAGGGTTCAGGGAAGGGGGTGAGGTCCTCGTTTGGTCTGGGGGGTGACCAACGTCACTGGGATTCCAGAGTGACCAGCTGGATCACAGGAACCAGGGAATATGGAGAGGGGAGAGGTGACCTGGGTGTTCCCAGCAGGTACCAGGGATGGACAAACAAATCTCTGAGCTCATGACACTTCCCTGCTGGGAGTTTGGGTGGAAAAGCTGCAGGAAATTCAGCTCTGGGGGAGATTCCAGCTTTCTGGGGAAACCAGGAGTTTTCCAACCAAAAGCTGGAAGCTGAAATCCCTGGAGCTGTTTGGGGTCAAGATGGAATGAAACAAAAAAAATCAAAAATGTGTTTTTTATAATTTTTCACTCTCCTTTTTTTTTTTTATTTTAACTTTTGGCTTCGTGAAACACATTGGATTTCCAGCATTCCAAACTGAAATAACTTTTGGGGATTCGTGTCCTGGCCTTATCTAAATGCTGGATGCCTCAATCTGTGCCTGCCCTCCAAACTGCAGATTTTGGGGTGACTCCCTCCTGCCAGGACAGCACCTGAATGGCTCCATGGAGACCCCCAAATCTTTCCAGAGGCCCTGGGTGAGTGAATCCGAAGGATCGGCCCTTTCCATGCCTAAATAAGTTGTTTTGAATCCCAGACTGAGTGAGAAAAATAAAACCAATTAAAAAAAAAAAAAAAAAAGGTGGCAAAACCATAAAAAACCTACCCGCCTACGAGGTGGAATTTGATGGAAGCTGGCGGTTTTCCATAAAATTTCCATGTCTGGGGCACTGATGAATATTCTGAATTGCGGGAGGGGGAGACATAACAATAAAAAAAAAACACTTTCCTGGGAAATTCTGGCTGTTTTCCAGCACGGAGAGCCAGACAGAGCCCACGAGAGGGAGCTGCTGCCTCTGTCCCAGGCCAGGGAATGCTGCCAGCCCACGGAGAGCCGCTGATCCCGGAGCAATTCCCAGGGAAAAACCAGCGAGCGGCACTGAGAGGGATGAGGTGGCTGGGTTGGAAGCAGCCCAGGGAAGGATCCACGCAGGCTGTGGGTCCATCCTGCTGGTTCCAGCCGGGCCGACAGCAGGTCCTGGCCGTTCTCCGGTGTCGGCAATGCGGGATGTGCCTAGCTTTGGACTCCGGGATAATTCCGGAGCATCCAGCGCCCTGTGCTAGAACAGGGGGCATTTCCATTCGAATCCCAAAGCCCTGCAAGGTTTTAATCCGGAGCTTGTAACCACGGGCAGCTCGGAAGGGGGTGTGACCCTCTGTCCCCCTCTTGGGAATCCCCAAAATTGTTGGGATAGGCTGGGCTGCATGAAGGGAACTTTATTTTCTTGACACCCATGAAGTTCTGGGGAGTAAAGAGGGGATCAGATCGGATGGGGCTGTGCCTTTTTGCCCCATTCTGTGTGACTTTTCCTGGTTTTCCTCCACATTCCCTCTTTGCAGCGACTCCTTGTGCAGCTTCCTGCCCCTCTGAATTCCACTGGCTCCCTCCCGGAATGGTCACAGCCAAAACCCATCAGTCCACTTGGACTAATAATGGAAATCCCACTTTTTTCCTCCTCTTCTCTGAGCTTTCACCCTGCCTTCAACCTGATTCCTTCAGCAATTCCAGGGAAGTAGATGTCAGAGACTGAAAATAGTTTATGCCTCAAACATTGATATAAAGTTTTAAAGAAGCTACCGCCACAGAAACCTCCTTGAAGAACTTTGGACTGTAGATTGAACTGCTGATTGGATTAGAGGAAAGCCATTGTTCAATCACCTCAGAAGGCAGAGGAAGGTAGGAAGAAATTCTCTGAGTTTTTTTGGGAGAGGGTGGTCCAGGTGGGACTTCAAACCAAGCTTTTCCACCACTTCCCTGCGTCTGACCTCGGGAGAGTCACTCGGTGTCTGATTCACGTGATAAAAATGGAGATAACAACTCCAGGTGACCTTAGGGCTCCTTGGATCTCGGTGCCTTGGGAATGTTTCATCCAGGGGCGACCTTAGAGCAGGATCAGGAGGGTCGGGTGCCCACCCACAGTGTCTGGGCCTCTCCTAGGTCCCTGCAGCTCCCTGATGCTGGGAACACTCCTCCTTCCCACAACCTGTCGTGGCAACGCTGCTCCCACATCGCTCCCTCCTCCGGAAATGCTGTTCCTTGACTCACTGGAAAGCTTTTACTGGGAGTTCTCTTAGGAACCAGGCCTGCAAACGCTGCAGAAAGACATCCCTGCCCTCCTCCCCGTCACAAAGGAGCCTGATGCGGACACCGAGGTGAAGATGAGGGTGTGGCCATTGCTCAGGGCCTCGGTCACTTGGCCACTGCCTGATTTGGTGTCACCAGGGTGACGACACGATGGGTTGAGGCTGCCCAGCAGGTCTGGTGGGATTCAGGACCCCTTGTTCAACCTGGAGGGTCCTGGTGGTGCAAACAGAGGAGCTCTGAGGCCAGGATTTGGTCCCTGGAGTGAGGTGGGTTCCAGGATGGGATGCAGAGCCCTGTATCCTCAGAAAACCTTGGAAAGCCCGACTGATCTGTTTCCCCCTCCAGCAGCTGCCCCCTCCCCAGCACTGTCACAGGTCTGCCACAGCCCACAGGAGGGCAAGGAGGAGCTCAGGGATGAGCTCCACCCTGGAAAATTGGGAAACCGGCTTGTCTGCTCATCACCCAGCTCCCAGCTGGCTGGATGTCAGCAGGGAATAAAGGAGGCGGTGCTTTACTCCCTCCCCACAGCAGAAAAACCCCAAAGAACCCCAGAATGGTTTGGATTGGAAGGGACCTTAAAACTCATCCTGTTCCACTCCCTGCCATGGGCAGGGACACCTGCCACTATCCCAGGCTGCTCCAGACCCCATCCAACCTGGCCTTGGACACTTCAAGGGATGGGGCAGCCACAGCTTCCCTGGGAATTCCATTCCAGGGACTCACCGCCCTCATAGGGAAGAATTTCTTCCTAATATCTGATCCAAATCTCTCCTCTTTTAGTTAGAAAATGTTTCTCTTTTCCCTGTGCTTACAATTCAGAGCTTTTCCTGGGCATATGGTCCCTGCTGCTGGGTTGGATTATCTGCAGACGGATTGTTCTTCCCGAGGTTTGCTGCCTGCTCTGGGGCTGATGGGTTCAGGGGAAGCAGAGCCTGGTGGTTTCCTACGTTTAACCACATTTCATTCTCCAAAATACCCCCAGTCCCCAAGGTCTGGTGGCAGAAACGCAGATCTTCCCCTGGGTGCTGTCCTGCTTCCAAGGAAACCGGCAGGAGTGGTGTTGAGGCGTTCCTGAAATGGTCCTTCCTCTTCTCTGTAGCAAGAGGGAGCTGGGTTGGAGGCTGTCCCATCAGTGTCCCCACAGATCGTGTCACCTCCCACCCCGAATCCTCCACCCTAAATTTGGCACCGCAGGAACGAGAAGAAGCAAACACGCGAAAGATCCCGAGGTTAAATCCTACAGGGAGAGGCTCCAGCCAGGCGGATAAACAGCACAGGGCAGGGGATGTCCCCCCCAGCTGTGAGGACACGTGGCACGTGGCTCGTGGCACCCTTTCCATCCCCCAAACACATCCAAATCTGTCTCCTGGGCATGGACTGGGAGGAGTTTCTTGGCATGGGGGTGTTGATAGTGGGAAAATGCCAAGTTTTTGACGGATTTACTGGTGCAGAAGTTGATTCACAGCTCCTCTTCGTCATCAGAGCACTTTGTGAACCTGCCCAGGACCCCCAAATGGCTGAGAAGCCCAAAGGAAGCAATTCCTGAGGAGTCCTGAGGATTGCTTGGGTGGCGTGGTGCATCCTCCTCTTCTCCGGCCACCCTTCCCCAGGGGAATGAGATGGATCAGAGGGGGTGGGCAGGAGCCATCCCACCGTCAGGACCAGGTGGCAGTGAGGACAGAGGAGTTGTCATGGCTGGATTTTGGCTCCGGAAGTGCCACCAGAGGCACCGCTTGGTGCTGTGGAGGAGATTCCCAGGATGTCGCTGTGAAAGCCATGCCCAGGCAACAAGGGCATCCAGGTGCTCAGCCAATCCCAAATTTGTTTCTGTTGGCCCTTCCTTCATCCCATCTCCCTTTCAGCTTGAAGGAAAGTGGGTTTTCTTCCATGTGGAGAGGCAGGGAGCAAAACTGGGGCCAGATGCCAAGAAATGGCATTCCAGAATGCTGTTCCAGTAATGGAAGGATAAGTTTCTGGAAATTTTCATGGAGCTCTTTTTCCACTGGAGATCTTCTTTCCTTCCTCCTCCCCTGCTCCTTGAGCAGTAGTGGGGCTGCAAAGCAAAGCTGGAGGGAGGCTGAGGAGCCACAACCACCACTCTCCCATGCCTGTGATTTTGGGATTGCCTCTCCCAGCTCAAACTCGATTTTAAGGCGCTGGAATTCTTTTTCAAGCCCCCTCAAGACCTGGTTTTCCTTTTCCTGAGTATTTAATAATTTGGGAATGAGTCAAAGCCTGGAACATGATGTGCACAATCAACATGGGACGAGTTGTTCCTACCGTGCCCTTTCCTTGGCAAGCGGGTGGTGCCTGCAAAGCCCAGGTGGATTTTCAACCCTTCTGTTGCTCCCTGGATCGTGTGGGTGGATTTTGATTCCCATGCCCCTCCCAGGCTGCCATCCATGAGTTTTCCAGGCTGGGCTCAGAGAGGATGCTCTGCCAGTGGATGGATTTGATTTTGGCTCTTGAGCTGCCCTCACCAAACCCCAGGGGTGGTGGGAAGAAGCCAAACCCAGCTGAAATGTGCAGGGATGCACCTGAGCTGGACTAATTCCTTTCCCTCTTTCTGTCCCACCCTGACAAAACCATTCCCTGCCTTCCCAAAATAATAATAATAATTAAAAAAACCCAAACCCAAACAACAACACAGCCTTGAATTTTTGGCAAACCCTTCTGGTAAAATGCCCATCAGCTCTTCCAGTGAAGGACACGATTGGGTTCTCAGATAGGACTGTTTGTTTCTGTGCCCTGGTGGCCACACCCGTGGGGCTGGGATGGTTTCAGCCGGGATTTTTCCTGGCTCCGGAGCTCCTCCGCCAGCGTGGGCTCTCCCTGGGGACTGTGGCTGTGGCTGGGGAGGTTTCAGCAGGGTCATTACACGAGGTGTGACAAGTTTCTGGACGTAACAAGGACCAACCCAAGCTCTTGTTCTCACCACCCAACCGGGCTTTTGATGCCGTGCCCGGCTGTGGTGGCGGGAGCGGGGCAGGAGAGAAACCGGAGCATCCAGATCTTCCCACACGTGGGCTGAATTTTTCCACTCTCGTTGAGTTTTTCTGCTCTCAATTGGGATCTTCTTGTGAAAAAACCCAACCCGGGGAAGTTAAAACAAATCAAGAGTAGTGATAGGGTGAGGGGGAATGGATTAAAACTAGGAAAGGGTGGATTTGGATGGGATATTGGGAAGGAATTCTTCCCTGGGAGGGTGGTGAGGCTCTGGCACAGGTTGCCCAGGGAAGCTGTGGCTGCCACATCCCTGGAAGTGTCCAAGGCCAGGTTGGACGGGGCTTGGAGCAACCTGGGATAGTGGAAGGTGTCCCTGCCCATGGCAGGGAGCTGGCATTCAATGATCTTTAAGTTCCCTTCCAATCCAGACAATTCTGTGATCCCATGAAGAGCAGACAGACTTTCTATGGAGCTCATGCCACATTTTCCACAGATAGAAAAAAAATTATTTATCTCATTTTATTCCCAGCTTTCACCTAACCTTGGAAATTCCAGCTCTTGGCTCCAGTGCAGAGGATCACTTCCATGCCTGGAATACCCACCATGGGAGAGATGAGCCAAGAACCCAAAGCACATTAAAATGGGCAGACATGGAAAATGTTGGTTCTTATGGAAGATGACCCGAAATGCAGTAGACTGAAGCTGTCTTGGAGGCCCTGCAGACATCTGGGGATGCCCTCAAAAGGCCACCACAGCTTGTGTCACACCAGCCTGGCAGGTCCCAGTGACAGCTCCCTACACCACCCCGGATTTTAAAGTTTAATTTAAAAACACCCACAAAATAAACACAGAACCCCCGCAGCGCTCACAGAGATGTTGTGAAGACAAACACGCCAGCTGCCACCTACTTGTCTTCCTCAAACCCTGGCCAAAATATTCCGTGACAAAGATTTTGGTTGTCTTTTTGTAAATATTTGTCCTGGCATGGTGGAGATTCCTATCACAGGCCAAGATTTCCAAAGAAGGATCAGAGCTTGTCAGGGCCTGTGGGATCATGTGGTGCAGGGGACGATGCCATTTTAGCTCCTGCACGTTGACTCCTCGTGTTATGAAACAGGATCAGGAGGGTTTGACTTGGACAAGAGGAAATTCCCACTTCAGTGAAAAAACAATGGCAGATGTGGGATTTGTCAGGGAGAGGGGTTATTTCTTCCCAAGTATGGTTGCAGCCAGTAATGCCTTACATGAGGGGGTCTGGAATGAACTGTTTTTGGGTAATTCCAAGAGGATACTGGATTTTTCCCCTCTTTTCTTCTTTTCTTCCTATTCCCAACCACCCTCTTCACTGCCCTTTTCCCCTCAGACCCCGCAGGTCTCCAACATTCCCATTCCTGGCTGCGGAGGTGCCACCACCGAACAACAAACCTTGGCCCTGGCTCGGAGGAGGATGATTCACATCCATAACTCCCATTCCTTCCAAACTGGATGGTCACGTCCAAGCGGCTTCCAAGGAGCAGCCCCATGCCAGGGCACCATCCAGGTTGGGGTGTGCCCAAGCCATGTTGGTGGCCCGATGGCTTGGGTGGCGTTGGTGCCCTGTTTGATGACACAGTCTTGATCTGGCCTTTCCATCAGGATTTTGGTTGGGGTTGTGAATCATGGAGGTTGGCTCCGGGCATGATGGTGCTGTTTGATGTCGCTCCAAGCTGACGGGGCTGATGTATCCCTTAGGATCTTGGAGGCTGAGGGAATGTGACGAAATGGCTTCGGTTCCCTGTTGGCCGCAACCCCGAAAGACTCAAGTTCCTCAACTCTTGATATCAACAGGAAGGCTCCTGGTGACTGTCCCAGCTGCTCAGTTGGAAGCCAACAGAGTCATGGAATGGTTTGGGTTGGAAGGGATCTTAAAGATCATCTCATTCCAGCCCCAGCCATGGGCAGGGATGTCACCCACTACTTCGTGGTGCTCCAAGCTCCGTCCAACCTGGCCTTGAAGCCAGCCTTGATCACCTGGTATTTCATCCACACATGGTGGATTTGGGCTACTCCTGTCCTTCCCAGCTGGAAGTTGGGTGGCCTCTGTCATCTGCCGTGGGAATGACCTGAGGAGCTGTGTCCTGTTGTTTGGAGCCTGCCAGAACAGCTGTGCCAGATGTGCTTTGGGAAAGGGAGGATACTCCTTTGCCTGTTGAAAGGCTGCCTGCAGCAGGCCTAGGAGAAGAAGGCAAAATGTCACACTCAGCTTTTCCTTTTTTCCGGGTGTTTCTGGATCCCATGATCTCCCCCTTCTCCTCCTTCACCGAACCCACTGCAAGTCCAGATGAAGCAACCCAGCCTTCCCTGACCCTCCAAGGAAGGAGGAGAGGATACGACCAGACCATTCTGGTGTTGTCTGCAGTCAGGCTGGACCTCTTGCACCATCTGTGTGACTCAGGGCCACAGGGAGCACCATCCATGTCCTCCACCTTCCCACCTCATCCATGGCCTCTCCCTTCCCTCTTGAGGCTGCACTTCACAACCCTGAGCTGGAACAGAGATTCCTCCCTGCACCATTGAGGGGAGCTGAGATTGGAGCCACCCTCCGGAGGGAAAACAAAGGGGAGAAAGTGGGAAGTGTTGACATTTAAACACCCCTGGATCTGGCTCCATCCCATCCCTCCATCCCGGGTAGAAACCATGCTTTGTCTGACTCGGGTTACACAAAAAGGCCTGGCCTTGCACAAGGCATTCCTCAAGTCTGGCACAAACACCCTCTGTGGCTGCCAAGCCCCAAGTGGGTGAAGGTTTCTTTTTCCTAAAACTCCCAGGCCCTGTTAACTTTTTCATTCCCTTTGTGACACCCACGGGGTGACACCCAGCAGGTGACACCCACCTGGCCCAGTTTCTGCTGCAAGAGTCACCCTGCTGCCCTCCCCTCACCCTGCGTTTTTCATGTCCCTGGGAAATGGTTTTAACACCTCCCCGCTGTGCTCTCCTGGCACCATCTGCACTCCCACTCCCTCAGTTGTCTTTGCCCTGGATTTTCTTCCAGCTCTCTTCACCCTTTGCTTGGAAAAACTGGATTCTGCTTCCAAAGGCGCCGTTCCCCCCAGCGCCGTGGTGGTGCTGGTTGGAGCCCAGAGCCCTTGCAGTGGCCCTGGGCGTGACCGCAATGCCAACAGGGCCCAAGAATAGCGGGGATTTGGGACCTGGCCAGAGCCTGGGATGCCTCCCAAAGCCTTGGCAGCCTCCTGCAGGGACACAGGGATAGGGGTCAGGCGATGCCCTGGATGCTTTCCCCATCCAGGTCGCACAGGAGCCCCCAGTGGTTGCTTAAACTGGGATCTGGGGAATCCTGCAGCTCCCCAGCCCCTTTCAGGGCTGTCTTTAACACCTGAACAGGGTCTGCACATAAGAAAATGTACATTTTCCACACAGGAGGGACTTCCCTCCCATCCCATCTTATTCCTTACCCTCACTCTGCCTGTCCTTAATTATTTCCCCGCAAGCTTTGTGTGTTTGCCTTGAATTATTTTGCTTTGCACCAATATTTCTCCGCTCCCTCCTCCTCTCTTTCCACTTCTGTCTGAAATATTAATCTTATTTATTATTATTATAATTATTAACCTCCCCTCTCTCTAATCTATTTAAAAGCTTTCTCACATTCCCACTTCCCACAGCCCATTTCTCACTTGACATTTTTTCTATTCAGCTGCACTTTGCTTTAACAGCCTCATTTATTTACTGCTCATTTATTTGTTTTAATTCCAAAGCTTTTCTTCTTTCTTGTTGTGGGCTGTGTTCAAGCCTTGTTCCCTCTTCCTGCTGAGAAGCTGCATTTTTCTGCTCGATTGGCTCCGAGATGAGCTGGATTTGGGGTGATAATTCATTTTAATTTTGGGATTTTTGATGGGATGGAAGGGAAGGAAGTCTCATTTTCCATTTTTCCAGCTGCCTGAGACAACCCTGGTGTTATACATTAAACAAACATGGGGATTAATACCTGTTTTTTTCCCCTCTCTGCTCCAGCAGATCCCGTTTCCTGCTTGATGTTTTTCATGCCTGCATTTATAAGGAATCTTGCTCGGAGAGAACATTTTTTTCCCCAGATTATTTCTGAAATATTGTTGCTGCATTATCTGTCACGTGGGCCTTTCACATCCCTCCTGAAGGATGAAATAGTTCAAGATCCTTGCTCAAGGTCAGACCAGAGAGCAGAATGGAAAACCTGGGAAACTGGGGGCTCGTCCCCTCCACCCTCTGGGCGCTGAGACAGAATCACTGAGGGTCGAAGCTGCGGCAGAAAAGGAGGAATTGGGCAAAGGAAAAATGATTGGAAGCAAAAAACTCGTAACAGGGGTTGGGAATGGGTCCAGCTCCCTAGGATTTTGCAGGCAGGTGGGCAGAGGAAGAGACAATGAAGAGAATTCCCAGGTTCCCCAGAGAAGTGATCATGACCCCAAGACTGCCAGAATTCCAGAAGAGCTTGGAAAAAGCCCTCAGTGGGATTTTTTGGGGTGTCCTGTGCAGGGCCAGGAGTTGGACTCGCTGATCCTTTTGGGTCCCTCCCAGCTCAGGGTATCCTGTGATTCTGTGATTAATTTGGGGAAAACAAAGAGCACCTGGATGTTCTTTCTTCTGTTTCCACACCATTTGGGACCTTACAAACCTTGACCCTGCACTCCCCTTGGTCATTTCTCTCTCCAAAGGGTCCTGCCAAGACTTTTTTTGACCAGGATTTCTTTTATTTCTCTGTCGTTTTCACTCCCATTTGTAGATTTTTAACTCCAGCAAGTGTTTCCATGCACTTCGTGCCTCTCCTGCGCCCTGACTCATTTGGCTCTTCTGCACCCTGAGTCAAGAGGTGTTGTGGGAGCAGGAGGAGGGAGCCCAGAAAGACTGGAAAGGTCATGGGGGACTGGAAAAACCTGACGGAGTCCGGAGTTGGTCTCCAGGGAGCAACAAACATTGTCACCTGGAAACCCTGGATGGTTCTGGAGGACAGAAGAACAAAACGAAAGTGTCAAACCCCATCCCTGCCTGGACCATGGGAGCCTCTGAGTGACATCTCCAGGCACAAACACTGGGGTCAGGGGTGGAACAAGAGGATCTTTAAAGTCGCTTTCAGCCCAAACCTTTTTATGATTGAAGGAACACTGCTGCTTCCTGCTTAAAGCCTTCTGTACAAGTGAGATAATTCTGAATGGCTCTGGACAATCCAAAAGTCTTTCCTTGCCTCCTCTCCCACTTCCCAGAGATATTCAGCTCCCGTTCCATGGCAGAGAGAAAGGATGGAGGGTGCCAGCAAGGAAGGAGCCAGCCCAGCCAGGCCCAGCGGCCTGACTCGCTCGAGGTTTCATGCCTCAGCCCAAGAAGGGACTCCCGTGTTTGGATCAGCTAAATTGCTCCCCAAATTAGCAATGCAGACAGGAGCAGGCCTCGGAAAAAAAGACTGGATGGGAAGGAGAGGTAAAAAAACATCGCTATCTGCAGCCTCGTAATAGGCTCCTACGCACAAACACACCCAGCAGTGATCACATCTTGGGTGCTGGCAGCGCCCAAACCTCAAATTATTGCAATCAAAGGAAGCCAGGGACGAGGCAGTGCCGGTATAAAACCTTCCCGGGGTGCATCTTCCCACACTGCTCTGGCTCCGAGGGCACGAGGACCAACCATGAAGGCTTTTCTGGTCGCCCTGCTGGCTGCAGTCCTGTGTGCCCAGCAAGGTAAGGAGCTCAGGAGGCTGGGAGAGCCACAGGCATGGCAAGGAAAAACGAGGAGATAAATGAGGGACAGGAGGGTTTGGCAGCTTTTGTTGCAGCTGCTGAGGTGTTGGCGGGGTTTTTCGGTTTCAGCCACGGCGAGAAATATTTCGTGTGGTTGTGTCCTCACTCCGGGGTGGGTTCTCTGTAACCCAGAGGAGATGAATTCTGGTTTCTCACAGCCTCAGATACCCAGCTCCAACCACTCACAGCTGAAGACACGACACAAAAAATGCTGAGAGGAATCAAGCAGGGCTCAGAGATTTTGCCTTTGGTTTGATTTTTGTTCCTAAATGAAACTCGAGGAGCTGTTGTGGATGAAAGCGTGGCTGGTCTTCGCACCACATCTCCTGCCAGTGTTCCACTTTATTCCCCACAATTCCCATTAAGCAACGAGGCTGCTGGCAGAGATTTGAAAGCGTCAGAGCTCTTTGCTCCTAAATTGGAAGAGCTGTTAAGTGCCTGGGAGTGTGTTTGGAATGGGATGCACAACGCTCTGCTCTTGTCCTCTTTCAAAAGGAGGTGCAGCCGTACCTGGATAATTGTGGGGGAATATCCAGTTGGGAAATCTTGGCTCTGGGCATGGATTTGCCAGCCCGAGGAGCACAATTTGCACCGTTAAGGTTATTTCTGGCTGCATTTGCAAAACTCCAGCTAATGGAGGGTGGAGGGCAGACATAAGAAAGGCTTTGGAGCAGTTCTAATGGCTTGAGTTGTTATTGTTTCCTGGCTGGAGGGGATTTTCCTCAGATCACTTAGGGAACATCCATGCTTTCAGCTGCTCTCAGGCACGCGCTGAGGACTTGGCTCCATCTGCAGCAGGAAGTGGTTTGGGAAATTTGGCAGAAAAGCAGATCAGGGAGAGCTCCAGGGTCTGTAAAATGCAATAATCCTCGCCAGGTCTGGGTTTGCTTTGCCTGCAAAAGGACAGGAGCTCCCAGCTCGGGCTGGGGAGCCTCCAGAGGAGAGGCAGGAGGCTGAAAATTCGCAAGTGATGGAGAAACAGTGAGAGATGAAAAGGAGAACTTAAAACAAATTTGCAACAAGGCTGATTTCACATCCTGCTGCAGAGAACATCTGGGCTTGCAACAGGTGGCACTGGAAAAGAGCAGAGAACCAGCAAATGATAAAATGGTTTGGACTGGAAAGGACCTTAGAGATCATCCTGTTCCACCCCCTGCCATGGGCAGGGCACCTTCTGCTATCCCAGGTTGCTCCAAGCCCTGTCCAACTTTCCTTGAAGCATCTGGGAAGGTTTCAGAGGAAGCCAGTCCTGTGCTGAGACACCCAGAGCTCCCCAGATCGCAGAGGGGAGGCCTTTTCTTCTCCTCCTTGGGACAGTTAGAGACTGAAAGGGCTTTCAATTCTCTTTTAAAACTGCTACTGGGTTTGTTTAACCAAATCCCATGGGCAGACTCGACTTCAGACGAGAGCTTGAATAATGAACAAACTTTGGAGGGTCACTGGGCGGGGACTCCTTGCTAAAAACAAGGCCAAGTTTGATTGGAAGGGGCGGTTCTGTGCAAAAAGAGCCCTCCTGGGCTGAGAAAGTGAGGAAAAACAGAACCAGGGAAATCACAGCCTCATGGAGACCCCTCCCTGGTTTATAAATTTGTTCACCTTCAACCAAGAGCTCTTCACCGCTGGTGACAATGGAGCAGGATTTCCTGAGAGCAGCCCAGCTGCTCCTGTCACCCCTGACCCCAAAATCAGGAGCATTTATTGGAATTCTGGACAGGAGGGAAACAATTTCCACCAATTGTGAATCCACCTCCAGGGAATGAGAAGGCACATCTGTGTTCTAACGGCCAGCCTGGGAGTTTAACTCAATTTACTTCAGTTGTGCCCAACAATATCCCACTTTTTTCTGGCTCTGGGATAGACCTGACTCGGCACTGAGGAAAAATATCATGGGGAACACCTTGTTCCAGGTGCTGATAGGAATAATCCATCCATTGTCCAGGGCAACCTCTCCCAGGGAACTCCCTTTATTGTGGTGCCTCAGTGATTTGGCTCCCAGGGGTGTCATTAGGCATTAATTAATTCATGTCTGGACAGGGTTTTGCAGATGTAGGGTGAAAATACCTAAAATTGAGCCCTAGAATTGGGCCGGTTCCTCCTCTCCTTGCCAGGACTTTGCTTTTGGAGGTTGGTTTTCAACAAGGCCAACGTGGATCCTGGGGAGAAGAAAAAATCACCTGAAAATGCTGCTCAGGCTGACAAATGTTAATTTAACTCCCCAAAATCTCCAGTCCAGAAAGAAAACTTGGTTTGTTCTCTATATTTGTTTTCTCAGCTCCATTAATCAAACCCAAACTTATTTCACCTGCTGTGAAAAGTTGTTCACACCGGACTTTTCCCCTTGTATTTTCCAAGGCTTTTGGCACTTTTTTCCCCAGGAGGGAATTGCTGGGAACCACTAATCTGTGTCGTGGGTGTTTTTTCCAGCTTCCTCCCTGTTTTGCTACACCTGTGACAACGAACATTCCAACTGGAACTGCCTGAAAACCTACAAGTGTGAGGACCATGAGAAATACTGCACGACCACGTACAGCACTGCCGGAATTGGTGAGTCCCAGAAATTGGATTTTTTTTCCTCTAGAGACATTGGTGGGCAACTTTTTTGGGGGAATCGATTGGTTTTGTTAGAAAGAAGTGATGATTTTAAGGTTTAAGCATCTCAATGTGATGAGTGCGAATCCCTTGGTGGTGCTTTGAGTTAGAAGGGACCTTCGGGATCATCTCGTTCCAGGGACAGTTCCCACTAGACCTGGTTGCTTCAACCTGGCCTTGGACACTTCCAGGGATGGGGCAGCCACAGTTTCTCTGGAAAACCCGTGCCAGGGCCTCAGCACCTTGTGGAAGGGCTGGCTGGAACACCCAGATTCCAGGAGCAGCCTCTGTTGTTTGGTCTGAGATGTTTTGGGATGGAAAAAGGAAAGGGGTTGGGTGTCAAAAACACGGTTTTAAAAGCTGGGAATGTGTTGGAATTGCTGTCCTACAGGAATCACAGCATCATTTAGGTTGGGAAAGACCTCCAGGATCTTTAATTTAACCTTTGACTGGCCACCACCTGGGCAACCAGACCAGAGATTTAGGCTGGTGTGGGTTTCAATCAAGGACTTCCCAGTGTCCCACATTTGACCCAGGGATTGTGGATTCACACCCAGCCCTCTTCAAACCCCCTGAGAGCTTTTACTGCTGTGTGGAAAATTAGGGAAATTGCAAATCCACCTCCTCTGCTCAGCTCTTCCAGAAGAATCCTAAACCCCAGCTCTCCTTTCTTACCCCTTCTCCCCCCAGGCAAGGACATGGGACACCGCATCACCAAGAAATGCTCCGCCGAGTGTCCCGAGGCCAACGTGAACTTCGGGGTGGCCGCTTATTCCACCAAGTGCTGCAGCACCTCCCTGTGCAACTTCAGCGGTGCCAACAGCATCCGGATCAACTACGCCGTGATCCTGCTGGGAATCGCGGGAAGTCTGATCTGCGTCCTCAGGGCGGGGTTGTGATCGGGGGTGGCAGAAGGTGTGACCGCCCGAGAAGGCACAAGGTATTCCCCAAGCGAGAAACCTCAGCCGAGCGTTTCCAGCAGCGACCCTGTTTTATTCCGAGACATTGCTTCAGATCCCAACACGACACGGCAGCGTAGCTCCTATTTTTTCCCCCTGTTGTTTTATACTAATTTTTTCCCTGGAAAAGCTCTTTTGATAGCACGTGTGTGATAATTGTCAGACAAAATAAAGACTTGTGTTATTCTAGAGTGTGTTTGTTGTATCCACACCAGGACCGGCCTGAGAAATCAGCTCTGCTTCAAATTGAATTCCTCTTTTTAGCACTTAGGAGTCTTCTCCAGGCTGCCCTTCCCAACTTTCTTGCATCCAGCAGCTCCAGACACTCCACAGAGCCAGATGGTCTCCCAGATCCCTTTGAGATAAGGAATGGTGTCAGTCTGGAAAGGTCAGAGATGTTTGTGTTGTTCCCATTGCAAACAACAGCGGGAATTGTTTTGTAGATGCTGAGACAGGAGCAGGAATTTGGTCCTGCAGGAATTTGCTCTGGGAAGTTCTCCTGGGATCTCTGCAAGGTGGGTTGTGCCAGCTTTTAAAGCGGACAAAGGTCCCACCCCAAGATGCTGGAGATGTCCGAGGTAAGGAAAACGCTGCTGGAATCTCTCCTCATGGAAAGGAGACCCCTGTGCCTGCTTGGAGATGCTGCTGAGTGACTGCTCCTGATTTTCCTGTGGGAAAAGGGCAGCAAGAGCCTGGGAGAGGTGATGGTGCCTGAGCTGGTAGGGAAAGTCTCTGCTCCTTCCCTTTCCAGGGTTTCTGCTGCATTTCCAGGCTTGGGGATGGGATGGAGATCCCCTGAATCTCTTGGGATGGAGATTCCCTTCTGCTCTAGGAGGAGCAGAACTGCAGCAAAAATAGGCAAATAAAATAATCCTTGAGCTGCAGAGTGCAGAATTCCCATCTTAAAAGTGCAGCACTGAATTTTGGGAGGGTCTTTATAGCGGCACTGGAAAAAAGGCCTCCAGCCCAGTTTTATTTGAGGGAATCTTGTGCTGGATTTGAGGGAATCTTATGCTGGATTTGAGGGCAATCCTGCTCTGGATTTGAAGGGAAACTTGTGCTGGATTTGAAAGGAATCCTGCACTGGATTTGAGGGGAATCCTGCGCTGGATTTGAGGGGAATCCTGCGCTGGATTTGAGGGGAATCCTACTCCACCAGCACTGCAAATTCCATGTGTTTCCGTGCAATGGGGAGAAACCGCAGTGCTGGGTGAAGGTTGTAAAGATGGGATTAGGTTTAGTCATCCTATAAAGATTTAATTTCTGGTCAGGAAGGGTGCTCTGGAATTTATTTCAATGGGGTAACTGGAGTGGAAATGTTGTAGAATTTCTGCGGGGAATATTTCCCCAGAATCTTGGGGCTTTCCACTTTTTTTAATCACTTTTCCCATCACCTTATGTTAACCACAATCATTTCTGAGACACTTCTCAAAGCTTTCGGCCAACTCGAAGTTCCACATTTAGTAACAACATCTGAATTTCACAGCTACTTTTGCATTACAGCACTGGCTTGATGAAAATTGCATTTTCCCCCCAAAATAAAAAATTGTTTGCCCTTCTCATATGACGATTTCAACCAGGTTTAGAACAAGATAAGCAAAACATTCTCCTCTTTTCCTTCTCCACTTCACTGTCAAGGGAAATAAATCTTTCCACCTCACCTTCCACTTTCACTTCCAGTTAAATCCCCTGTTACTCTTTACAAAATCTTCCTGAATTTCATGAATTCCAAATTCTTGTACACTGGGATTTTACCTTCTCCTTTGCCTCGGTCCTTCTTGTGTCCTTCGTGTCCTTCCTGCTCTCATGGGCTCCTTTCATTTTGTCACCCGGCCCTGGCGAGGGACAAAATATCAGAGGGCCATATGGGACCAGCTGGAAGATTTCAGGAGCATCTCATGGAAAATCTGTCAGGAATCCTGCAATAAAGCCTTTAAGAAATCCAGTCTCGCCTTCTCCAAATCTCAGCAGCTTGCAGGAGACCGGAGATATTTTAGGGTTTGGCATGGATGAGATTTTGAGGGAAGGGAAAAAAAAAGCAGCGCCTGAGCTGCTATTTCTGAACCTGTCAGGGGACGCTGTCAGAGATAAATCCCAACGTGGGCTGGCTCTGGGATGGAACAGCATCTCCTTGGGACTGGAGCCCCCCGGATAGGCCCCAATAAACATGGATTTACCACTAAAAACTCATTAAATCTATTCTGTTTCGGGGAAAAGAAAACATTTCACAATGTTTTGCGCTGGCACGGAGGGAGCTTTGTTTTCCTCCTGTCAGGTGCCTTGAGGAGGCCGACGGAGCCAAACCTCGCCCCTCCTCGGAGCTTTTTTGGGTAATTGCCGCCTCTGATCCAAATTAGTTTCATGCTCTGCCTATTGGGAAAGCCAAAATTTCCTCACCTTACTCATGCAGGGCTCCAGAGGGACAATGTTTACAAGCGCAGATTGGAGGTGTTGGAAAAACTGACATCACCTCAGGAACCCGGCGTGTTTTCCCGGGGAGAGGATGGCAGGAGCTGGGTCACTTTGGAAGCCCAAAATATCCCACGGGAGATGGGAATCTGAGCGAGTTGGAGAGGAGAAAAAAGGGAATAAAGCAGATGGAGAGCAGCAAGGGGCAGAGGCGCTGGCAGAGGCTTTGGGGCAGCTCCTGCAGCTCCAAGGGTCACGTGAGAGGATCCAGCTGGATCTTTCCTGGGATTGTGTCTCTGTTCCTGCGACTTGGTGGCAGAAAGGCAACAGCGGGAGGGAAAAGCAACAACAATCCCCCCCCAAAATGGGAAAGGTTCAGATTTTATACAGGGAGATGGGATAAAACACGATTTAAAAAAAAAAAAAAAAAGAGGAATAAAGAGCACAATCTGG
>VZTG01008824.1:71836-85060 GCA_013397845.1 Melanocharis versteri
TTGGCATTTTCAAATTTTTTTTTTTTTTTGAAGACTTAATGAGTTAATTGATCAGCCAACCCCTCCTTCTCCATGCTTTAATTGGTTTGTGTTTTTCTCCCTGACTTTTTTTTTTTTTGTGAATTTGTGAAAGAAATTCCCAGCTTGTTCCGTGCCATGGGAGTGGGTGTTATTTCTGTATTTTAACTTAAATGGTCATTTTTCTTTGCTCTGTGGAATTTATTTTCTAATAAGATAACATTTTCTCCTCATAAAATATATCCCAGAAACATTTCTGATTTTGAACTTAAAAAGGAGACAGAAAATGATGCCTGGTCCCCTATGAAAAGCAGTGGAAGGATTCTGCTCTTCTGATCTCCCTGTCTTGACAATCCTGGGAGACATTTGGGAGAAGTTTCCACCCCAAATTCAATTTTAAATTTAAATTCCCTCCATTTCCATAGGTGCAAGTACACGAACTTGGAGAATGCAGCCTGCTCTGAGACCTGGAAAGGAAAACCTTCCTCTTTTGCAGGGAAAATTGCTTTGTTTTTGTGTTTTGCTTTCCCCCCCTTCCACTCCTCCAGAATTAGAAACACTTGCAGAGTTCACGTCAGCTGGAGCAGCTGAGTTGTTAAACAACCAACCAGGAAAAGGAGAAGTTGTGGGGAAAAACACACCCCCTTTCCAGATTTCCAACAAAACGCCCTTCTCCATACAAGCCCAGACACGCTGCTCCCAATTATCCATCATCTGACACAGCAGCCTCTGGTTATTATCTCCGGATCAAAGCAAACACTGCAGAGGTATAAAACCTGCCCTGCCCGAGTCCTGCTTATTTCGAGGGCTCCCAGAACTCCAGAGGATGAAGCTTTTCCTCCTGGTCGTGCTCGGCGTCGCCCTGTGCACGGAAAGTGGTGAGTCCCGAAAGGATTGCTTTGCACGGAACCCTCCCAGAGCTGGGGCATGGCTTTGATATTCCAGGATTCTGCAGCGTGGATGGTGAAGATGAAGGGTCGGGAAGGAGTTATTCCAGGAGAAAGGAGACAGGGGGTTTATCCCCACCAGAAATTGGAGGGATGATGAGGAGTAGAGGGGTGAGATTCCTGCCTCAGATGATTCCTGCAGACCCAGCCCAGCCCCTGGAATGGCTCAGTGGCAGCTGAGAGCCCTCAGGGCAGCTCCATGAGAATTCGGGATATCCAGGGCAGGGACAGGGCAATATGTGCAGTAAAACTCCCGATTTGACACTACAGCCTGACTTATTTATTTTTTACTGGTTGCACCTCAAACCATCATTTCCTACATTGACAGGGATGGTTGAGCCACAAAAAGGTGTAATTCTGGCTACCAGCTCTTCCTTGCTGCTTCCAGGTGCAACTTTGCTGGTCACAGAATCCCTAAGGTTGGAAAAGACCTCTAACATCATGGAGTCTTGATCTATTAGGAGAAACTTCATCCCTGAAAGGGTGGTCAAGCATCCAGGCTGCCCAGGGAAGGGGTGGAATCACATCCAGGGAAGTGTTCAGAAAATACATGGATGTGCTGCTCAGAGCCAGGGTTTAGTGCTGAACCTGGACTCGATGATCTTAGAGGTCTTTTCCAGCCTTAATGATTCCCAGTTGATCCCAGTTTGGGATGGAGATGCAGAGTGCCATTCTCATTCTGATAATTGTCTGGGGTTTTTTTGGGGGGGAGCACTGGGGTGCTGCACCTCAATTTTCAGTTGGATTCTGCCAAGGACCACACCTTGTGCTCTGAGTCAGGCAGGGAACAGAGGGTAAAGCCTGGAATATCCCTCTGGTTTAGGGGAATGGCTGATTCCCTCAGCTTGGGGGGCTTTTGCCTGTTTGCAAATTTAATTCTTCCATGTAGGATTTGACCTGCAAATTCCTGGCCATTCTGGTCCTGGACTAACAGACCTCTTTGGCTCCCACTTAATTTGAGGATGGAAATATTCCTATTGTTGGATTTCATAGGCTTCAAACTTGGAATTGTGCTCAAGTTGAGGATGTTAAGGCAAATAAAAGGATCTTTTCCTGCAGCTTTACTCCCAGTTTTCATAAAGATCATGGAATGAGACAGCAAATTCCTTGAGGAATGTTTCTCTTCAGTTAGAGCAGAGGTCTTGGTAGGTGTGGAGACATCCAAAGGCAGCCTGGATTAACTCCACATTTGCACCTGGAAGAAATAAAATTCCCTTCCCCTCTCAGCCCTCATTGCAAGAGATACCTCAAGAAATGAAATAAAATTAAAGTGTTTTTCTGTAGCTTGACCAAAATTGTCCTCCCTGACTCCAGGGTGTGCCCGTGTAGGAGCCAGTCCCAGAGTCCTGGATTAATTGGTGAGTCAGAAATCCCTGGAGCACAGAGAGAGGCTGGAAAATTCACCCTTGGATGGTGCTTCCCCCTTCTCCTGCCAAGAAGGCTCCCAGGGCAACTGGAGTCTGAAATAAGGAGCTTTGGGAGGTTGGCATGAAACAGGAATTGGGCATGCCACCAGCTCCACTGTTTCCTGCACTGATTCAGGAATGGGCTTGGATTTTCTGGGAATAGGCTTGGATTAAAGATGCTGCATTTATTAAGGATTAAAGTGAGCCCTGTGTCTGGAAAATCCAGTTTGGGGACTGAGTGTTTCTGTGAGGAAAGGGTGGTTCCCAGTGGGGTGGAGCGGAAATATTCCATATTATATTCCATATAATAGAATTTGCATGAGAAAGGAGCATGAAGCCAAACACTCTGGACAGGGACAATCTAAAGAAGGGTCCCAGATGTGAAAAACTAAATTTATTCTGCAGGGTCAGGACAACACTAAAGGCGAGAGCCAGGCAGGACAAATGGAGGTTGTGGAGATGGGAATGACTATGATAGGAAGCAAATTGAAATAGTCTGGATACGATGTCAAAGAGAGCCGGGTGCCAAGTCTGAGGCTTCTGGAATGGCTATGGGAATGGTGGGAAGTGGGATCTGAGTTGTCTGGTGGCCTCTGCTCAGTGCCAGTCAGTGAGGGACATCAGAGGAAGAGTAGGGAACGTGAGGGCTGTGGACCACAAGAGGAAAGGCCATGGAAAAGAAGGGGACATTGGCTGGAGTGGGAAAAGAAGGCAGAGTTTCCACACAGGCAGAGGAAGAACAGAGACCGAAAAGGAGAACAGTGATCTTGGGGTCATGGACTGAGCTGGAGCCGGATCTGGGCTAGCAGGACACTTAAGGAGCCTGTTTGGGCCAGAAGGACTTGTCCGAGCTCAAACAAGGGCAGTGGTGAGGTCGGGACACTGCCGACAAAGGAGAAGAGTGAGGAAGATGAAGAGCAAGGAAGGCAAAGCTAAAGGACAAAGCTGCTGCAAGAATTAGCTGGGCATTAACTGCCCGTAGCCAGGGATATTCTGGAAATGGGGATGAGTTTAATCCCTGGAGGGTGACATTGCAGCCAGATAAACAGATGAGGAGGAAATTCCCCTTATCATGCAAAGAATCCTTCCCCAAGGATCTCTTTGCTCTCAATGATGCTTCAGCCTCGTGGAGTGCCAGCTGTTCTCATTCAATGATTTAAGCACAGCACTTTGCAGATGCAGAGTGTTCCAGATGTGCATGTTTTGTGGAGCGAGGAAGTTGTTACCCACGGAGGCTGGAAAAAGGAATCTGCTGCAGCCAAGGCAGGGATTTGCTGAGCCTGGCTTTCTACAGGTCCAAGATTTTCCTCCTGGCACAGGAGAGCTCTGAAAATCAACCCAAGTCATAGAAAGGTTTGGGTTGGAAGGGATCTTACAAACTGATTAATTCCAACACACCCATGGGAAGGGACACCTTCCACTATCCCAGGTTGCTCCAAGCCTCATCCAGCCTGGCCTTGGACACTGCCAGGGATGGGGCAGCCACAGATTCCCTGGTCCAGTGTCTCCATACAAGAATCAGTGGCCAGAAACTGAGGCTTGGAGGGGCCAGGTTGGAAAGAAAACCCAAGAGCTTCACACTTCAAGTGGGGGGAGACTGGGCTGCTCTTCCCAAAAACACAGTGGAGATGCAAGGCGTTTTAATGGATTCAAGGGAGAGTCAACCCAATATCCAGAGGGAAGATCCCTGAGGGTTCTTAAATGAGCAAACCACAGCTGTGGCAGCAATTTGAGCTTCGTCTGGCTCCTGGAGAGTCCTTGAGGCCAAGTTTAACCCACGCAGGAATTTTTTTGCCAGTGGCCACTGGGCTTGACAGATCCTCCATCCACCCCCAGTTCTGTGCTCCTAAGGAAATTCCCAGAGGTGCCTGATGGGTGTTTTTGTGCTTCTTTTGCAGCTTTCTCCCTGACCTGCTTCTCGTGCAAAGATGCAACTTCCAACATCCATTGTCTCAGCACCACCAAATGCTCGGAGAACGAGAAGTATTGCCTGACAAGCTATTCCACCACAGGAACCGGTGAGTGTGGAGCTTTCCCGAGGCTCTGAGGACAAGGTGGGGCTCAGGTGGGGCTGACAGCTGAGCCTCCTCCCACCAGGAGGTGCGGTGGAGGAATTAATGAGGATTTTAGCACGCAGAGAGCAAATCCTGGGAAGGTGGGAAGTCGGCATAGCCCGGGTCTGTTGCAACATATCGTAAAAACATTTCTGATTAAACTCAATTAAAATTAAATACTGCTGATTAAACACACTCAGAACAGGGAGATGTTGGAATAAAAATAATTATTTTTACTATCCCTGCACAAACTCCTTGCCTCAACTCCAAGCTCAAGTTTATGCCCATGAGGTGGTGGAAATGGAAAGGGCCGGGTGCTGTGGAAGGAGCAACCCCAAGGCACGGTGCTGATGTTTTGCAATCTCACATTGTACAAATAAGTCCCAGATTCTTGCCCTCAGCCGGCCCTGAAACCAGCAGAGGATTTGTAAGGCCCAGAGATGGTGTCCATAGGTCACACATACACAAATAATGATGGAATGTGATGAAACCCACGGGGCAACCCAACGGCATCAAGTGTGGAATAACAAATTCCCCACGGGGTTGCACGGCCAGGCTATGACTGAAACCTGCAAAAAAAAAAAAGAAAAAATCCAAGATGAAAACCTGGACTTTTTCTGTTGTTTTCTCTCCCTCTCACTCCAGGCAGTGACCGGAGCCAGCGAATCACCAAGAAATGCTCTGCATTTTGCCCAACAATTGACCTGAACATCGGCATAGCCGGAGTCGCCACCAGCTGCTGCGAGACCTCCCTGTGCAACATCAGTGGGGCCAGCAGCGTGAAAACCAGCTCCACCATCCTCACCCTGGGGGTCCTGGCCAGTCTCGCCTGCATCCTCAGGATGGGGTTTTGAGGGGCTTTTGGGGAAAATGAGCTGCTTGGCTTCGCATGGCACAGTTCAAGCTGCGGTCCATAAGGTGGGAATGCTGCCCTGTGCCTCCTACCTGGAAGGTCGCATCCCATCGGGAGATATTTTTGCTCTTTCCACACTCTGATGACAACACAAAATGATGTTTGGGAGAGAAAGGGGTAGAATGGAGCCCTGCACGTGCAGAATGGCCCCATGTGGTCACCATCTCTCCTACTCTTGGCATTTATAACTCCGTGCATTTTTTTGCCTTTCATTTTATCTCCGCCATTCTCTCGTGCCATTTTTATCCCATTTTCCGCCGTGTATCATTTTGCTCCGAGAAAGCCTTTAATATTCCAGTTGTTAAACAGAAACCGGGCACAATAAAGTGTTATTTTATTCTATTGTGTGTCTGCGTGGTGTGGCACATTGGGCGTAGCTGCTGGATGTATCCATGTTTGGGATAAAAGCGGAGGCGTTCGCCTGCAAGTTGAATGGGAATAATGCTGTAATATATTAAAATTACTTTGCATTCACTTCAGGAAGCCTCTCCCCAGATTTTATTTTTCTGCACTGGCAGAAGTGGCATTTTTGTGACTCCATTTCGGAATAAACTGAATTCTATTTAACTTGCTTTCAATTCTTCTCCAGGGGCAGCTGCCTGGAAGGAGACGGCTCTTGAGCTCTCCAGGAAACAGAGGGGACAAGGCAGGGCCTGACAGGAAGGGATCTTGAGCATTTTCTTTAAACTGGTTTAAGATCTTCCAGTGGAAATTCCTTTAGAAGCATTAGGATTATTTAGAAAAGGGAGAAAATTATCTTGCATGGTGCTTATTAAAGGAAAACCATAGGAAAAGACAGATGGTTTCTGCAAAGAAACCTGGAATTTTTCAGACTCATCTATGAAAAAATATTAACACTGAAAATAAATCTTTTATGTTTGCTCGTCAAGTTGAAATTGAAGGGACTCATTACCCTGCTCTGACCTTCCTTGTGGATAATCTTAGGAATGAGAGGTTTGCTCACAGTTTTCTCCCGGGATGAAGGCGCTCTCCAAAAGGATCGTCTTGAGGAAGATCTCTCAAGGTAATGAGTTGGGTGCAGCTCACCCAGCTGGTTTGCCCTCCCTCGACTCCTTGCACGGCTCCATGTTCTGCTCATTCCGATGGGTATTTTCCGGGAGCAGAGGAACAACAACTCTCGGGAACAGCCACATCTTTGTTCTTTACAGCAGCTTTGCAGAGGAAACGTGGGCTCATGGCTCCAGCTCACCCCGATCTGCTCTCACCCCTTCCTGCCCACCTTCCTCCCAATCCACATCCAACCCCAGCTCTGCATTCCCTGGTCGTTTTCTCTCCCAGACCTCCTCACTGGCTTTTTCCTGCAGTTTTACTCTGGGTTTTTCCATCCAATCTCTATTTCCTTGCTGGAGCCTCAACTCTTTGTTTCCTTCTTGGCGTAAATGCAAGTTTGGCCAAGGACACTTCGATTTTGGCCATGAGTCTCTCCATTCTTCCCATGGATTTTATTGCCTATCCCATCTGCCCAATTTATTCTCCTCACCCTGCATCCCTTCCTGCCAAATTTAGGGATATTCAAGTGACACAGATCCAAAAACCCCAAACGAGCCAATTCTGGGACCTTGGCTGGCCATATTCTGCCCCACACCCCGATCCTAACATGGTGACAACTGAACTATTTGGAATAATCTTCCTCCTGTGCAATCCACAGGTTTAGGATTCCTTAGGGACAATGGTTGGCACAGGGAGAGGCCAAGACGGGACTGGTATGGCCTCAGGTCTTGTTCTGCTGAGCTTGGGAGTCCAGACATGCCCTTGGCAGCCAGGTTTAAAATAAGGTCATGTCTTGAGCTGCCTGAACTTGGCAGGTGCCTCTGTTTTGGGATGGGGGAGGATCCTGGCATGGCAAAGGGGATGGAAGCACGTGGAACACCCCTGGAGGGTTTCATGCCCTGGTTATGGCTGTTGCATGGAGAAGTTATAAACAGCTCTGGGAATCCAAAAGTGCCATCCTGGCTGGCTCCTTCTTGCCTGATTTCTCCCTGATCCCATGTTTTTCCGTAGTGCCCAACAAAACGCATCCATGTGCTCCAAAGCCGACCCACATCCCAAAGCCCTTATCTGGAGGTGGGAGCAGCAACTCCCCTGAGGCACGGGAGGTCCTAAAAACACGAGAGCTCCCGTATTGAACCCTCCCCTTGGAATGTTGTGTAAGAGGAGACTCTGCCAGCCTTCCTGAGAAATCCTTATTGACACCTCCCACACAGGTGCTGCTCCCTAATTCCAAATCCTTCCATCACCCTGGGCTTCTGGTGCCTCCCACGGCTGCATACTCCTCACATGGGAGCGTTGAGCTGCCCCATGAGCAGAGACATCTGGGATGCCTGGAGGGCTTTTGGGAAGGAGACGGGAGTCTCATTCCAATAGCTGGGATTGCTCCTGGGAGGTAACTGCCTCTCTCTCCCTGTGGATTATATAAAACTCATTTTTCAGAGCTCTGAGTCACTGCACCAGGACCTGGATCAGCCAAGGCGGCCTTTCCCTGCCTGAATGAGGCATCTGCAGGAGGTGCTTTAACTTTGGCCCTTCTTTTCCCTCTCTCAGGACTTTCCCACCATTGGTTTTGAAGGATCTGTGCTGCTTTCTGCTCTCATTGAATAATTCCTCTGCCTTTTCCCTCAGAATGTGAAATTTCTCCTCCTTTTCCCTGTTTACTTGCCCAGATCCAACACGGTGCCTCAATGCCAAAGCAAGAGACAGGATGGATGCAAGAGATCACAATAAGGCCTTCACTGGGTCGAAAAATCTTCCGGAAGCCATAGAAAGGGACAAAAGCAATCCTTTTTCCAAAGCTGACTGCTGCTTTCCTGTCACGGAGCCAACTCATGGCTCCAACTTGAGTCCATTGCCAACTCATGGCTCCAATTTGATCCACTTTAATTTTCCTGAATGGATAATGATAAGATTACTTCAGAGAGGTGACTCAGCCTCCTTGGGGATTTTTTTTTTCCAGTCTTCCTCAATCTTATTCTGCACTTGGTGTCCCTGCTTCAGGGCCTCCTCCAGGCTGTGATCCCGGGCTGCAGGAGACACCTTCTTCATGCTGGATCCTTGAGTGATGCCTCTGAGTGCTTTTGAGTTTTGTAATCTGTCCTGTTGGGAAATAAATCTATTTTCCAGCTCTCCATGCACCAGGAAGAGGGAATGCTCCAGCATTGCAAAGTACCTTAGAACCACGGTACTAAGGAAGGCATTCATGTCCTGGAGACAGCTCCCAGAAAACACAGAAAATCCCATTTCTAACCCAAATTTCTCTCCTCAGTACATATTTGTTGGACGTTCTGGGAATGTTTTAGCCTCACTGCTCCTTCAAAGTCAAAGTCAAAGTCAAAGTCAAGTCGACTTGTGCTGATCCTGTTCCCAGAAGGTTCACGTGGGAATAAAATGGATGTTGGAAAAGTCAACAAAGCCAGGTTGGATGGGGCTTGGAGCAACCTGGGATAGTGGAAGGCGTCCCAACCCATGGCAGGGGGTTGGGCCAAAATGATTTTTAAGGTCCCTTCCAACCAACCCGGTCTATGATTCCATGGAAATCAACAGGAGCAGGGGTATGGAAGGAGAAAGGAATAAACATAACAAGTCTATGGGGTTAATAGGACCAAAAATAAGGAAAAAAATTGGTTCTTTCACCCTCATTGCAAAATGCCAGCAAGGAGCCACACCTTCTAATGAGGGAGAAAAACCTGTTTATAAAACACTGGGGCAGAAGACCAAGTTGTCCTGTGTGAAGCACAGGGCTCAATTTCATCATCACCACGTCTCCACTGACCTCATCAACCTTCAAAACCCAGGGAATGTCCATTTGGACAACTCTGGAATTCACCACCTGATGACATCATTCCAGGAGCAGATCAGGAGGGCCCGAAGAAAGTGTCAGACGATCACATGGACCAGGAAATCATCCAGCGTTGGAATGATTCATGTTAGAAACAGACAGAAAACCCCTGCTGATGGCTACATGCAGGGAATTGCCAGTTAAGTTATTCCACAATTGCCAGAAAAAACTGGGTTTGAAAATATTTTCTTTCTGCTGTCCAGGACTAATCTTGTTTTAGAAGAAGTGCTCTGGACTCGGCAGCTCGAGCTCTCACAAGATGCATCTTGAATGAGGGTCTCTCTGTCAGGAACAGATTTTAAGGAATTCAGAGGAGAGGAGCAACACAGAGGAATAAAAGCAAAAGGCTCGATCTAAGAGGAGAGATTGAAAAAATGACACTTTGAGGGATGGCTCTTTCCAGAGCAGAGCTGCAATTCCAGGGTGCCAATTTGTGGGCTTGGAAATGGAGGCCTGATTTCAAGAAACTGTTGGGCGTGGAGAAAAGCAGCTCCTCTAAAGAATCCCTGGATAGCAGCAAAACTTCATTAAATAAAAATTGTACAAGGTATTTGAGGATTACAAGCAGGAAAAAAGAGGGCACAGAGGGATTAACCGGGGGAAAACTGATAAAGAAATGAAGACTGACGTGAAAATTTGAGGAAAATCTTCTGTTTAACCAACCATTAGCTAATTTAATTTAGTGTAAAACACACTGATTTTATTTGAGGTAAACCAGCTTAGGCCAGCTCAGAGGCTGAGTCTGGTGCTGTTGAATAATTAAAGCCAATGAACGGTACAAACCGTGGAACATCACGTGCTGTCTGTGCAAAGGGATTAGAAAAATTCATTCTTAGGACAATCTCCCTGCACCTCCGGGCTGTGCTTTCATCAGAGCAGCGGCTCTGGAAGGGAGGAAAGGAAGAAATTCAGAGGAGGGGAGAGCAGATCCCGACTTCCCATCACTCACGCGACCGGAAGAGCAAGAAATGCGTGGCTGAAAGGGCTTTTCCCCAAGGTGCCAGCCTGCTCCAAGGGCTCCGGCGTGGAAAACTCCCACATGAGCATTCCACACCCTCGGGTTGATTTCATGTCCACCCGTGAGCCACCGGGAACCTGTAAAACTGCTGCTGTTGGGCTGGGGTATAAAACTTGCCCTCCAAACAGCTTCCCAGTCCTGCTGGGAGGATCTGCTGGAGATGAGGACTCCTCTTGTCACCTTGCTGGCTGCTGTCCTGTGTGTGCAACAAGGTGAGCCTCTCATGCTGCTCCTGCTTAAGACAAGGATTAGGGGGCAGATGGTGACCATTTTCCACGTGGCAAAACTTTAGAGGGCTGTCACCAACTTTGTAGTGTTGTGATGGTGTCACCAATGTTCTTTTGCACTTCAATCAGTGATTTGATGCAGAAATAAGGACCTGATGAATTAATTCTTCTTTTCAGTGGTAGAGATCTGGTGGTGCTGGGTGCCAGGTTAAATCCACACTGTGGTCTTTGGGATCTTCCAAAAGAAGGCAAGTTGGAAGTGATAGAAAGCATAACAAATTTTTTTTTTCTTAATAATTTTGGTTTTTGAGTATTTTAGAGACTTTTCTGTTCTGCTGCTTCCTCCTTTGTAGCGGTTTGCCACGTGTCTTCCTAGGAAATGCAACACTGAGAATTTTTGTAGATTAAATCAGCGGCAGAGGGGAAAGAACTTTTCATGTTGAAGGCATCCCGCTCCCAAAGGGAGGGCTGAGTGTTGTCCTCCTTCTGGGAGTGAGACACCCGTGTTGCTCCATCACTCCTGGCACGTGGGAATGACGACCAGCGTGCCCAAATTTCCCCCACACCTGATGGTTTCCCAGAAACCGTGATACGACTCTGGTTGAGAAAGAGGCATCTAATTAATCAATTATCACTGATGTATCAACCCCTTACTCCTACATCCTTTGGAATGGCTCTCCAGCATGCCTGGAAGAGCAGGACCTTCTGCCAGTTTTGGGGTGGGAAAAGGGACTATTCAATCTTAAAAAAAAAAATGGATTTTGTGCCCACAATTCCTGAATGAAGCAACATAACACGGACAGAAGAAAGGAATTGTCAAAGGCAACGTTCCCAGTGTGACCCAGGATGAAGTGGAAAGCTCACAGAGATCCAGGATCACAGGTTCATGGTGGGATTCCTTACTGGTGGCATTTTATATTGGCATTAGATTTCTAATGAATTTAAGGACAGGCTTTTACACAGCACCTTTTTGTAGCTCAGTTCTAAACCAGGAATAAGAGATTGGAGCTTTCTGGCCTAAAACTGGGACAAAGGAAAATGTGGAAATTGTCATTTCATCCTTCTCAGGTATCCTGGGTCCCATCCAAGACCCTAACAACCAAATTTCGGTCAAAACTGTTGATGTCAGCCCACCAAAGAGGGTCTTTTGCCTTTTCCATCTATGAACTCACTATTATGGATATTTTGTGTCCAGCAGAAATCATAAAAGGTCTTGATCCTTTCCATAGAATCACAGACTCATTAGGGTTGGGAAGGACCTCTAAGATCATCAGGTTCTTGCTGCAATGTTGCACAAACCCAGGCAGATGTCTGTTTAAGGTGTCCCTGAAAGTTTCCAACAAGGAAGATTCCACAGCCTGGAATTGCTCAGAGACTCTCATCCTTTTAGGAATTTCGTTTTGGTATCCCTTAGCATCTCTTTTTGTAGTGTTCTCCCATATTTCCACCACGGGACACATAAAATATTTTATTACTTTCTTCTTTGCTGCTTCTTTTTGCTTGCATGAAGGAGACTCGTGTGACTTTCCTCGGCATAATCTCATTTTCAACAAACAAACTAAACCCTTCCAACCTTTTCGACGAGGTCACATTTCCAAGATCTCTGACCTTTTCTCCTCCCTCTCCTCTGGTCCCTCTCCAAATGCTCTGCATAGTTTTGGAAGCGCCGTGCAGAGGTTTGGGCACCTCCAGCTGAGGCCTTGCCAGGGTGGAAAGGCCACTCTGCATATCTTGCACATGACATTTCTGCCCGTGCCCCCTTGGGTGACGTCTGTTTCCATGGCTGGAATGTGGCACTGTTGACTCCTGCTGTTGCCACTGTGGTTGTGAATTCTCACCGAACCAGTTGTTTGTCAGCCTACTTTTAAGTGTCTCAGTTTTATCTAAATGTCATTTATTTCTCTTTACTGAGCTGCATCCACTCTTTTATAGCATCCATCTATCAAAATACCTTAAAAACAAAGGAGTCCAGGAGAGGTGGGCGTGCTTCAAAACAGAAATCTTGAGGGCACAGGAACAGACTGTCCCTGTGTGCTGAAAGAGGAGTCAACGAGGCAAACGTCCATCCTGGATGGGCAACGAGGTTTTGAAGGAACTCAGGAATAAAAAAAGGATGTATCATCTTTGGAAGGAGGGCCAGGTCTCTCAGGCAGTATTTAAGGGGGTTGCTAGGGCATGTAGGAAAAAACTTAGAGAGGCCAAAGCTCAGTTTGAACTTAACTTGGCAACCCTTGTAAAGGATAATAAGAAATGTTTTTACAAATATATTAATGGCAAAAGGAAGGGTAAGACCGATCTTTGTTGTCTACTGGATGCGAGAGGGAACTTAGTAACTGCAGATGAGGAGAAGGCGGAAGTGCTTAATGCCTTCTTTAATGCGGTCTTTATTGGAAAGGCGGTTGGTCCTCAGGACAACTGTCCTTCTGGAGTGGTAGATAGTGCCAGGGAGCAGAATGGTGCCCCTGTTATCCAGGAGGAGGCAGTCAGGGAACTGCTGAGCCACTTGGATGTTCATAAATCTTTGGGACCAGATGGGATCCATCCCAGGGTGATGAGGGAGCTGGCAGATGAGCTCGCGAAGCCGCTCTCCATCATCTACCAACAGTCCTGGCTCACTGGTGAGGTTCCAGATGACTGGAAGCTGGCCAATGTGACGCCCATTCAAAAAAAGGGTAGGAAGGAGGATCCTGGTAATTACAGGCCAGTCAGCCTGACCTCGGTACCTGGTGAGGTTATGGAACGGTTTATATTGAGTGCTATCACGCAGCGCCTGCAGGACAGCCAGGGG
>VZTG01008824.1:85571-100097 GCA_013397845.1 Melanocharis versteri
CTGTGCCAAGGAAAATATAGGTTGGATATCAAGAAAAAGTTTTTTACAGAAAGAGTGATAAAGTACTGGAATGGTCTGCCCGGGGAGGCGGTGGAGTCACCATCCCTGGATGTGTTCAAAAAGAGATTGGATGTGGCGCCTGGTGCCATGGTTTACTTGAGTTTGGGGCATGGGTTGGACTCGATGATCTTGAAGGTCTCTTCCAACCTAGTGATTCTGTGATTCTGTGATTCTGTTTGGAAGGGATCTTAAAGACCAGCTCATTCCAACTCCTGCCATGGGCAAGGACACCTTCCACTATCCCAGGCTGCTCTGAGCCCTGTCCACCCTGGCCTTGGACACTGCCAGGGATGGGGCAGCCACAGCTTCTCTGGGCAACCTGTGCCAGAGCCCCACCACCCTCACAGGAGGAATTCCTTCCATTGCTCCAGTCGGTTTGACCAATATTCCTTGGGAATTACCCTCTGAGGGTGTTTTCATGCCTGGCTTTGCACCCGTTCTCTGGCTTTTTCTTTCCCAGCTCGCGTTTCTTGGGCTTGCTCGAGAACAACATCATTCAAGGTTGTGCCAAAAATTCCTTAAAACCTCACTGAATCTCCTCTGCTCTGTACATGAAAATTCACCGTCTTTTAGAGGTGAACGAAGCAAAAAAGCTGCACAGGATCAGCAGTTGATGACTTTTTCCTTCCCTTCTATCAGAAACTTCTTGTTTCATGGTGTGACCTCCGCCGTCCTTCCACTTTCTCACTGCCAACTTCTTATCAGGCAAAGCTGCGCCCACAGGAATGTGTCCTCTAGTTGCTTTTGCCCTTGCCAAAGTGACACACTGTCCCCAGACTCAGCAGGAACTCAGCCAGCATTTGGGTTTGTTTCCCTCCAAAAATCAGCCGTGTTTTTAAAGGAACTCAATCACAAAACCCCACAGTTCGCTCTGGGTGATTTCACAAACTCAGAACCCGACCACCACTATAAAACTTCTCAATTTGCCTGGCTGGGGACTGCTCTGCACATGTTTTGGGTATGTTTTATCACCCAGACTCTGTTTATGCTCTTCTTCCTTTGTTTTACTGCTTTCCAGACGTCTGGCTTACCACATTCTGGTTTTGAGGGCAGGCACAGACATTCTTCGCAGGAAACAGAACCCATTGCCCCGTGACCTTCCTGCCAATCATCTGCCACTGTTGCAGATGTAGGAATTATCTCACCAAATCTGCCTTTAGCACTTAAACCAAGCTTTTGGTTAAGATTTCCCATTCCTGATTTTATGCTAAAAACAGGAGTTTGATGGAGCATCTGAGCGCTCTCACCAGACTTCCTAGAACTGAGGTTAGGCTAGTTCAGAGACGTTCAAGCACAAAAAAAGAGATGTGACAGCAGTCAGATGAAAGAGAAGTAGGACACTGGGCATCGTCCATCTCCTCGAAATGCTCAAGGCATCTTTAAATTCTCCCTGCCAAGCCCAGCCCAGGAAAAACCCTGAGCAGTAATTGGCAATTCCCGTGGCCGAGCGCTGAGGACACAGCCGCTATGGCTCAGCAATAATCTCCTTCATAAAAGCCCCCAAATCCTTGAATTCCACTCACATCTCCTGCTCCCAGGGATTGCAAACAGATCGATAACACTTCGCAGCCTGAGCCAGAGGAGACAGAGAGGGATTTAGCGCTGCTGCCACGGGTCAGGAGATAAAGAAAGTCACTGGTCATTCCCACAGAAACATTCCTCAGGCTGTAACGAGGGAAATGGAGATCTCAGCACTGGAGCTTTTGTGGTTTTTAAGCCTTGTCATGTGCTTTTCCCCTTCTTTTTTCCTCCCAGTTTACCCATTCATGTGCTACACCTGCCAAGAACAGGAGTCCAACAAGGACTGTTTGACCATTTCCATGTGTGCCAAGGAGGACAAACACTGCGTGACCGTCCGGAAGGACGTCGGGACAAGTAGGTTTGGGAATAGCACCTTGTTTGTTTTGTAGGAGAGCAGTCCCAGGAACGGGATTTCATCCCAGCATGGGAACAACGGGCCTTGACCAACTTTTAGGAGACACTGACCTTGTGGCTCCCTACTGCAGTGTCCAGACACACTTGATATTCCTGCTGGGAACTGGGGAAATGCTGAGGACACACGGAGAGCACCAGGATATGGATTCACACCTGGGGCTGCTCATGTTTCACCCCCAGCACTGTTTTGAGAAGTGTTTTGGCCAAACCTCACCATGGCTGACTCCCTGTGCCACGCACAATCCTTCAGGTCTGTTCTGGGTGCTCTGCGCCCTCAAAGACCTCCACGTGCTCTTAACCCAAGTCTCAGGTTATGCAGAACTTTCCCCTGGGGTTTATGTCGTAGGAAAAGCCATCCTGGTGGGAATGACCCAGCCTGAGCATCACTTCAGGTGTCCGGAACTGAAAGCCAACCACAGGCGCTAATTCCACTTTAGAATTGACAAAACCTAAAACCATGGAGCCCAGAGAAGTCCTGGTTGGACTTGATGATCTTAAAGGCTTTTTCCAACCTTGACAGTTCTAGGATTCCATGACATGCAGCTGCCCCATCCCTGGAAGTGTCCAAGGCCAGGCTGGATGGGGCTCTGAGCAACCTGGTCTGGTGGGAGGTGTCCCTGCCCATGGATGATCTTTAAAGTCCCTTCCAACCCAAACCATCCCATGATTCTATGATTAATTCCATGAAATTCACCTTGAGGAGCAGTGCCTGGCCTTCCTTTACTCACCAAAACAGATTTAGCCACAAAAATATTTAAACAACGCTTTTTCATCCTCCTTTTTGTCTTTTTCCCCCCACTTTTTTTCCGGCACTAGAGCCCAACAAGCCTAAATACGTCATCTCCAAGATGTGCTCTCCAACGTGTCCAGCAACAGGTCAGCAACAAACCCAAAGCTCTCAGAACGTTTCCTGCTGTGAGAAACCCTTGTGCAACGTGAACGGAGTCAGCAGCCGGCAAAGCAGCCACGGAGTGATGTCCCTGGGTGTCCTGGCCAGCGTCACCTACATCTTTGCATACGGATTGTGACGGGTTCGGAAGAGCTCCCCATGATGGCTGAAATAAAAGTGTTGTTTCAGGATAATTTCTGCTCTCAAAGATTGGTGTTTTGTGGTTGAGCTTCCCCTGGGATTTTCGAGAGAGCCTGGATAAGTCAGGTGCTGAACTCCCATTGATTTCCTGAGCCTACTTGAATCCGAAGTGTCCCCAGACATCCAGCTCACCGAAGAAAACACATAAAAAACGGCCTTTTTGACATGTTTGGGCTTCAAATCATTATTGCTCCGAGGAGATCCTTGAAGGCATAGTTTTGTCTCTTACTTTCAAAGCTCTGTGAGGAATAACATCCCACCCTGCCTGAAACACAGGGAATGGCTCCACAGCTGTGTCAGCACAGGGGATGATCGGTGAACTTGCTCACAGTGAGTTTGGCTATCAAACATCTGTTTATAAACAAGCAGGTGGAAGTAAAGCTGATTTCTGGCAGTGTTGTGGACATTTCTCCAGCCTCAGTGGGGAGCAATTTCCTGTTCCTCACGCTCTTTGCTCTCTTGGCTCACACTTTGAAATGAGCTTCCCTTATCGGAGAAAAGGGGGAAAGGCAGAGAGGGAAAAAAAATGGCTGAGGGAGGAAAGGCAGTGGGAAGGTAGGAGGGAGAAAGGAAGGAATGGGGGCAGCCCGCTGAGCTCGGAGTTGCTCTCACACTGCCTCCTCATGGACCTCATCCAGCTGGAAAAGGCATCCCCGTATCTATTCCCCTCTTTTCTTCCAGGGCCAAAACAACCTCACACAGCTGTTGCCAACCCCTGCCATTCAGAGATTGTGAGAGGCTTTCTACAGACCCACGTTCCTGGCAGAGAAACCATCGATTGTGTTGAGCTTTGTTTGGTTTTGCCCTCAGAGCTCCCTGCTCCCTCCTCTCCCTGCGGGAGCTGCAGCTGAGGGGAGACAGAAAAGCTCTGTAGGAGGCCTGGGGGTGTCACAGAGAAGAAGAAAGGCAGCCAGCCAGGGACTCACACAAACAGCTCAGAGCTTCTTGGGTCACAGCCCCGGCTGCAAGCTCCCATTCCTGGAAAACACACAGGAAAAAAAAAAAAAAAGAGAAAAGGAAAAGCTGGCAGCATCCCTAGCTCAGCTGTGTCCTGGGAGAAACCAGAGCTGCTCCAAACAATTGAAGGGTGTAGGTTTTTTTTGTTGTGTTTGATGGTTAAACAAGATCTTTGCTTTTTCTGAAGCATTGCCCTGGAACTCTGCTGGGTTTTGGTTGCACATGTGGAAGGATGTGGATTTTTGAGGCATTTCACGGTGCCTGGATTTCAGAGACACTGGTTTTCCAAGAGGACGAAAGATTCCACATCAACTTCATGTTTTGTGCTGTGAGCTCTGGGTCTGGTGACTGGTTTTACATACTTTGTTTAATGGATGGAGGGGAAAAAGAAGGAAATGAAGGAAATGAAGGAGGTGACACCACAGTGGTGGGCAGGGACAAGAGGACACTGACACCCCACTGAGCAGATTGGTGAGCTGTGCCCGGAGATGACAGATGTCAAAAGACCAAATTAACAGCAGAACCTGCAGTTAATATTCTCTCACCAAAGAAAACCTCAAAATGGAAGGAAAATTAGGATGGAGAAGGGGAAGAATGAGTTTTTAAACCAAAAATAAGGAAGAGATGTCCAGCTGCTCGGGGCAGGGGCTGGCAGCACAGGTAGGGCAGTGGTGGCTGTGTTGCATCCCAATTCCAGGAGCAAGTCTTCCATGGATACCCTGCACAGTTTTTCCCTGCAGGACCTTGGGTGCTTTCAAAAAACTCCAGAAAATTTGGGCTCCGGGCCAAAGCAGTTACTGTTTTACCACCTGTCACGCTGGCACGAGAAAGAGGAAGTAGAAGGGGCAATTTATATCTCAACCAGTTTTGCTGGACATGAGAAAGGAAAAACTTGGTGGGAGAGACCATCTGGAGGGGAAGGAACAAGTGGAGGGCTGAGATAAGTCCAGCGAGGGTGTGGGGAACCAGGATGGACACAGTTAAGGAGGGAGAACAAACCTTATCCAGATCTTCTGCAGACCCTTATTCCCAGCTCTTCCCCCACTTTTCACCACAGCAGTTTAAGTGCTGCCAGAGGATCAAATGACAGTTTTCTAGAATTGTCTACAAATTTAGAGGAACCCTTTCTTTTCCTGAAACTACTGGATGCCAAAGCAGCTGAATCAGCCAGGATTATCCTGACTGATTCTCTGGAGGTGAAGGGACTGTGTTTAACCGGATTTACTCGTGGTCTTGTCCACCCACCTGGTTCCCGGACTGAAAGCTCCCAGTTTTGGGAGCTGAAGGTCATAGAAAGGTAAATCTGGAGGTGGGAATTCTGAATGGACTTTGTCAGTGCTGATCCTCTGAGTGGAAAATTGTCGCTGTCGAGGAGGACGCGACATAAAGGGCTTACTCACAACTTCAGGCAGAAAAAGCCATTTATTGCAAAAACCAGTGTAATTTATACTCTTTTGTATGTTTATCAATCAGGCTACGTGTTCATTGGGTCTTTAACTACTACAACACATCTACTGGCTATTATTTAACTACAACATACCACTACTGGTCATTTATAGCATAAGCGTTCACGCATTCAGGAAAAACATCAGGTGCAGCCTTGTTGCTGTTTTCTCTCCCTGTTGTTTGGATTCCTTCTACTAAGTTTCTCACGGGTAACAACGAATTGTGCTAAGTTCAGTGTCGGAATCAGACAGGCTGTCAAACCTGCTGTTAATTCCCATAGAAAATCGCTGGAACTCTTTCAAATAAAGAAGGAAGAGGGACAGTTTAAAACTCTCCTTCTTGATTGGAGGTGAGGAATGGGCTGATTATAAGGTCACAGCTCCTTTTCCACACTGGTTCCTCCCTTCCCTGGGCTGGAGGAAGGTGCAGGTAGAAGATCGAGGCTTCTGTGGGTCAGCTTTTGGCCCAGACAGCCAAATCTCCTTTTCCCCCATGGACTGAATCAGTCCCATTTCCCTTTTCCAGTGTGAGGTTTGGGTGCTGGTGCTCCTGGAGGAAGAATTCCAGGTGATTCCTGGAGCTACCACTTCAGCGTAGCATTAGATTTCCAATCCCACAACTCTGAGCTGCACTTGCAGAGTCAGGAGATGAGTTTGTGCTTCCACGTGTGGAGTAAGAGGGAAAACAGGTGTGGAGACACAACCACATCAAACACAAGAGCAAGAACCATTTTGCTGCCACAGATATTAATGAGATGAACTAATTAACACATCAAAAGTGAATAAAATTAGTGTTTTCAACATGAATATGCAAATCAGTGAGGGTTGTCAGCCAAAGTGGTGTCCAGGAAAATCGGGAGAAGAAATCCATCGCAGCTACCAAACCCAGCCTGTTTCTCCTGCTCCTGTTTCTTTGCAACAGGGAAATCTGGGTGTTTTGGGGAACTGGATATCAACAAATCACAGACTCATTTAGAGGAAAAGACCTCCAAGATCATCGAGTCCAACCTGTGGCCAATCCCCACCTTGTCAACCAGCCCAGAGCACTGAGTGCCACGTCCAGAGCCTTTCCCTGAAGAAATGTGGAAATAATCCATTATTATAAAGGGCGCAGGGGACACTCTAGGGACGCACAGAGCAGCCAACTCAGACTTGGAAAAAAGCTCTGAAATAGATCATCAAACAATGGTGTAGGAGCTATCACGGAGGCGAGGATGAACAGCAAGAATTTTGTGACAGGTGGGTGACATCCCCACCTGTGACAAGGTGACAAAATCCGTGAGGGTAAAAGTGGTACCTGTCACACAGCTCAGCCTTAATAAAGGTTTTGGCACGGTGTCACGTGATGGGCTCAGAAGCAAAACCGAGAAAACCCAGTCGGGCTGAAATCACGAGCAAACCACAGCCAACAATTTGCTGTCAGGCTGGAACGATCCATTAAAAGGCTCCTCTTGGCTCTGGGATGACGCAAAGTTTTAATTGCTGGTTTGGATGACGGATTAGACAATAAATTCCCTGAGCTCACGGGTGATGAGCTGAGAGAATGTGCAAACAGGAGAATTCTGGGTGATTCCAGTAAATTTAAGTGGTAGGCAGAGAAAAGAGGGTGTAATTTAGGAAGGACAAGCACAAAGCTCTGCAGTTAATGTGGCACAAATACGGGATGAGGGAATCTCCCTCGCAGCAAATCTGGCAAGAAAAGAAGTTGTGCTGGATCACAAGTTTAACACGTGGCAAACTTTGGGAAAAAAATGAGAAACAAAGCCTTGTCATAACTCTGCACTCCATGGAAAAATCTTACACATGGCACTGGGAAGTGTAAACTGGTGTGTGATGAGATGAGAACCTTCTAGATCCTCCAAATGGAAGGCTCGGGCTGCTTCGTTCTCCCCTCTTTTTGTGTTAGGGTTCACACAGCAGCAAAGAGGATTTTAGATGGATCAGAAGGGATTCCTAGCATCTAAAGTAGGGTGAAGAGCTGGAAAACTGCCTCCAGGAGCAGCAGCTTTAGCACCATAATCAGGATTCATCAAAGCATGGAAAAACTCTGGCCCCAGCCTCTCCCTGGGGATGGGAGAATGAACTCATTCCTGGTCATGTCACCAAAACAGCGGGAAAAAACAAAAACTCTCCACACACATTTTTAATGTTAGAGAGTCAAGGCGTTACTTTCTTATCTGGCCAGGATGTTGCTCTGGCCAGGATGTACCACAGAAATCATCTCGTTCATCCACACATAGCCTGGACATGCAGAGAGAATCATTCCGTGACAAATAACTTTTACTAGATTTTTCAAATCTTTTATACAGTCAAAACTCATAGAAACGAATTGCGTCAGCGTTCATTGGTTTAAAGTTGCGAAGTTCTTAGTATTTGGTCTCCTACTGGATCCGGATTTCTTCGCTTCTGATGTTAATTAGATCTTCATTCCTTGATGTTCTTTTCAGTCTTTTCCAGAGGAGATGTCTCCAACTCTGCCAAAGGCAGAGTCTGGGGCAGATGTTCGGAGATGGCCACTGATGTTCCGTTAATGGCCACTGATGTTCCACTAATGGCCACTGATGTTCCCTTAATGCCCTTTATCTCTTTGGGGCTACTCCCAGGCTGTTGATCAGACCCCACCTGGTGGAACAATGCTTTGGAAAGAAACTTAAAATTCTTTTTCCCAGGGCAAAGGCAAGTAAAAGGCCTTGGCTGAAGTTATACAAATATTTTTAAACCGGTATGTTTTCCAACAGTCATTCCTGCTTCTCTCTGTCACCTTTCTGTCATTCCCATACGGAGCTGGTTCCCTTCACTGGAGCAGAATTGGGGTGTTCAGGGTTGGCTTCGCTTTATCACAGAATCATGGAATGTTTTGGGTTGGAAGGGACCTAATAGATCTTGTTCCAACCCCTCTGGCCACGAGCAGGGACACCTTCCACAAGATCAGTTTGCTCCAAGACAAAGACTGAACAGTAAAAGTGACCCAAAGCTCTTCCAGTGACGTGGAAAGAACTTCCATGCAGGAACTGTCACTCCAAAGGATGTTCAGCTCCAGGGGTCCCAGGATTTCAGTCAACATTAAATCAGTGCTGAGGCAGAGAGTGGAGAAAGCTCTGCATAGGAATGATGATTTTCCAGTTTTCCAGCTGATTCCTTACTCAGGCAAGTCCTTAAATTCCACACAAAGCACTGGGAGTGCCAGCGGTACAATTTTCCTTGGTCCAGGAGAGGCAGGAACAGGCCCTGGCTCTGCGCCCAGTGCTCACAACAGCTCACCTGGGACCTGCCTGCAGCTCCAGGATGCAGAATTAGATGTTAATCAGCAATTAGATAACGAGCGGGCCCGCTCCTGGGAATGAGAAACTCCCTTCTGCAGTCTCAGGAAATTGGAGGAATAAAACTCCCTGCGAGATCTTCGGGGAGAAGAGAGCGATTTGATAACACAAAAGTCTTGGAAAAAAGTGGATTTTGCCTTTCACGCTCTTCCTTATGGATTTAATTGGACAACAAGCACCGATGTGGGTGTGCCTAGATCATCTGGCCCGTGTCCCTCCTGTGCCACCAGCAGCCAAAAGATGAAAGCCCCGCAATTCTCCTCCTGCCTTTAAAGTTGAGCACAAGGTTAAAGTAAAAGGTGAAAGGCAGAGCACAAAACCCCCAATTTTGGACTTGTTTTTTTGACAGCTTTTGGAGAGAGAATGCTGTCTTTGCTCACTTTCTCTTTCATTTTTCCCCTTTTAGATGGAGTTCCTGAATATTCCAGCCCTTTTGTTTACTTTATCTGGGTGTTTCATGGCTCCCACCCATCTCTTAGTCCTCTGGAGTTTCTTATCCAAGGTCAGCTTGTTCTTCCTCTACTTTTGAGTGAAGACAGGCACGGTGCTCCAGGGCAATCAGCAAATGCCTTTCCTTTTAACCCTTGCTCTGCTGGTTCTTCTGGTTCTTTCACACCCTGGAACATTCCCATTCCTACATTTTTTACACCAAGTTTAACATTTCCACTGTAAACCCCCACAAGTCTATCACCCTGCCTACAGCTTCAGCACACTTTTGTGCTGCCTCCTTGGAGCCTGGTGAATTCCATGTCTGTAGAAAAGTGCACTTTTTGGTGGAAGGAATAAGGGAAAGGACTGAAAAGCCTCTTCCTTCTCCCCCAAAGAAAACGGAAATGAGGCCCCTCTTGCGGGAGAGGAGGTGCCCAGGAAATTTTGTAGGGGGTCCAGAACCTCCGATGGTACAAATAAAGGCCAGGACTGGGAAAAAAAGCTATAAAACGAGTCCAGGCTTCACTCAGGAGATGGAATTAGGCCTGGAGACAGGGATAGACACTATCTAGCTAAAGATTGGTGTTGGAGAAGAGAATCATGGAATATCCTGAGTTGAAAGAGACTCACAAGGATCAGCAATTCCAACCCTAAAAGTCACAACCTGGGGCCAGAAACAGATGGAGACAAACCACAGCACATGGCCAAGGTCCATCCAGGACATGGCTGGAGACAGGGACACTTACAGAGCCTAAAGGGTTAGGCTTGAGCTTAAAGGGGGTTCCTGGAGCCATGGGCACAGTCTGAGGAGGGCCCTGCTGAGACTGCTCAGGGAAATTAAGGTTTTTGCCTGAGCAACGAGCTCTTCTTAAAGAGTCACAGTTGTTTTCCTGTCAAAAGCCTAAAACAAGCACGGCTGAGGGTGAGTCACGCAGACTTTGGAAGGAGGAAGTGTGAGAATTCCAACACCACCTGAGGATTACCAGCCAGCAATCCACTTTCACCCCAGGCTCGGGGAGGGAAGGGAAAAGGAAATGTGGATGGCAGCCAGAAGTGAAAGTTCATCGATCTGACGGCCAGATCCTGACTGTAGTTTGTGGCTGGAGGGGGCCAGATGAAGGTTTTATTCTTTTATCTGTAAAAAATATAATAAATGGCATGGCACAAAGATGCATCTGTTTGGGCTCCCAAAATTTCAGGAATCTCAGTAGCTACCTGAGAGCCACCCCAGGTGTTTCCCCACAGGATGCAGAGGTGGCAGAGGACCTGTTTGGCACCACAGAGAGCAAAGAATAACCTGCAGCTTGGTTTGCCCATGGAAAACCCATGTCTGGAACGTTCTTGGATGCTCCAAATATGATCCTGAGGGTCTTCTGGGCAGCTCTGATCCAGAACAACCAGGAGGGACTTCAGGAGGAGGAACATCCAGGGTGGGATGATGAGGGAGGGCTGGGATGTGGAGTCAGGCCTCTCATTCAGCCAGGTGGAGCAGGATGGCGTGAGCAGGAATTCCGGGGATGGTGCATCCCAGCTCCAGCATTCCATGGAGCATGGAGTGTCGGGGCTGTGCCAGCACCTGCGCAAGGAGGAGCTTCATGCCTGTGTTGCGGCAAAGTGCTCCAGACAAAGTGAATTTTGGGGATGAGAGGAAGCAGCAAGGATGTGCTGGAAAACATACCAGTTTAAAAGTATTTGCGTAACTTTAGTCAAGGGGTTTTTATGTGCTTTTGCCCCGGGAAAAAGAATTTTAAGTTTCTTTCCAAAGCATTGTTCCACCAGGTGGGGTCTGATCACAAGCCTGGGAGTAGCCCCAAAGAGATAAAGGGCATTAAGGGAACATCAGTGGCCATTAATGGAACATCAGTGGCCATCTCTGAACATCTGCCCCAGACTCTGCCTTTGGCAGAGTTGGAGACATCTCCTCAGGAAAAGACTGAAAAGAACATCAAGGAATGAAGATCTAATTAACATCAGAAGCGAAGAAATCCGGATCCAACAGGAGACCAATACTAAGAACTTCCCAACTTTAAACCGATGAACACTGACCCAATTTGTTTTTATGAGTTTTGACTGTATAAAAGATTTGAAAAATCTAGTAAAAGTTGTGCATCATGGAATGATTCTCTCTGCACACCCGGGCTATGTGTGGATGAGATGATTTCTGTGGTACATCCTGGCCAGAGCAACATCCTGGCCAGATAAGAAAGTAACGCCTTGACTCTCTAACATTAAAAATGTGTGTGGAGAGTTTTTGTTTTTCCCGCAGTTTTGGTGACAGATGGAGAGCCTGGGTTCCTGCTCCTTTGTGTCCTCCGAAACTGATCCTGCCAAACTGATTCTCCACGTTTTGGGAGGTGGGATAGGACTCTCCCACAGAGCAGCTCCAACCCTCTCTGGAAGAAATCTGCACAATTCCCAGCTCCGGAGGAGGATGCAATTACTGAAAAAAACCGGACTTTGTGCCCTTCCTGCGTCATGGGAGCAAAGCGGTTTGAGCAGTTCTGCTCCACTAACAGGGGAAACGTCTCATTTGAAACGTCTCATTTGCAAATTCCTCTGGGGTTTCGGTGCCTCAGGTGCACAGCCAGGCCCAGGGAGTCTCACACAAACCCTGAAACAGAAGTGTGGTGGGGAAGGAACCTCTCCATGTCCCACCTGCCTCCACAGAAGCTGAGCAAGCTTTTACTGACCTTGAACTTCAAGCTTGAACTCCCCAAGTGCCTGTTCAACATCGAACCCTTGCAGGCCTAGTTAGCCTAGGTTTAATCTCTGCACCATCTCTGCTGCCCTGAGCCATCAAGGGACCTGTCACACTCATAATTTCCTGATTTTAACTGTACCCATTCCTCCCCAGCATGCCACAACCATGAAATATTTACCCTAGGACCTGTTTGCCCTCTGATCCAGCCACTTCCTTATATCCTTCTCCTTCAATCGTGTTTTTGCAGCTGCCTCCACCTTTTCGCAGCACAGGCCGCATTCCTGGTGCTGGACTCTACCCCTGGTGCTGGACTCTACCCCTGCTGCCTCTCTTGCTTCACCCTTCTTTTTGTGAAGAAATATTTTTTGGCCTCGCACTCACAATATGAAGCCAATGGTTCAATAAAGTCCTCCAGTGACGTCCAAACTTGCAGGGAGAGGCTGGAGCACTCAGGGCAGTGTTTTGTGGGCAGGTCTAGAACAGAAATCTCTGCCAGCAGAGTTGCTGTGTTGAGCTCTGCAGTGCGTCCCACGCAACAGCCTTGGGGAGGAGGTGGGAGATGAGCTTAGGCCATAGAATATAAAATATCCTGAGTTGGAAGGGACCCAACAGGACCATCGAGTCCTCAGAAGGGCTTCCTTCCTCACCTAGTGCAACTTCCACCATAGAAAACTGGTCCCTGCTGGCTCTGGTCACCTCTTCCTTCTGCAACACCCTGTCATTAACTGCTGTTCCCGCCCAGCCATTCCAGCAGTATGAGGATGACTCCGGATGCCGTGCTGGGTTGTCAACTCTGTGACTCTTAGGTCCTCCCTCTTCCTTCTTATCAGCAGGCAGGTTCTGTCCAGGAAAAAAATGGGGCTGATAATGTTAAATTTATGTGTGGGAGAAAACCAGGAAGCTGTAGATCCTTGTACTCTTCTCCTGAGGATGAGGGGAGTGTATCACAGAATCCCAAGTTTAGCTTGGAAAAGACCTTAAAGACCATCCAGTTCCAACCCCCTTTCGTGGGCAGGGACACCTTCCACTATCCCTGGTTGATCCAAGCCCCGTCCAACCTGGCCTGGAACACTTCCAGGGATGGGGCAGCCACAGCTTCTCTGGGAATTCTACTCCAGGGCCTCTCCACCCTCACAGGGAAGAATTCCTTCCCAATACCCAACCAAAATCTACTTCCTTGGTCTGTATGAGACAGGGATTTTGTAAATCTGTCTGAATTACATTTTCTCAAATTACCACAAAGCTGGAACTTCCCACTTTTTTTAGTATTTGGTTTGTCCCAGCAGCCTGTTCCACATATGAGACCACAGAAACTGCTCGGAAGTCAGTTCCTGCTAGAATACCTGGCAGTGACAAATAAAACTGAGCCGCAGGAAAGAAAAGGGAAGCAGGGGTTTGCAGGCATGGGTTTGCTTCCCAAGCAGAGTGCTCTGAGTGCCTCCGACAAGACAGGAGCCAGAATTTCTCCTGACAGATGCATTCGCCAAGAAATGCTGACTCTGCAGAATTAAACCCATCTGTGGCACAGAGTTTGTCAAGCCTGCTTGTTTCCTGCTGGCTCACCAGCCTTATCCTCCATTCCCAGGCTTTCCTGACAGCCAGCTTCCCAGGGGCCCTCCCCCACTGCCCGTCCTGCAGCTCGTTTCCTAGAGGATCTAGTTATTTCCATGGGACCTACTGAATTTGGGACACTCCACCATCAAGGGACTTATTTACCCTCTGAAGACTCATCCTGCCGAGCAGCCCAGGCCGTCCCATGCCACCCCAGCTGCTGGGCTCTTCAAGCTTCCCAATCCTGTATGTCTAATCCAATTTAGGCTCTTGTAAACAGATGGGGGAGTTGGTTCTTTATGTGCTTGGATCTTAAGCGGGGGCTGTGCGTGCAGAGCGGTCAGACCTGAAGACGGGGTGTTGCATGCAGGGACGGGTTCTGTATTCGGGGGAGTCTCGCCTGCAGGAGATCCATGCAGGGAGCCCTGGATACAGGGAATCTGTGCATAGAGGGTGGCTGGGAATTTGTGGAGGAGGATGTGTGTGTGCTCAAGGGATCTGTGAGTGGAGACGCACGAAGGAGGGGAGGGAGGCAGGAAATCAGCAAGTCCTGCGGGTAGAGGGACTCAGAGAATTACAGAATCTCAGAATAAGCTGAGTTGGAAGGATTGCACTTGGATGAGTGGGGTCCGGCAGACACGCAGCCCCCCTACTCCCGTCTCTTCCTTCAGCGAAACGGAGGGGACCCGAAAGGGGGCTGGAAAAAGCCTTTTGGGGCACGGCTCGGGGAAAGCTGGCTCTGTTCCCCATCGGCCAGCCGCTGCCATGCCGACACGCACTTCCCCGCGGCCCTTTCCCGGCCCCGGTTCTCCCGAGCGGGGAAACGAAACCAGGCGTGGCCGGGGAGGCAGAGGGGGGAGGCGGCGCGGGGGGCGGGCCCGGCCCGCGGGGCGGAGCTGCCGCCCTTTCCCCACCCCCGGCGCCCGGCCCTGCCGCCAGCCCTGCGCTCCTCCAGCCGCCCTGCGCATCTCTCCGGCCCCATCGTCCGCACCATGAAGGCGCTCCTGCTCGCTGTGCTGGCCGCGGTGCTGTGCGTGG
>VZTG01008824.1:100976-118068 GCA_013397845.1 Melanocharis versteri
GGTGTGATGCGTGTGGCAGGGTGGGCTGTGGAAGTTGGAGGTTTTGAGGGGATATAAGGGTTGGAAAGGGGTTGGGGGCACAGCGCTGAGCCGCGTTATGGCTCGGAGCGGGATGCGGGGGTGGCTTTCCAAGACCTGCCTCGCAGCAGTGTCCCTCCTGAAGCAGGAACTTCGGGGCTTCCCCGCCTGTGTGAATCGGTGAGCATCTCCGGCCGTGCGGGTGGATATCCTGGAGCTTTTCCCAGTTGCAGCTGGAACAAAGAGCAGGGCCGGCTCCGCTCCCCCTTTTCGGCGCAGCCAGCCGGGATAACGGCGCTGGGATGGGCTGAGATGCAGCCGAGGGGAAGGAGGGTGGAGGGGAGAGGCAGCCCAGCCCCGGCAATGGCTGATGGAGCAAAGTCAGGGCAGAGCCGCTCGTGATTGTGGCTCCTGCTGCCCCCTCCGAGCATCCTTCGGGGCCGGCTGCGGTGGCCGGTGCGCGGTGCGATGACCCCGGAGGGACAATGCCCCGTGGGGCGCATCCTGGGGCTACCACCGAAGCTGGGGAGAGAGAACGCGGTTCCTGTTGCTGTGTGCTAAACTGCCAAGTTGCCCAAGTCGCAGGGCCTGCCATCCCCTCTTTCCCCATGGACTCCATTCCTGACTATCCCAACTCCTCGGGGCCGTGCAAAACCACGTATTGTTCCCATATGTCGCTGCTCGGAGAAGCCAAACAAAGAGCAAACGGGAGAGTTCTGAGCCCTCCCGGCCCCTGCTCGGCAGACAGGGTCCCTTCTTGTTTCCTGAGGGCACCGCTGAGGAGAAACTGGCTGTTTGCTGCCCTTCCCATTCCCCCCTCCCAGTGGGATCCGGGAAGCAACTGGCAATTGAAGCGTTGAGTCTCGGGCAGAGCCCAGCTGGTTTGTGCTCAGTTCCAGCTGGGAGGATGGGCTGGCCAAGGGTTTCATTCCCGCCCACCCCCCTCCCCCCAAAAAAACCCACAACCCTTTCAGCTTTAAAAGTAAGTTTTTATCGAGAAGAAAGGGTTCCTTGCAGGTTGTTTTATCCACAAACGCTTCCAGCATATCTAGGGAGGATTTCACAGAGGAGCTTTACCCCCCTGCTCGAAGATCTTGCCTGTGGATCTTGATAAGGATTTTGCCTAAGAGAATGGAAAAGCAGCACTGGGGCTGAATGGAAAAGCTGTTGAAGCAACAGCATTTTCCTGGTGCTGCTGAGCTCCAGAGTGGGCTTTTAAAGGCATTTCTTTTCCCCTGTCTTTGCAAGAATGATTCAACCCCTTATCTGAAGGAATTCCCCCAGATGCCCTGCTCTGTTTTGGGAGCTCTTTGTTCCTCCAAGAAGCCGAGCAGCAAACAAATAAACACAAAAATTCTTCCACTGGTGAAAACAAAGCTTCTCTTTTGCATTGTTCAGTCTTGGTTTTTTTTTTTTCCTTTTTTTCTTTCCTTGTAACCTTGAGCTCCAACTCTTTGCTCCGTCTCCAGCTGCATGAAATTAATTCTGCCACCCCTCTTGTGCCTTTTGTCTAAACCACTCATCCTATTTGTGCTGCAGTGGTGGTTTTTTAACTCTGGTGGTTTTTTAACTCTGCAGTGGGTGGTTTTTTTGGGGCTGAAAGTGACTAAATATTTCCAGTCTTAAACTCTGCCTCACCTGGAAGGATTTTTTCTGTTAAGACCAGGGGTAATGGGTAGGTGCGACAGTGAAAAACACGGGAACAGGTAGGAGATGCTGTGGCAGGAGCATGGATTGAGTCACGTGGCAGAGAATTTCATGCCCAACCGCACTTTTACGTCGTGTCCAAAGATTTCTGGTATGTTTGCTCCTGGAACCTTTAATGAACAGCATTGCACCACTCGTGCCTTCAGCACAGTGAGCAAATACATATGGGGACATCTGTCCTGCCAGAATGCCTGCAGGAAGCCTGTAATCCCCTTCATTCCTGATTGCCGAAGATTCCTGGGATGAGTCAATTTGCCTGCTCAGGGTGGTTGTGAGGTGAAGGGTTTGGGACAGGTCACCTGAGACTTTGGGAGCAGAACTGGCCTTCACTCCGAGGTCCCACATGGGGTTGTGGCCAACCCAGCGAGGGACAATGACGCAGTGGCCGGTCGCAGCCTCCTACCCCTCTCCCAAATGCAGAGATCCTCTGAGGAATCTCTCCTGGAGGTTTTGACTCAGCTGGTGGCCCTGTAGTCCTGCTGCTGTCGGTTGTGGTGGCTGCGTTGGCGTGCTCAGGTAACGCGGGTTTGTTGTAGGGATTGTTGCCAGAGTGAGGATCCTCGGAGGATGCATGAGCCAGTCCAGGAAATTCCTGCTTGGGGGGTTGTGGTGTTGGCTTCCACTCCAAAGCAGAGGTTTGGCTGCTCTGCTGTGACATTCAGGATCTCCCACTAACCCACTTTTAATCTGTTTCTCTGAAATTATATTTTGTTTTCTTTCCCCTCCTCGGCTGTGGCTGCCTGAAAGTCATTCCTCTGAGAGCAATTGTTATTTTTTTCCCCTCATTTTTCTTGTAGAAACCTTTTATTTTCCTGAGAGAAACAGGAATGAGAAGAGCCTCGAGATGTGGTGCAGTCCTATGGCAGAGTGGGACAGATGCTGAGCAGTATTTGTCCAAATAATAATTCTTCAAAATATCCATGGCAGGAACTGCTGAGCCTCAGGGAGCTCTCCCCTCCCTCAGGGGCTTCCCCCGCTTCATTTCCTTAGGAGAATATTCCAGGGGAGTCTACAAGAAAGCTGGGAAGGTATTTTTACAGGGATAGGACAGACACGAATGGCTTCAAACTGAAAGAAGGCAGGTTTAGGTTGGATATTGGAAAGAAACTCTTCCCTGTGAGGGTGGGGAGGCCCTGGCACAGGTTGCCCAGAGAAGCTGTGGCTGCCCCATCCCTGGAAGTGACCAAGGCCAGGTTGGACGGGGCTTGGAGCAACCTGGGATAGTGGAAGGTGTCCCTGGCCATGGCGGGGGGATGGAGCAGGATGATCCTGAAGATTCCTTCTATCTCAAACCACTCCATGATTCTTTGATAATCCATTTGTGGTGGGGCTGAAGGAGGTGGGAGCAGGGACGGGGCTGCCTCGCACTTCCCACCCTGAATCAGCCCCCGCTCTGTTTTTCATCTCTTCAGCACAGAAGGGGAAAGGCGGTGCCTCGTGGAGGGGCTGCCTGGGAGCTCCAAAATCCTGGGTCCGTGGAGCACTGGGAACAGACCTGATCTGTCTGCATATGTAGGTCAACAACTGCAGCGTGGATGTGATGCTCTTGTTTGTAAAATACAGAGATCAAACTGCCCATGGCCCTGCTGAGCCTCTGGTCCAGGCTGTCTCCACAACCAATTCCCACCCCAAATTCTGTTTTCCAGTCATTCTTCTTTATGAAAGATGAGGGATGGGAGCCAGCTAGTCCATCCTGCTGGTGTAGGATAAGCTATAAATGGCCTCAGGTTGCTCCAGGGGAGGTTTAGTTTGGAAACGAGGAAAAAATTCTTCACTGAAAGGGTGGTCAAATTTTGGAACAGGGGTGGAATCACCATTCCTGGAAGTGTTCAAAAAAATGTGCAGCTCTGTTGCCTAAAGACTTGGTTTAGTGGTGAATTTGGCGGTGCTAGATTAATGGTTGGATTCAAAGATCTTGGAGGTCTTTTCCACCTGACATGATTCCATGATTCTATAATTTTAGGGGACCTGCCGTGGAGGAAAACATGCAAATTAATGCTCCTGCTCCAAATTTAAAAGATTGGATGAATAAGCTGCTTTTATAGTGCTGTGACTCCCCGAGGAGTGGGACAGTGCAAGTCCTTGCAGGTCTTGAGCTTTCTGCAGCTGAGAAGTAATTTCCATCACGTGCTCCAGCTCAAGCATGGCCTGATCTTGGTGCCCAAAGCCGGGTCATGGAAAGTTTGAACTCGTGGGCACACCTGGAGCATTTCTTGGTGCCCAAAGCCGGGTCATGGAAAGTTTGAACTCGTGGGCACACCTGGAGCATTTCCCATCAGTGCCACAGAATCATAAAACCAGAATGGTTTCGCTTGGAAGGGACCTAAAGATCATCCAGTTCCACTCTCCCCGTCCCAGGCAGCGACACCATGTCTGTGGTGGCTGAGCTGAACGAGCCCAAACCTCAAAAATTCGCCTCTGGAGTTTGGTTTCAAGTTGGCAGCTGTAGCTTAGACACATTCTTGGTGCAAACGGGGGTGACGGGAAGTGCCAGGGTGTGGTTGTGTCAGCTTTAAGCTGAGAAGAGCTTGAAATGCATCCCTCAGGCTTGAACCCTTCACTTGGCCAATTTTTTGGGGGAGAAAAGCTCGTATTGCAGGTTGATAAAACTGAAACAGAAAGTGTGGCTGTGGGCAGATGCGAGAGATCCTGTGGGACAGAGGTGGGGACCTCCAAGTGAGGAGATCTTCCCACCAGCCCCTAAAACGAGGTTTGCCTTTCTCTTGCAGCCCACACGCTCATCTGCTTTTCCTGCTCGGATGCCTCCTCCAACTGGGCCTGCCTGACGCCTGTCAAGTGTGGCGAGAATGAAAACCACTGCGTGACGACGTACGTCGGAGTGGGACTCGGTGAGTGGTGACAGCACCTCCTCCTGCCCCTCCTGGCTGCTCTCCTGGGTCACCTGCTGAGCTGCAGCCAGGCTTTGCCTTCCCCCTGGCTGGGGGGAGAAGAAGGGAAAGTTCTGCTTAGCAACTGAGCGTCGGACCATCCCACGGGAATTCTTACGAGGGACGCGCTGCCAGGAGGAGTCACGTTAAAGCCCACGTGCCTGCACCGATGCCCGCGAGTCCGGGGGGAATTTCAGGCTGGGGGCGGGGAGTTTGCTGATGAATAAGTGAAAGCGTGGATGCTGCAGGCTCCCTGTGTGGGAAGCTCCAGGGTTGCTGTTCCTGCTGATTCTTTGCCTCCTTGTTTGAGTTCTTCGTCCCTGAGTCCCACCTTTGCTTCACTTTCCGTGGACGAGGCGGGAAGGGAGGCTTGTGGGTTTCCTTCCTGAGTGGCTGGGAAGATTTGGGGGGTCCTGTGCTTGCCAGCTGCTGCTCCCTGAGGGAGGCAGGATGCTCTGGCAGATCTCCTGAGCCCTTTGCAGGAACCAGAGCCCATCCTGGCTCTCCCTGGCAGGAGGAAGGGAAATTTCATGCCCGAGTCTGCAGCATGGGTGGGTCAGATGTGCACCAGCAGAGACTGGGAGCTTTTATAAACTTCCCTTGTTAGCCCAGTGCTAACGGTTTCCTCTTTCCTGCCTCTTAACGTGGGCTGTGCCTCTCTGGAAATGCAGACATGACTCTCAAGTGTCTCCCCTGTCTCCCTTGAGGAGTCCCAGAGTGAAACTCAAGAGGGATTTTTGGGATTCCTCACGGGAGCCATTGTGGCTGAACGTTGGCCAATCTGAAGGGGAGTCCCTGGGGTGTTGTGTGGTCTCTGGGGTGTTTTTGGGAGCTTATCACAGGTGATCCTTGATAAGATGGGCTGGCTGGGATTCCTGTCTCCGAGAACCACTTCATCCTCTCCGGAGCACTTAATCCTCCCCGTGCCACCTGCACCGCTCCAGCCTATCCAGTGTGGTAATTCCTTTGCAGAGCAGGTGATCAGAAACCCGAAAAAACCATCCTAAACCTGTCTCTTTTCCTTCCTCTCCACCCCAACCCCCTATCCAGGCGGCAAATCCGGCCAGTCCATCTCGAAGGGGTGCTCTCCCATCTGCCCCAGCGCCGGGATCAACCTGGGAATAGCGGCCGCCTCCGTTTACTGCTGCGACTCCTTCCTCTGCAACATCAGCGGTTCCAGCAGCGTCCGAGCCAGTTACACGATCCTGGCCTTGGGAATTCTCGTCAGCTTCATCTACGTCCTCCGGGCTCGCGAGTGATGGGGCTGCCTGAGGAAGAGCCGCCTCCCACGGGTCTCGTTAGCCAATATCTTCTCTGTTGCTGTCTGCAAGGAGATCCTCTACTTCTCGGCAGGCTTTTGTTTCCCAGACTTTTTGCTCTTCCAAGCGTTGGAGACCTGGGCGGTTTGGCCGAGCTGTTCTCCTCCTGTGGACGTCTCCCGCTGCACTCTCGCTCCTCCTTGGCCAAGGTGGATAATTTTGGAAGGGTTTCTGCTTTTTCTACCTATTAATAAGCTCCGCCCCTCCCCCCATTTCTAAGGTTGGTTAAAACCAGGCTGGGACTCGCTGAGAACAGATTCACCCCAGGCACCACCAGGTCTGCTCCAGCACATGGGTGGCACGGGCAGAGGGAATGTTGTATCCAAAGGGAGACACTTTCCTGGCCCCTTGCAGCTGCAGTCTCTTTTTATAAAATAGTCTCGTTTCTTCTGATCCTGGGCTGACTTTTCTGGAAAACCAGTGCCGTGTACCTTGTCCTTCCAAGTTCTGTAAGTGCCAGACCTGAATAAACTTGCTCCTGTTGTTACCTGAGATGGGACGTGTGTGTGTTTCCTTGCTCCAGTAATTAGGAACTCTTTTATGGAAAATCCCAATATTTTGCCCAGCACGAGGGTCGCTCACCCTCTCGAGCAGCTTTTGGGTGCTTCATCTCCACATCCTTTCCAGCTGTGAGCAGCAAATCCATCTCCTCCCTGTTGCTGTCCTTCCTGATAAACACCTCTGCGCCAGCTTGTTCCACCTCCCTTGGGAATGACTTTTTCCAGGTGCATTTTAGCGATAAATGCCGGGTTTTGGGGCCTGAGTCGACCCTAACAGAGCAATCACCCTGGGAGCAGGACTTCTGAAAGCGACTCTGCATTTTACAAAGACTTGGTGCCTCAGTTTCCCCACTCTGGACTTGTCATGGTGACCACAACAATGGCGATACCTGAATGACCAAGGGGCAACAGGTCTGAAAAATTTGGTGAAATCAGAGGAGAAGACGTCAATACCCAGATCTTTAGGTCCAGCCTTCAATGCCTGATGGTGCCCACGGACTGCTGGAGGTGACTGCACCACCCAAACTTCCACATCTGCTGTCCCTCAGCTCCCAGGATCTTCCCAGGTGTTTTGGCAAGGTTTCTCCTAGAAGTTCTCAGCTGTGCCATGGGAGATGTGTCCTCCTGCCCTCTCTGTGTCATCTGTCCTGCCTGCTCTGCTTGCCTGTGGACCTGCTCGACACAAACCAACCAAAATTCAGCCTTAAACTGCCAAGTTCAAGATTTTTGTCACTTCCACTGATTGATCACAGGTGCACTGGGCTTTTTTTTTCTACTTCTAGCAGCAAAACCCAGGTTTTGGCACATTTCGGCCATGCCTTGTACCTGCTTCTCCTATTCTGCATCAAAACCCAAACAAAAGCTCCACAAACCTTCAGTTCCACCTCTGTCTCCTCTTCGAGGAGTGATAAATGAAAGGTGGTTGCAGTTGTACAGAAATATTTGTAACAAAAGTGGTTTTATGTTTTTTCTCCCCCCCCTCCTTCTCCCCCTCTTTTAATTAAGGTGACACAGATGTTAATGACAGCTTTTCCAGCAGGAGGGACGGGTCAGCGGGATGTGATCTGCAATTTAGTGGTTAATTTGGGAAGAATGCCTCACTTGTGTTGGTCCTTGGATGTGCCTTCCTTAGGATAATGCATCCTCCTGGGACCTTGGGGCCCGAGGTGCCCCACAAACCTCTGCTATGCACGTGGAGCACAGGGAAAACTGGGAAAAAACTTCCTAAACTGAGGTGAATATTCCCCAGCTTGCCTGTGCCTCAGCCTTCCTCCCAGAGGGTTCAAAACCTCTGGTTTTGGGTTCATTTGTCCCTCGGCACTTGCTGTGACACTGAGGTGGCATCCAGAGCACTCTACCTTGAATTCAGGGGGCTCTGTCTTTTCTTGGCCACCTGGAAAAAAGAGTTGGGGTTGGTTTGGGACTCGATTACCTTTAGCAAAGAGCTGAACTTCAAAGCCATCAGCTGTGTCCTGATGTCCCTCCATGCCTTTATGAGGATCCTGAGGTTGCCACACTGGACAACCCCCTGGGCTGAAGACCTGGTTGTCTCCTCCGAGGGCCATCTCCTTCCTTTCTCGGGCTTCCTTGGCTGGTGCGGAGGATTTGGTTGTGCCAGGGAGCACAGGCCGGTGGGAGGAGCATCCAGAGGCTGCTTATCCCAATAAATAACAAATTATATTCGTGGAATTGCCAGGGGACTGAGCTGAGGGTTGGTTGGATCAATTTCACATGGAGATTTGTTTTTCCTCCTCGCTCTCTTTTTGTCTCTTCCTTCCTGTGTGCTCTAATCTAGAATATGGAAAAAAAGGGGTATTTTCAGTATTTCCTTTTCTGGCAAAGATCTCTTGCATAGATCCATGTGTGTTTGAGAGAGGGAGGGGGTGACAGCTTGTCACAGTTGAATCCCAAGCACTTTCTCATCAGCTGTGCCAACTCTCACTATTCCTGGTCCCACTCTAGGTTTATTTTTTGCCCCCAAATCCCCAGAATGGCAAATCTGGTGAGGACCTCCTCTGTTGTAAAACCCAGGCCTAAAAATGGGCAGGTGAAGTGATTAAAGCCGTTAATAATAAGACAATAAGTAGGAAAGCCACGGGATTTATGAAGTGTTCAAACTGGTGAGTTGTTCAAGCAAATACTGGATTTGGGATTTGAGATTTGAGGGCCGTGGTGGGACAGCCCTGAAGTGCTTTGGATGTGTTTGTAGGGACTGTGGAATTAAAGAGATCAAAATCAGAGCAGAAAACTCAGATATTCACCTGTTCTGACAAGAGGTTATAAGGGAAGGAGGTTTGGCTCCCTAGAAGTGTAAAATATCCTGGAAGTTTTTTACTGGAAAATAAGAGCTAAAGTGAAATGCCTGCCCACTTTGGAGCATGTTCCTGAGAAAATTGTTTCAGTGCTTCCATCCTGCAAATGGCTGTAATTCACCAGCAGCTGCTGCCATCTCCCACTACCCCACCAAGGGCTCGAATTTTTGTGGATTGTCTGAAAATGCTCAAAATCCATCGTGGCATCAGCGCTTCCCACCCAGGATCTGGGGCTTTGCTGTTTGCCCAAGAGAAGGACTTCAAAATGAGCGCGGTTCTTCCAGCTGGTTTTGGGAATTGTTTTTTTTTTCTAAGGGCAAAATTTCTTTTGGAAACCACAAACCTGGCGTGACTTCCTTGCTCCAACAGAGCAAATGATCAGCTGCTTAATTCTTACTCCAAGGATCCACTTTGCTACTCCAAGGGTGTCCTGGATTGGTGTTGATTTGCTCAAGATGGGGGTTTTTGAAGGGATTTGTCTCCCAGGGACTTTATTAGCCATGAATAAAGGAGGCTGTGGTCCCACCACCCGCATGGGAAGCTCTGGTGGGGGTGGCCTGTGTGTCCAAGGGATGAGTTATGGGATCCATGCCCTCTGGAAAAAGCAGATGTGGTGCACATCTGGATGCCGGGAGGTTTAGGGCCCTATCCCAAGTCTCTTGCTCTTCTGTGGGGTTTGGAATGAAGGTGGCTCTGGATCCTTGGTCCTGAAGGAGATATTTCACCCCTGTCTGAGGCTGCTGAATGGGAATGGGAACAGAAACGCCCAGTTTTGCATTTTGGGAATGCCCACGGTGCCCATGGAAGCGAAGCCCTGGGTTGGTCCTGCCACCTACTGGCTTCTGCCAGACTTGGTGGAGGAACTTTGAAACCCAGGTCTCCGAAATCAGGGAGGATGAGCTGCCTCGAACCAAATAATTGCACCCTAAAGCAGAGAATCAGCAGCAGCAGAGACAGATTAAAGGTTTTAATTCGTCCAGCTTTGCTCTGATCGTGGAAATTGAGAAATAAAAGGCTTAAGAGGCTTCCCAGCTCCAACATTTTCCATGGGAACACTTTTTCCCAGCTCTAATCCTCCTGTTTCATCAAATGAAAATATATGAAGCCAATAAAATGTCGCAGAAAAAAAAAACGTCGGCACGTTTTATTTCAGCTTTGTTGGATGATCTGAGGTGGTTTCCCTGAAATGTTCATTTTACTAATCCCTATCTGTGAGATTTGTAACTGTGTATTATCTTTATTGTAATGGGATAAGCAGGATAAAGAAGCATCCATCCCTTTAAATATATTAACCTAAGTATAAGTGAAGTGTACGTTCCATCTTGTTTCTTATACTCTAATAAAAAATATACGGAATTAATAAAAAAAAATACACTTGGAAGGAGACTTTTGGGTGGTTCTGCAGATATTCCAGATATAAACTCTTGTTCTGTGTTGAAGGAAAATGCCTGGATTGGATTCCAAGCTCAGGGCTGAGGGTTGTGGGCTGGATAAAAGGACAGACTGAATTTAGGGACTAAAGGAGGGTTAAATTCCTACATTTCATCTCAAGGCCATTGGAATCTCTTCCTGGGGATGGATAAAAACAGGGATTGTCTTTGCCTTCAATAGCTCATAAATATCCTTGACTTGCCCGTGACCCTGCTGGGAATGGAGCTGGGATTTGGCCTTGGAGCCTGCGCTCTTCCTTGTGGGAGAGAGCGGCTATTTTGGGCACAGAAAGGGCCCTGTGGGGGTGTCCGTGGGCAGCTGCTCCTCTTCCTGCACTGCCAGGGATCCGACCCCGCTCCCGCCTCCGGACAGATGCACACACGGACACACGGACAAAGGGCTGGGTACTCTGGAGGCTCACCCCTGCTCTCCCAACATTCAGCTCTGCAAAGCTGTGTCATCCTAATTTTTGTTTAAAGATTCCATGGGGATCCCAGCTGGATCCCATGGGAGAAGGGGATTATATTCCCTGCGGAATGTAAGACAAGTGAGGAATAGCAGTGATGGGCTCGGGAGTTTCTTTGAAACAAAGACGTAAAAATATCTTTCCTTTTCTCTGGATGATCCCAGCCTGGACTATCATTTTCACTGCAATCCATATTTTGCAGCCTGATTTGCACATGGTTTTTGGGACGGGAGGGCTCCAGTGGTGACAGGGAATATTTTGGGGACTGGGGTCACAGAAGAAACCTTCACGTCCCTCCTGCCTGGCATTCCCATAATTTCTCCTCACATTGTCACCCATGCCCCAGCTCCTGCTGTTCCCTGAGGATCTGCCTGCCTCTGCACAGGCCCAGGATGGGCTTTTCTGTATTTCAGTGGTTTGGAAAGTCGAGGGAAATGGTGCCACATCTCCTGTTTGCTCTGCAGATGTTCCTCCCCGGCATCCCAAGGTTGTCCTGATCATGCCAGGGTGGGAGACACCAAATGGGTCTGAAGTGGGAGAATTCCAGCCTCCCTATCACGGGATCCTGGAATGGTTTGTGTGGGAAGGGACCTTCAAGATCATCTCATTCCAGCCCCCTGCCATGGACAGGGACACCTTCCACTATCCCAGGCTGCTCCAAGCCCCGTCCAACCTGGCCTTGGACACTTCTGGGGATGGGGAAGCCACAGCTTCTCTGGGAATTCCATTCACCACCCTCACAGCCAAGAATTCCTTCCCAATATCCCATCTATCCCTGCCCTCTGGCAGTGGGAAGCCATTCCCTGTGTCCTGTCCCTCCATCCCTTATCCAAAGTCCCTCTCCAGCTCTCCTGGAGCCCCTTTAGGCACTGGACGGGGCTCTGAGGTCTCCCTGGATCCTTCCCTTCTCCAGGTGAACACTCCCAGCTCTCCCAGCCTGGCTCCAGAGCAGAGGGACTCCAGCCCCTGGAGCATCTCCATGGCCTCCTCTGGACCTGCTCCAGCAGGTTCCTGTCATCCATGTGCTTATGACTCCAGACCTGGGTGCAGTATTCCTGGTAGGATCTCATGAGGGCAGAGTAGAGGGGTTATATCCTACCCTTTGCTGCCTCTCGGGACAGGGCTCCTCTCTATCCAGGGCAAATACAGGTTTCGGAGGAGGAAAAAGCTCTGGAGCTGAAGAGGAGTCTCCAAAAAGCTGCTTCATTTGGGAGTTTTGACGTGGAGGATTCAAGGAAGGTGTGTAGGAAGAGAGTTTGGAATTTAAAATTGGAGTGGTGCTAAGGGAAGGCAAAAAAAAAGACTGAATCAAGAGCTCCACCTTCCTGCCAGTGCTGACTCTCTCACCTCCTTTCCTGACCCTCTCACCTCCTTTCCTCCTGCTTCCTTTTTTTCCCATTCCACGGATTTTGAGAGATCATGGCGGGCAAGGGGAGAGGTGACACCTCCAGGCTGCAGGAGGCTGGAAAGGTGGGAGGAGGCTGGAAAGATGGGAGGTGCTTTACGTGGCTGTTGGGAACATGTTCCAACCTTCCCGCTTATCACTTCCCAAGAAAAAGAGATTTAAGACGTTGCACAATGTGCCTGGGACTCCGTGATCTGACCTTTCCTGGGATACTCGGGAACACTCGGCCGCCCGAGCTGACATTAATAACTTATTCTTTGCGTGGGAGTTAAAGCTGCGTGGAAATGTAACACAAACAGCACCAAACTCATGGGGGGAGAGGTGTGAGTAGCTCCGCGCTCTCTGCTCCACTCCAATTAACACCAACAACTGGGTGGATTGAATGTCACACAGATTCCTGCCACACTTTGTCACCCAGAGCTAAACCAGGTGTTTTTCCACAGATGCCAAGTGCTCCTGGCTCAGATTCCATCTCTCATTGCTCAGATTGTGGGGATCCACTCACCCGTTGTCGCTCCAGAGGCTGCCTTTTGTACCTGAGCTCGGACCAGTAAAACCTGCTGGTTCCAGGAGGAGCAGCACCCATTCAGTACCAAACTATGAAAGGAAAGATGCCAAAAAAATTCAAATTCAATTCACCCAGTAGATAAAGGATGGTGGCACCTTGTATGTGGCCACTCAGGTTCTTTATAAGGGCAAGGTGGAGCTACTCCTGTTGGAATTCAAGTCCTGTTTTGTTCAAGGCAAACGGAATTTTTCTCCTTGTTTTATTTTCACCTGGAGGTTTCTCATCCTCAAGCTGGTTGGAACCGAGTGAGTACAAACCACGAATTTTGGGAACAGTGAAAATTTAAAAACACTGAAATCATCCTGAAAATTCCTCCCTTCCTTGAGAAACGGGCTGGGAGGAGGAATTTGCATTTTCGTCTCTTGTCAGGCGGTGGCAGCGGCGGGTCCCAGTTCTGCCGGTGCGTTCCCTTGGGATGTACTGGGATGGGAGTGCTGCCATTCCAGGACCACAAGCCCCTTCTCCTCAGGGACACGACGGAGAAAGGAGTTCCTTTGGAACCTGTGGACGAGGAATAAATCCATCCCAGGCCTCTCGTTGACCCTTTTCCACAGCAGATGCTGTGGGGCCCCCTGAGCCCTCCCTTCCCAGCCTGTTCTCCAGGCTGAACAGATCCATCTGTCTCGTAACTCCTCGTGTTGCCTGGGGTTAAATCCGCGTTTGAAACCACACGAAATGTTGGGACCACAGGGGTCGTGATGGGATGGCTCGGAGAATTGAGTTCTGCTGTGGCTGGGCTCTGGTTGGGCAGGGAGAGGGGGTAGATCAGGACAGGTCGTTGTGGGTATCTGATAACAGCCTGATCAGATGGGAGCCCACTCCGCCTTTTCCAGACATCTGGAACAAGCCTCACGTTCCCAACTGCCTTCTTTTATTGTGAAGCCGTTCCCTCTTGTCCTCCCACTCCAGGCCCTTGTCCCAAGTCCCTCTCCAGCTCTCCTGGACATTCTTTAGGCACTGGAAGGGGCTCTAAGGTCTCCCCAGAGCCTTCTCTTCCCCATGCAGAAAAATCCCAATTCAGCCTTTCCTCATAGGAGAGGTGTTGTTTTCCTCACCTTTCCCAGGGAGAAAAGCTTTGTGATCAGAAACATCTTCCCGAAATCTTCAAGTATCTGCAGGTCAAACCTGGGCTGTTTTTTGGTGCAGGACACACCGAGCCTCTCACCTGGGCAGTGGAATCTCCATTTAAGTTTTCTACTGGTTTGGGCAGCACCCAGCAGCCAGAAACGTGGGTATTTCCAGCTCCCGTGCCAAGCTCTGCAGGATTAGAGGGAGATGAAAAGGGCCTGGAGGCAAAGCTGGTACTTTTCAGTCGGGTTATTTAGTGTTTTACACGTGTTGCCCTTGTTCTTCCCTTCTGGGTCATCGAGAAGTGACTCAGGTAGGAAAGTACCTCCTGTTCCTTGGATTGAGTCTGGAACGAAGGCAGGGGATAATTAAGGCAGGTGACAGCTACACTGAGAGATTTACATGCCTGCATCATTAACAATGCCTTGGAAAAGCTGGATGGAGCAAATCATCTCCAAATAAGTGATTGCTGCCTCAGTCGGAGTTGATAGGAAGGGAGAATTCCTCGGCTTGGAAGCAGAAAAGAACAAAAGGGAACTAGAAAAGAATTGATAGGGAAGGAATGAAAATTCCCACTAGTTATAAATATATGATCGATCCTTTCTGTGCACATCATAAACACACTTTAGGAATTATTAATTCCCTAAGATTCCCCTGTGGGATCGCTGTATCCATGTGCTGGCCACTGGCCAGGGAGGTGATGGACGTGGAGGTCTCACCCAGAAAGAGTTAAGAGCTACACAGAGGTTAATCTAAATAATAACCTGGAGATAAGAGGTGCCTGCATGGAATTCAGAGAGGAAGAAAAACAGGTTGGGAAAAAAAAAAAAAAAAAAAAAAGGCGGGTGAATGATTACCCAGAGGGAACAGGACTCCTTATAAAAATAAATCATCTTGTTCCTGCCTTCTTGTCCTGGGGAACATCCACAGTGTCACTGAGCCTCAGGTGCAGCTCAGAGCACGCGGCTGGGGCAGACAGGGGGACACGGCGAGGTCTGGTGGGAATCTGGGATGAGCAGCAGAGTCAAGGAACCCTTTGTGGGGTCTTCTGACCTGTCCGCCCCGGGTCTGGCCTTAATCACATTCTCGCAGGTGTCTCTCGGAGCCAGGAGACAACAGAACCTCGGGATGCATCAAAAGGAACATGACCAGCAGGTCCAGGGATGGGATTCCCTCCTTGNTCCCAGTCCAGTGCTGAGGTGAAAACCAGAGCTGCTGAACTTCCTGCATCCATCTGCAGCTCCAATCCATGCCAGACCCACCTGCTCCCAGGGGTGAAAGCCACGACTCTCTGCTCAGCTGGGTCCTTTGAGCTTATGGCTTGTCCCACCGAGGGGATGCATGTCCTGCCCCTGAGGAAACTCTCCCGAAGCTCACTTATGGGAATCACCTGGCCTTTACACACTCCAGAGGCTTGGGAGAGGGAGGAGGTGTCTCTGAAGCTGCGCCCATGTAATGGTTTTTAAGCCAGGCAGAGACACGTTGGATCCTGGCCATACATTGTAGGGAATTGTAGTAAAATCAATTAGGAGGAATAAGGCTGCTGTGACTAATGAGCTAATGAGTGGTGCCTTAGTGAAAATGGCTCTAAAAGAGCTGCAGGGTTGGATTCCTGACTCATTATTCATAGGGATAGGCCAGAGTCAGGCTTGGCATTCTCTATTTTTCACTTTGCTTTTCCAGATTTCTCTCTAACTTTTAAAGAGGAGGAGATGGAGAGGGGCAGGGATACCTGTTTAATTCCTCTCTTTCTGGTGCAAGAATCTCATCTCCAGAGAATTTTGGTTTCTGTGATAAGGGATGGAGGGACAGAACAAGGGGGAATGGCTTTCAACAGGAATAGGGTAAGGTTAAATGGGATATTGGGAAGAAATCCTTCCTTGTGAGGGTGGTGAGGGCCTGGAATGGAATTCCCGGAGAAGCTGTGGCTGTCCCATCCCTGGAAGTGTCCCAGGCCAGGCTGGACAGGGCTTGGAGCAGCCGGGGATAGTGGAAGGTGTCCCTGCCCATGGCAGGGGGTGGAATTCCATGATATTTAAGTCCTCTTCCAACAAAAGCTTAGCGCTAGGATATGACAATGTCACGTCAGCACCCCTCCATCCTTAAATTCAATCCCATCTTTCGCTCCTGCTTGTGCCTGCTCTGTAAATTTGGGATTCGTGGGAGATACATCAAGAGCAGATTAGAGTAATGAATACGGAGAGTTCAAAATAATTGAGTCAAGAAGGCTCTCAGAGCCTGCAGCCCTTGGTCCCTGGAACTCTGCCCTGGAGGTGGAAGGGGAATTTTAGGGTTTGCAATGGGACCTCCCCAGCTGGGAATTCGGCAGCTTGGGAGGTTGTGGGATTTGGAGATTTCCAGGCTGGATGCAACTGAGGCAGGTCTGATGAAGATGCCTCCACTCTGAGACTGCCTCAGCTGGGGAGGGAGGACAGGAAAAGGGTTTGGCACAGGATTCCCAGGCTGGAAGTAAACATTTGGCTGAACTTTTCCTTTTATTTACAACAACAAACTCATCTGAAGTGCAAGAGTTGTTGTATTAATTTCCTTTTGAACAGATACACTAAAAAATGTCTATTTTTTTTAAAATCCATCTTGTGCCAAGGCAGATTTATGCATATTGTGTCTTTAATTTTCTTTTTCTGTAATTAGTGGGAACCCCCCCAACAGAACAGGTTGTGGTTTCCTAATAAATAAATAATAAATAAATAAATTTCCTAATAAATAAATAAATAAAAATAATAAAAGGAATTGAACAAAACAATATTTGAATGTTGTCATTGGTTCTTGTTATTTTTTTTGGTGAGTTGCCAGCCCTGCAAAGCAGCAGCAGCACAGGGCGTGCATAAAAGAGGAGACATTTCAGGACTCAGATAAGATCAACTGAAACCATAAACAAGGTGCATTGACACCCCCCCAGAACCACCCTCCGGAGCGAAGGAGGGAACAGGATTTAGAGCAGGGTGGTGGCGGAGATTCTTCCATCCAAGATTTTCTAAAGGGAGGGAGATCATATTTCAGCTGTGCAGGTGAAACCAGTTGTTTAACACACATTGTTTGAGGCCACTTAATACCAGAAACCAGAAGCCACACCCCATCCATGTTTTTTCTTTTCTTTTTTTTTTTCCCCTACCAACAAGGCAAACACCGTCAGAGGATTTTGCCTTTTTAATAGAATTACAACATTTTCTGCTGAACACGAGGAATGCCAGACCTGGAATATACCTAAATGTGTTTCCCTAGGTAGTTTTTGGGGCTGGAAATAACTGCTTAGATCTCATAATCCACATAATTACTGTATTAGAGAGGCAACTGTGAAAACAATCTGTTGGAATTCCTGAGGATGGAGGTCACCCAGAAGTGGTGTTTGGAAAAGCAACAGGGATTGCTGAAATGCTGAGACCACCTTT
>VZTG01008827.1:0-32145 GCA_013397845.1 Melanocharis versteri
CCTGGTCGCCGGCGGTTCCCTCTCCGGACATGGCGCGTTACGAGCGGGCTGGGGCGCGGGGCCCCGAGCGGCTTACAGCCCCTTACAAACGCTCCTCCGGCCGCAGCCGCCGCGCCCGGGACAGCGGCAGCGAGAGAGCGGCAAAATGGCGGCGGCACCTCCGGCCCGGGGGCGGGGGGGNTGGCGGGAGGAAGTGCGTCATCGGCGCGCGCGGGGGCGGCCGGAAGCGGGCGGGGCGGCGCGCTGAGGGCGGGAGGCCGAGCTAGGGAGGCGCTTCCTCCTCCCGCTCCTCGTCCTCTCCTTTTTCCTCCCCTTTCCCCGTCCCTCCTTTCCCTTTCCCTGTCCCTTCTTTCCCTTTCCCTGTCCCTTCTTTCTCTTTGCACATCGTGGGGGTAGAGCTGGCTCCCCGGACCGGCAGGACGAAGCCGCGATGCGCTGCCCGGCCCAGTCCTGTCCTGAGGGTGGCCCCGGGAGCCGCCGTGGCCGCGCTCACGGCCCTCGCGGGAGGCACGGAGGAAGCTGGGGGGGTTGGGTGACTTCCAGCGGCTCATCGCCGGCGCTTTGCCTTTGCTGAGGTAGCGCCAGCGGCGGCTGCCAGCCGCAGGCTCGTCCCTTCCGCCTCACGGGAGCTCTTGCTGATGGAGGCAAGTTCAAACACACAGGCTGAGATCGCGGTCACAAGGGACCTCAAGGGCACAGGAGGCAGCTCCCCCTAAAGCTACTTAATCTTGTTTACAAAACACCCACCAGCCTGTTCACGAGGAAAGGGCCTTGAATCGGCCACTGCAGGGAAACGGTGCTACATGAAAAAAAATCTGGAGGAGGCTTGGCAGATACCAAGATGGTTTAGCTGCCTTCACGACAGCAGTGTAAGTGTTAAAGTTGTGTGATACAGGCATGCAGAAATACGTGAAGTAACTCGGTGTTGGTACTGGGCGTTCCTTTCTGCCTCAGCTTCCAAAAGTCACTGTCTTAAACTACAGAAATGTGTGGAAAGATGACATAATGGAAACACAATACCCAACCTTCTGAAGCTTCACCTGGGAAAAAATAAGGGGAACAGAGAGCAGAGAGTTACTTGACTAATTGTGCAGTAACATTTCTCAGAATTTCGATTCTTCAGAAGTGAAATACAAACATGCCTATCCATCTGCCTTGGCAGATAAGCTGTCCTGTCCTTGGAGAACAGGGACTTTGTGATATGAGCCTAATTTGTTGAAAATATTTGAGAAATAAATACAATTTCTTTTCAAAAACCCTGCAATTTTCCAATTCGTCCTTGTAATATTTTTCCATTTCCTGTACAGGAGCTAATTCCTTCAAAGTGGTTGCTTGAAGCGATGCTGGTGAAACCTCTAATTAGACAACACTTAGTTATTCCAGGACTGCAGAGTGCCAGCTGCCTCCCTGGCCTGGTTGACGTTTTTTTCTAGTTCTTCAGGTTTACATTTTGTTGTGGATCTCAGGGCTTCCAGCCCGGGGTAACTGGGGCAGCGAGGACATGATTACAGGCCTGGCTGCTTGGAAGGGCTGCACTTTAATTTTCGGATGGTTTGTGATACAAACAGGACGTTTTTAATACCTGCTGTGCTGCGGTGATTCACGCTTCGTTCAGTCACTGGCGTGGAACTTGATGGCAAGCCATGAGTTAACGAGGAGACTCTGTGCATTATGCTGCTCTGGGAGGGAATGTGGCAGAAATCAAAAACGAATCTGCAGCTGGCCAGGAATTGAAGGCTACTGTACCTGCAGGTCAGTGGTACTTACAGTGTGTCACTTAGGACAAAATAACTGGAAGAAAATGAGAACTGAAGTCCATGGTGAACGTTAAAGGCTGCCAGGCCAAGATCTTGGCAAACTGTGAGTGAAGCAAATTTGAAAGGAAGCCGCTTTCACAGAGTTGGGACAGTGGTTATCAAACAGACCTGGCACACCTGTCTCCCAAGGGATTTTAGCTGCCACAGCAGCTTATTTTTAATGCTAGTTATGAAATCACAGGTTTTGTGCAGCTGTAACCACTAAAAACGTTGTTTGCAACCTTATTCTCAACAGGATTCAGTCACAGATAGGATTATGTTAATTACGTCTGCTCAGTGCTAGAGAGAAAGTTTAAGGCCCTTAGATTTGAGCTGCCCTGTTAATTTCTGTGTGTCAGTGCTGAACCTCAAGCTACCAGAATGCAGGGGATGCTGAATGTTGTCCTCCCCACTGTGTCACCGGTGTCACCACACCGTTGGAGGCTGTGGGCTGTCACCCCTCCTCTGAGGTGGATTTCAAATACAGAGTTAAAGGTTTGTTGGCCTGAAAACTGAGAGACCCCGTATGGAATCCATAGTCACCCCTTTTGTATTCCTAAATTGACAGCACCACGGGGATTCTGTGAACTGAAAAAAAAAGAAGGCAGTCTAAATTTATATTCCCACAGTCCATAATTAAGAATGAAACTCATCCTTCTGCCAAACTGCTGTTGCTCCCCACTTGACACCCAGCGAGCTGTGTCTCACTGGTTGGGTGCATCGGTGTCAAGCATGGAAGGAGGAAGCAAAACCCACAGAGGCTTTGCTGAGTTTGTTTTCTTGGGCTCTGCACTGGTGCTGCTGGTGTTTGTTGTTGAGAGGGAAGGAAGGGGGGATTTGGGTGGTGAGGAGGAGAAGGCGGTGGTGGGATTGAAACGAGTTTGGAAATTTAGTGTATGAGCAGAAAACAAAGGTGAATGGACCAGTGAATAGCTGGGGTGATTAGTAGAAAATAATTACAGCAGACCACAGAGTCGCAGTGATGTATTTTAATAGTGTAATAAGATGTTAAAATTCTGGATCGAATTCTAGCCTCCTCAACATCAATTCATTCGCTTGAATTGCCTATCATTTAATGCTATTTATTACAGTATTGCATAATTTATTTTTTGTAAGCAGCTTTTCAGTTTTCTAAGAAAAGTATAAATAATCCTCATGTCGACCAAACAAGCTTGTTCTAAATCTTGTTCTGTTTTCAATGCAGAATTGTTTCCCAGTGCAAGTAGTTGTTGCCTTTCTTGCTGTTGTGGATAATTATTAGTATTCATCAATGTTTATTTATATTGCGTTGTGGATTCTTTGGAAAATTTACCGTAATGAAATGAAATCTGAAGCCGGATCTCTCTCTCTGGTCAAAGCTGTATTTTAAGGATGAAACACTAAGCAGTGAACATAGTGCAGTAAATTGTTTAAGCCAACAACTGGGTGTCCTCAGAGGCAGGGTTACATTGTTTTTTTTCCTTAAGATTTGTGGTCAGATATTTATGGATGTACCACTTATAGTGTGCAGTGGGTCTAACATGTCCTGAATGCCTTGGGTGTACAGTCTGTGTGCAGATCAATTCCCCAGAGTGGGCACGGTCAGCCCCACATGCCCAGCAGCCATTCCTTTGTCGTTCCTGCCTGTCCGCTGCCAGGCTGCAACAGTGTCCAAGGCTCTGAAAGTCAGAGAGAGCCCGATGCCCACCGGCTCTGCCTGGGCAAAATTTCTAGGCAGAAAAAGAGTGGAAATCTAGAAAACCTCAGATTACACAACGAAGTTAAAAAAACCAACACACGAAAAACCCCAAAACGAAACAAAAAACCCACCAAACCAATAGCAACAACAACAACAACAAGAAAAAAACCCAACTGAAAATCTTCTAATGTTTGTGTACTGGGTTAAAGTGGAGTCCAAATGAAGCCCTGCAGCTGCAGGGAGAAAGATGAGGCAATGTATACAAATAGCAGCGCAGTTCGCTGCAATGTTCTCAGATCTTTGAGTGTTTGTAACCTAAGTATTTTTGAAGCCGTTAAAACATGCCTGGTGCCCACTGGCACGGCCACGCGTGTTCCTGTGGCTTGTCCCCGTCGGGCCGTGCCCACTCGGTGTCCCCAGCGCCGTGACTCACCCGGGAGGTGGCAGACAAACACCGCTGCGGCTCGGCTGGCAGCGCAGCGAGGGGACGAGCGGCACGTACCTGGCGGCCGCCCAGCAGGGAAAACGGCACGGCACCGACTCCGGGGGTTTGTGTCTGGATTACAGGACTTTTTCCTGCCACATTGCTGTGGGACATCACGAGTGTCTTTCTGTGAATGCTACTGTCGAGTCACGGCTTGCAATGGTGAATCAGTTTTAAAGTATTTTAACTTTACCTTATTTTGGGAAAAGGTCACGCACATTTTGGGTGTAAGGGTTTTAACAGTTAATGAGAAGGGCAGAAAGTAGGAGCTTGTGGAAGGAAAATAGAGTCATCAAAGGATGATTGGAAACCAAAGAGGGAACTTGCCAGTAGGCAGCATAGAGATCATCCAGCAAGTAAAAGGGAGAACAAAATGAGGTGGGGCAGAACATACTTACTTGTAATTGGTTTTATGCTTTTGCATACCAGTATTTAGCCTCAGGTGTTTTCTAGTGTATGCTTGCTTACTCTGGTTGCAAATACATAGACAAAGCCTTTTAAAAAACATAGTGGTGATTGCACTTATTTCTCACTTAAAGCCAGTGATACAAAATTTAGTGTTCATTGTGATTATTGGATATAATACTGTAGTGCTTGCAAAAAATGCTAGTGATTAACAATAAATAATTGACTATCTGAGCATAATGCTGCTTGCACTCAAATGCCTTCTACTTAGCTGAATAATCCAATCATCATAAGATGATGTGTAAGAGTGAGTTTATAAAACATTACGTGCTGTTCATTTTCATAGTGTACTGGAGAACGTAAACAGAGAACATCACAGGTTTCCACCTCAGGGTGTTTTGGGCAGAACTCTTGTTTCCTTAAACACAAGTTGTCCACAGCTAGGAAGCTCACCCTGCCGACATAAATCCTACCTATCCAAGCGCTGTGTTTGTGCAACCTGGAGAAACAGGAAAGGTGGAACTGGCCACCCAGTCCACCTGTAATGGGGGTGGGGAGGTTGCTATGCAACTTCAGTATTTGATGTTTTGCTTGAAAGCTCAGCTCCAGGAAACAAGGGTTTACATAAGAATCAATCAATCTTTCTTTCTTTCTTCTAAGTTTCGCTCCTTCTCTTATGAAACAAAGCTTGTTTGTGTGATTCAAGTACATCGCAAGCTCCCAGGAACCTAGAAGCAATGTGAAAGAAACCAAAGTTTGGGGTTGTTTCCATCTCCTTATTTTGGGCAAACTTGATTTACAAATCCTGGAAATGCCGGTATAATGGAATAGTAACCACCCCCTCCTCCTGCATTCACGGTGTACAGCTCGATCCACAAAATACCCCTTGCTTCAGTTCACCTTCAAAACCCACGGTGACTGTGCTGTGTGTCCCACCTTAAGCTACATTTCTGTCTCTAATGAGGCCATTGTCAGAGATTATTGTTATCAAAGCTAATTTTGAAGAGATGACTGATGTTCCTGACCTCTGTGTGAATCTCCTGTGCTGCTGATATCACCTGGTCCAGACCTGCACGCTGCACGTGAAATCACAGCCCCCTACGAGCTTACCCGTGTGTAAATTTACCTTGACAGATTGCATGCACTTTGAATTAGGGGCTGTGTTTTCATATTTATCTCTAAAGCATCTGGGTACCATGGTGATCATACCAGACAAGCAGGCAGATACACTTGTGCTTAATGGTAACTGCAGTGCTGGGGTCCTTTTCCGTAAGAAGCTGGGATTCGTGTTGACTGTAGTAAATTCGTGTTGTTCTGTAGTAAAACCAGTGATTCCAAGTTTTCTTGCGTGCCATTTTTTGGTAAATTAATAAGGACACAAAGCTAGGGAGGTGCTTTTATGTTCTCCCTGTTAGCGAAGCTTATACTGAGTTTGAACCTGTAATGGTACCTCAGCCCAATCACCACATGCTGTAGCAGAATTTGCTTTGTTGTTGTATTTCTGAAACAGTGTAACACTGCACTTTGAAATCTCATTTAAGGGAAATGTCTCAGCCTAAATATAAGAAAAAGCACCCTTCAGGTCAACAGTCTAAAAAGTATTGCCTCTTCCAGGCGGCTCTAATTATGTATTGATTGTACTTGAATCTTGCATTACTGTTCATTTCATGTTACATTCGTGCATTTGTTATTTTTTCCCTTGTGTTGTTTTGACAGTTTTTAGATAATAATACATGGGTGAGTGTTTACTCTGGAATGGCTATTTCATTTTATTAGCATACAGAGGGCAATGAGGCAGAAAAGGGAATGTCATGCTTATATATTAGTGCTTGTTCCAAGTAGCATCTTTCCGAAGACTGGGGACAATTCCTGGGGAAATTACTCAAAATGTAATGGTCCTGCAGTGATTTAAAACGAGAAAATGAGGGGGCTTGGATTTTTATTATATTTGTTTGCTCCTTGACCAGAAATGATGTGTCTTTACTTCTCATCATTCAGGCTTTCTGTTGTCACTCTCGTTGCAGTCATTTGTCTTGGTTTCGTTCCTTGGAGCAAAGAACTAGAGCTGCTGTGTATCAGAAGTATGCATCCATTATACGAGAAACAGATTTTCAATGCAAATTTGGTCGAAAACGAATGAATCCCACAACTTTCCCTCTTTTTTTTTCCCCCTGTGATTCGTTAGAAATCATGAGCACAGAAGGATGTGTGCATCCCAGCACAGTTTGGAAGTGCCATCCACACAGACATGACAGTAGGTTTGGGAACATTGTCAACACTAATTACCTTGTAAATCCAGGCGCCCATTGCAACAACGGCAGCTTTCCCGGTTACAAACATATTGCCAGGAGATTTGAAACAATTAAGCGGTAATTGTTCTCACAGAATGGGAGAAACAAGCCTCTGGGCTGTTGTTCGGATGCTGAAAGGACCAGGGCACTTTCTCACAGAGCTGTGTGCAGTGTACGGAAAGCTCTGGACCCGCTGTGGCTCCAACACCCAAATGTGCTTTCTGCAGAGCTCCCGTTCCTGGGCGAGAGAGAGCCCACGCGAGAATCGCTGCTGTGACAGGACACAACCGGGGCGGTCCACGGGCTGTGTCAGCGCGGTCTGACCAAGCCGCTGCTGCTGCTTTTGTGCAGCTTCTGAAGCTCCCGTTGCTGTCTCCTTGCAGAAATGCTGGATGTCTAAAGCGCAACAGGTCCCTAAATAGGGAGAACAGTATCAATTTCTATGTGTTAACTTTGCTGCTGCTAAGAAATTCTTCTCGGGAGCCGCCTTTATTTCGTGATCCCCGAGACGGATAAAGAAGTTATTCCTTAATTTCTTTAGGGTTCGGTCAAGAAATAAAAGTGTGCTGCGGTCCTGTGCGAGCAGGAATTCTTGGAATACAGAGCCAGGCTGCTGTTTGTGTGCCAGCGCCAGTGGCGTGGTATTATCGAGGGATGTCCGAGTGGTGATGAAAAGCGAGTGGCAATTTACTCCTTGGTTCAGATAATGAAGACAATGTTAGGGGAGTATGATAAGCGAACTGATGACTGTGCAGATGTGATAGACTGAAGGGTGGCACTGCGATAGCGTCTTGTAAGTTATTTGCTCATCAAAGGGTGTAATTGTGTGTAGAAACTGAAAGACAGCAGGTTTGGCTGGTTGTGTGCAGTACTTAGAGGACTGAGTGCATTGTGTGTGTTATCTAGCTCGATGTGCTTTTTTCCAGCCGTATCTCTGTCCTCGCACTGCCTTTTGTTTCAGCCTTTGCTGTGTGACTCATCTCTATAACACGCATTTGCTACAATTATCTGCTGGGTTTCGTAATGAATCCCATTCCTTCCTTTTGCCGCTCTTCTTTTCAGGCTTGCTTTGAGAATTCATGTTTATAAATTCACGACTTTTTTTTCGTTTTTCTCTCAGAAGGTACTAGTTACCAGCGTTAAAGAACCACGCCTAAACTATGTGCTAAATCATGTAATATCTTTTATTTTCTGAACAAATTCAAGTCTGTAAGGAAAAGCACTGCTGTATGCACCAGAAAAGGGAGAATACGGTGAGAAATGTAAGTTAATACCAAGCAGTAATGAAGAAAAATGCCACTGTTTTAAATACAGTGGTAAATGGCCCTTACAGCTATGATAAATTTCAAACCCATATTTGCTCACATTTTCAAAGGCTTCAGAAGAACACTGTGGATTAAAATCTGTGAATGATTGTTTTATCCCTCTCCTTTGTACTTGAACGCTGGAGCAGCTGTCAGTAGCACTCATACAGAGCCACTGCTATCTGAAAGAATTAACTGCTTAGATTAAACACATTTAAAGTGTCTCTTCGGCTTTTTAAAATGCCTATGTCTACATGCATATGTAAAATTGAGGAAACAATTTCAGTTTCTCTTTCCCAGCTAAATTTCATTTGTTCTGGGTTTTGCATTTAACTACTCTTAAAAAGGAGGACACCCAGCACACGATGGTAAGAACATAGACAAAGGCATTTATAAACCCCAGACATAAGGTGTCTGGGTGAAAAGGCAATTTCAGTCCTGCATCTGGAAGTTCTGATTTCTTTTTTTTTTCTTCTAAATCAATTTAAAATATTTCATATTATTAAAATACATTTTAGCTAAGACTGGCATTAGGAGCTATTTTTTCAGTGCTCTTGCTTCTGTGTACTCAGGGCATTGCTCATACATTTTTCTCACATCTTGTGTGCTTGCCATAGGGTTCTAGAACACAGACTGAATTGTTACCAAATGTGGGCCAAAAGCTACATTTAGGGTTATATGGTGTTTTGTCTGAGAGCCCTCTGACAGAGCTTTCTGGTAGCATTGCCATCTATTTCAGTGAAAGATCTCAGTGACACAGAGCAAAAAATAACTGAGAAATTCCAGTAATGTAAGAAAGAGGAATGAAAAACAAGCAACTACCTTGAGAGAAATGATTTTATCTTTTATTTTTGTGGATTCAGAAAAAATATTACTCCTGATGATTATCTGAATATGTAGGATTCAATTCAATGAATTTCTTTTGTATTTTAGAAAGATTTTGAATAAATACATTTTCCCATTGTAGGCTGAAAATAAAAGGGTAAGCAAATACTTTAGGCACTTTTAAATGATAAAATTCAGAGAAGCGTTTGTGTTACTATTTTGTGATTATGTCTAAAACTATATTTAAATGCAGTGTCAAAATGTATAAGAACTAAACCTGCCGTAGACTAAAACAGATACTGAGAGCTTGAGGAGGGATAGAGTAAGAGAAGTGTAGTAGCCCTTCTCTGCTTTCTCTTTATCCAGTTTTGTAACTAAAAAAATGTAAGATACGAAGCCAAAATTTTCAATGTGTCAAAGCCTGTAAGGATTTACCTCCTTCAGATCCTAGGCACCCTTGAACCAGCACTGAAATTTACTGTCAAGTTCATCTCCAAGGAGTAATGAATAGTTAATATTGGGGTGTAATTTGGAAAATACTATAAAAATAAACAAAAAACAGACCTGGCTGCACCATTACTAAAGGAAGAATAAGTCCAAACATGCCATCTGAAGAGTTTGTACTTTCCACGTGGCTCTCTTGGATCTTTATTTCTTCTCTTTAGATTGTCCTTGTCTTTGGATTAAATTCTGATCCTGGAGAAGTTAATTGTAAAGCTCACAAAGGTCTTACTGTCTTACTCTAAAGAATCATCACTTGCTGGAATTTGCAAAGCTTCAGCTCAAAATGTGGTTACAGTATTTTTGAGGTGGCCATCTCATTTCCATGTGCAGTGCTGTTTTCTGCACATCAGCTGTGTCAGATCCTGTAGACTGTTGCATTTGTCCCCTAATTGTAAGAATAATGTCTTGTCCCTAACAATTACTATAAAAATGTGAAGAGGTGCCGTAGTCCCAGAGCAAATTGTTTCCTTGACACCTATTGACCCTCCAAATCCTTTTAGAAACTGGCTATCTTTGAAAAAAAAAATCACAAAATCATTATTGAATTTTCTCTCTGGTCTCCATCTTTCCTCTCTGCCTGTTTCCTGACCAGAAAAGCAAAGAGATATTTAAAAAAAAAGGCATTGAAAAGAGGGGTGTTCAGTCCAGACTGGTCTGGCAGCTCTAGGCTGTTTGAGTAGGAGAAAAGTAAACAGATTTTATAGGAAAGATTACAACTGCAAAGAGTAAAAAGGTAAACCCAGAAGAAGACATATGAGCTTGTTTACTTGCTTACCTCTTAAACTTTCCCTACCAGCTTTTGAGAATCCTGTCACATCCAGCTCTGTTATTCCTAAAGCATCTGTCCTGCTTTTTTCATTGCTGTTTTTGCTACCAATGATGTGCTTGCAGCTTATCAGTTCTCCTTTACTATAGGCTAGCTCCCCTACAAAGGCAGCATGTGAAATCCAGAATTGGGTTTGGGAACTGTAAAACATCACTAATCTAGTGAGTACTGAGCTGCAATGTTTTCCTTACAGGACTCAGGATCTTACCTATTCCATCTCAAGGCTAACACTGGTTTTTTCCCTTTCATTTAATTTTTTGTCTCTTCTTTCTTACAGAATATTTGATTTAATAAACTGCATTCAGACAGCGTTTAAAAAAAAAAAAAGGTAGAAGACATTTAGCAAAAGACTCCAAACCCAATACTTCGGTCATTTCTCTGGAATAGTTTGTGCCAGTAACAGCGTCACATCGCTTTGCACAGCACTGGGATATGCTCATGTGTCATGGGTGACACATCTACTTCATATTCTCTTTGGGAATAGGAAGGTAAGGAGTAAACAGGCTCCTCCCAGACACTTCTGGAGGAGCTTTAGGACTACGGAGTACGTGCCATGGTGCTCATTAAGTTGTGCCCTGGTTTCCTCAAGTGTCCCAGTGTAGGAGTTGTTACTGAGGCAACACAGGGACTACTGTGCAACTCCCATAAAAACAAGTCACTGGGGTGTGTCAGGCGTCTACATGTACGTACACAGGGCTCTGCATTAACATTTGCCTTCTTTTGTTTTGAAGTTAAGCAACTGAGAAAAGCAAATGGGGATGGAAATAGTAATTTAAACAGAATACTTGGAGGATTTTTCAATATTTTGATTTTGTGTTACTTTTCTGTGTTCGGCTTTGGGTAGGAGAGAACAGAAATGCTGCTTGTTAGCTGACCTCAGTCTTCATGAGACAGATGTGTGGGTGGCTTTACCAAATGGCAGTCATCTTCTCTGTTGAGTCTGATACTGAAGGTTGAGCAGAATCGTTCCAGGTTGGACTGGGAAGAGTGATTTCTGCATTTGATATGGAGAGCTTTCTCCATGGAGCCACCAGTGTTTTGTCTGTCGTAGCCACGCGAAGGTGCAGAGTGACCCAATGAGGGATTGGACCATGTTGTTCTAAACAAGCGTGGTTGTGGTGCTTGGAGTGCTGTGTTGGGGTCACAGCTTTTCCATTTGGCTGGGAATAGAAGGGAAGCAGGAACCTGTCCACTTAGCCCCAAATGGAAGAACAGACCCGAGAGCCAGGCAGCAGACACAGTTCTTGCACATTAAGTCACAAGTTGCATTTAGTCGTTTGTCTAACCTTTTTGGCTTTTTGTGTCTGTGTAGAGCAGATGTTAACGCACCTGAAAATAGCAAGTCTGAAGTTTATTTATTCATCCTTGTTTCACATTTTAAAGCTCATGTGTATATTTATATATGTATGTATAAAAATATGTATACAAATATGTCTGACAGGAGCCTTTCATGGTAATCCCCAGCCCGCTCGTTTGCATCATGCCCAGCTGACTCCCACAGATCTGCTCTGCTCTCCAGGGCCCATTCTGCATGGAAAACATCCATGCTGCTTCTGCTGGTAGGGTGAGCACAGACTGTTACTGCAATTACAAGGCACTGACAGGCTTCCTGCATATGCCATCTCTTGGAATAAAACCCCTACTTGTCCCCATCCTCCCTTGAAGCAGAATATGTGGAGATACTGTTCTGTGGTGGCCCTTTGAAAGTCCTCTTGAAAATCTTTGTTGAAGTGTAAAATTTTGCAAAGTTGTTGCAAGTTTATTTGCATGTTTATTTGTAATAGCTAAATGTCCTGATAATGGGAATCTCAGACAGGTAGTGTGAGATCTTCATGTATTGGTGCTTGTTGGGTTAGCTAATTTCAAAATTTCTTGTTTCGGCAAGCTGCTCTATGTTGCCTAACTCTTGTTCCACAGGTGTCACAAACAGATCCCAGAAATGAAAGATTCCTTTGAAATGCACCCAGGGTTTTGTCAGGAGGATTTAGAGGAGTTTTGGAGTAGCTCAATTTGCTGTGGTGATGAAGTATGAGGGTGTCTCTGAATTTGAGACTGGCTTGACAGACCTGGGAGGAAGCATATTTCAGTGAGTGCTTTCACTGCTGTAAATACCTGTTGGGAAAGGTCCATCCCAGACTACTTTTCCACCTGCTGCTGGGTTTCCTTGCCAGTTTAGTCAGGCAATTCACTTCAGACTGTAGCCAGATAATAAGATGGCATATAGGCACTATGATTGCAAAATCATGATTAAAAATGTTTTTAAAAAGGGGGTGAAATGCTAGAAAGTGTTAGAAAGAGGAGAAATCGGTCTAAAGATTCTGAACTACTGATGGTCTTAAGGTTGATTAGGCTGAAAATTACTTTCATGATCCTAAATGTATGCTTAAAATACTGAGACCAGAAGAGTGTCAGGACACTGACACGTGTTGGCAGCATCCATGTGTTTATAAAGGTCAGGGAGAAACAAAATGTTCTCTGCTCCGGGGAAAAAGGGTACAAATTAGGGCTTTATCTTAGTGGGGTGTCCAAGACAAGTCTCTGCATCTCCTGAGTTTTTTCTGCATGGGTTGCCACATCCATTGATCTCTATGCACAGGTTTTATTGTACCAGCATGGAGGTACCGGGGAAAGATTAGCTCTGAAAAGCAAGTTTTAAAATAATTGCTTTAGAGCAGTTTTGAAAGATGTTTTTTCTTTTATATAACCATGAAATGGAAGTGTCCTGCTGATGGCTCCAGCATATTTTTTAATTGAATAATTAGCATGGGTAATAGGCATTCAACAGCGTTTTTGTTGATAATCGCTGGATTTACTAATCTCCCAGAAGGTGGGATGATTCAGAATCTTTTAATGCCCCAAAATAGAAGATAATTAAAACCCTACACATACAACTTGAAATAGAAATGAGTACAAATGGTGAAGAGAAATTAGAAAATGAGCTTGAGGGAAAAGGATGGTGGTGGTGGGGATAAGAGTCCTGAGTACTAAGAATAGTAAGGACATTTATGAATTGACACGCTTAGTACTTGGAGTTTTCCTGACTCTGCCACACTTTGCTCTCACCAGTGCTGGGTACGGTGGGGCTCAGCGAGGATTCAGGGGTCACACGTGTTCATAGGAGTGGGTGTTACACGAGTCAGCTGCTGGAAATTGTACGTGCAGTAATCTCTGGTGAGCTGGCCGCGGCGAGAGGACGCTGCAAGGGTTTTGTGGGGAGGGTTAGCTCGTGTAATCACTGATACGCCATTCCCAAAGAAAGTGCAGCGAGGAAGTACCTGCCATGGCTGTAGTGCCTCTGTGAGTGGGGATAGGAGTTAGAGCCCCAGAGGCACAGAGTGAGCAACAGAGCCCCAGTTGCACAGTTTAGGTTGATCTTTGGTGTGACACCTTTCCTTGCAGTAACACCGGTGTGGATGGAGCCCACAGCTTCTGTTCCGTGTATCACTTACCACGTATCACTTACAGTCACTTGACAACAGAGGGGCTGCTGCGTGCTCGTGGAATTAATTCTCACAGGAATGGAGAATTGACACAAAGTAGACCCCTTTTTCTCTTGCACGTGCGAGAGGTATTATTCTAACATTAACTTTTCCTCCTCTGGAAGAGGTGGAAAAAACCCTGCGGTCACAAATCTGCCATTTCCTTGACTAGATGGAGACAGTCATGCTGAGGTGACTGGGCAAAGGGAGGAACGAACCCAAATGGAATAAGGAGTTCCTAATCTTATTTCCAGTGTCCATAAAACAAGGCTATTAATTAACCTCTTTAATAAGTACTGTTTTTACAGAGGCATAGTGGATACTTGAGACTTCACTATTCACTTCAAAGAACGAGTGATCAAGTTCGTATTGGCACAAGCAGGGCAGGGCTGGATTTCTCTCCATTGTGCTTCCCTGCCAAATTCTGGCTATTAAAATACATGAGTGTGTATTTGAAACATCATTTTCCAGCTTTGAAAAAAAGATGCTCTTCAAAGGCAAACATTACTTGCTAGTTTGGAGACTCCCTTTGGTTTGTGGCAAACCTCTGTCATGAAATGGGGAATCTCTGGAGAGGCCTTGCCTGCTCCCACAGAAATTTTTACAGTCCAAAATACTGACACATGTCAGTGTGGTGGAAGAGAGAAAGAATACAACAGTGGGCAGGGCATTCCCACCAGTGTAACCTTAAATTGCTCTGACTCTTCCCAGGCTGTGATGCCTTCCAAGGGAAGACTCTACACAGACAATTGTTGCTTGCTCAAGGAACAGTGAAGACCGAAGTCTCCTCCTGCCAGTAACCAGTTCCAGGTTAGATAAGACAATGGATTTCATGGAATAACCCTGATAGCATAGAAGGATGCTTACATTATTGTGCAGTGTGGCAAAGCAGCCTGCATGGGAGCTGGTTTGGTCATAAACCCACATCCCTGTACCAGGATAGCTTGGCAGCCTCTCTGGGAGTCGGTAATATCGTGCATTGGCAGAACTCTGAGGAAAAATTAGGCTGTGTCTTTTGGAATCGTGCTTGCCTCTAGCAAGTAGCACTGTTTTCTGTCGTGTACCAGGGCTCTGCTGCAGGCAAATGAACACCAAAATGAAGCAGATTTGGAGCACTGCTTTCGACGAAAGGCCTGGATTTTGTGAATCAGGTGCTGTAAGAGCTACCCAAGAGAATCGTGCACCCTTCACACAACAAGTAAGCGAGAAAAAAAGTATTAATTTCTCCAGCTAGGTGTGTCCACCTGGGGACAGATGTTGCCAGGAAGGGACTGGACAAGAGGACCAAGATGATTTCACTCCCCATTAAATCTCTACAAGACACAGAAAGGAGCAGCTGCAATGCCTTCTCTTCCAGTGGCAGGTCTTAGGGGTCTCTTCTCATTTTGCTGTAGCTGTTTTGGTTTTGGTTTTGGTTTTTCTTTTCTTTAAAATCTTGCTGTTCTTGAAAAATCAGTTAATTGAGATTTTCTTGAGCAACTGTTTTAGGAAAGAAAACAAAGTAGTGAGCTTTAAAAACAGAAAGACTGGAATTTAAACTAACCCAGTATTTATTATTATTTTGAGGTCTTTTGGATGTCTGACTCTAGTTTCTAGGTCTATATCATGCTTTCACACATATTCTCATACTAACTATCTCTGGGAGTGCAGGTCTTTGTAAAAGCACTACTTTTACCCCAAAACTCCATGGGGTAGTGTAGTATTCTACCACTGCAGTGCCAAGAGGGTTTGGGTTGGGGTTTTTTTGAGCATAATATTCATTAAATACTTCAGAAAGGTCTGATACTGCAAACTTAATCCCAGAATATTATGTGGGGAATTATTAGGCAGTGATTATCCACATAACTAAAAATTGTTCATATGAAAACACCTTTACAGTAATAAAATTATATACTCTAAATACTGTACGTTATTTGACATATAGGGAGTTCTGAATTAAAACTGGGCTCTGTTAATAGAATACAGTTATTATCACTGCTGAGCCTTCCTACAATGTCTTTTGTAAATTTTCCCCCCTCCTGTCTTTTCCTTCTTTCAAAAGCCATAATCCTGGAATAGATGGTTTTGAAACTGAATTTTAAATTTCAGGTTTGTATAAACTAAGTGGTAGAGGCATTTCAGGAGCTTTGAATTCACTTTGGGTTGTTCTGTGCTCCAAAAATTCATTCATTTCATGCTTTGAAGTACAACTGGGATCAGAGAACACATTGTCAGTGTCAATAAAATCATGTTACCTCCACATTATCCATCCAGTTTTGAAACAGAGGAGGGATGGTGCCTGTATTGCTTTGCATAATCGAAAGAATAGTTGTTGGTTAATAATTAAAAGTTGCATTCCATATATGCAAACCAGTGGAAATCTCAAAAATTTCAAAGATACTTTTAACATACTTAGGATTATTGTTTGTCCACGTGCTGGTAGAATTCCTGGGAATTCAAATCTGTGCCGGTGTAGCAGAGTTCACTTTTTGTTGTAGTCACAAGACATTTTTTATGGATGACAATCTTTGCATTTTTTTTTTAGCTAGATATTACTGTTTTGAGCAGCTTGGGATTTAAGAAAACATTTTGTTTAATGTACGTTGAATCTGTTTTCATTTTCAGAAGGCTGCACATTGCTTGCATGGCATATTCTTGATTGATTGAATGACACTGAATTGTGATCTGCTGTCTGAGCTGGCCTTACTGCTCCAATGGCTCGCTACTTACACATCCAGAAATTTTGAGTGAAGCTTGCATTAAAAGGTAATGCTGTCCTCTCATTTGCATATGCCAAACATGCTGCTTAATTACTCGAGAGGCAAAACTGTCGTGTGCATCCCAAGAGTGAGCATGGCCCAGTCTGCATGGAAGGGAAAGGAAGTTGTGCCTTGGATTGTCCCGTCTTCCAGCTCTGCTGGCAAAGGGAAAGAAGAAAGGTGGTGGGAATTTTCCTCTTCTCTTGTCCTGTGATTGGAGAAAAATGTAGATTAACCTTTACATTTCTCTGGGAAGTAGGATATTAAGCAGCGTTTCCCTGTGGTTTGTTAAACAGTCCATGATTTGAAAGAGGGTGGTGGGGACCCTCCCTGTTACTGTTGCTGGAAACTTTGAAGTGATGCTGCTTTTTTACTTTGACTTTTTCTTTTTTTCCCTAGTGAATTATTACTTTTGTCAATATGCATTATTTCGTGCTACTAGCGAATGTTGGTAAAAAGACATATATGATGTCTATAATGATAAATATCTTAGGCACATCAGGTACAACTTAAATTGCCTGGATTATCCAAAGAAAAGAGGGAGTACAAGTGGTGATGTGGCATCGGAGACTCTGCTTGCTCATAACTTTATGTATCTCCTTCCAATTTAAAATATTAAAATTCAGACTAAGAAAACCAGTGTTAAACATTTTCTTTTGTTTAGTTTCCCTGGTTCATTTTGTGTTTTTCTGTAAGTTATATATAAAGGAAAATCTATTTTAAAAGCTTTTTGAGAAGTCTTTCTTTGTCTTCCATCTGGCACGAAGAGCATTTCTGGAGGGGAGGGGAAAGAAACAGAGTACTGTCTGAGGTAAATTTGATAGTAGAAGATGGGATAAAACAAGAGGCACTTAGACTAATTTAATTAATGCCATGGTGGATTTAAGAATATGCTGTCCTCCACAAGCATAAACATAGATCAGTAGCTGAATTAAGGAAGCAGTATTAGACTGCACCTGTTGGGTTTCAAACTGAATTCAGACCTTGTTTCAGTATTGCAGTTGGGACTGGCAGTTGCTGAAGGGATTAAATTATTTAAAGCCTTCAGCTGGCTAGTGTAGGCTAGCAGTAGCTTATAAAACACTTAATCTATTTTTTTAATCTCTTCATATGTTTGCTTTACTTAGACAGTAAAACTATACATGACACACACCTGCCACATTCTGAAGCTTCTTTGTCAGATATTTTACATTTATCAATTAGAGCAGCCTTTAAACTGTAACCATTTGGGTTTCACTGACAATACACTTCTTGTTAGCCTGCACATTTTCTTCGGTGAGCTCAAACCCAAACACGAAGCATGCAGGCATAAAGTTCTTTTTCCACAATTTATTCTAAAAAAGAGGTTCCCTTCTAAAGGCAAATGCTGCTCTCCAAATAAGTAATGCTTAACGTTACCTTTTGGGTTGTCGTTTAAAAAAAAGAAACTAATTCCAAACAGTTTGGAGCTCTGGAACTATTTTTGCAGTGCATTAGTTAGCTGCTTACAGGATAGTAGAGTAAAGCAGTTCAAAAATAGGTGATACTGTTTAGCTTGTTACGTGATATGTCTCTTGTTTCTAGAAAGCCAAGAGTAAGTAATGAATAGCAACAATATGGATTGGATGGAAAAGCCATTTGGATAGCTGTGCAACACAGGATTAATTAGGCAAATCCTCTTAGGTTTGATAAGCCATTGCTTAGATCTACAGTTTATTTTGCCATTGGTTGCTCCTATTAATGTCTTCTTTCTGTCAGAGTTTATTACTCTGATTTCAGTTTTGCATCATACCTTTTTGTGTCAAAGTGAAGCGCCACTGAATTTACTTACAGCCTTCCAAATAATAAGCAGAGAAATGCCTGGAGTCAATTCAAATCAACACTGGCATCCTCTTAAGAGTCCTTTAAATAAAGAACTTTTTATATGGATGATTTCTGTTCAGCAACTGGTGTATGACATCTTTTTAATTTGGCCTTCAATGTTAAGTTGCAGGACAAGCAGGCATATGTGTCTGCTAATAAGGATGAGCAAATGCTAATTCATGGAGATGAGATGGTTTCTGCAGTATGCTCTTCATAAAAAGCATATGTTTTTGATATTTCTGGGCAACCTTTAATTTTTTTTTTCTTTATGACATTGCAGAACTGCAATTTTATTTCTGTAAAAGGAGTTTTTCTGATACCATCCATACGGAATAACTTCACTGCTTGATCTCCTCTGGGTTGGTTTTTGTTTTTGATAATGTGTAGAATATACTTGAAAAATATAAAGTACGTGCATTTAAGTCGTTTTACTAATTAGTGTTCACACTCTGTCTCAAACTTTTTTTTAAACTAGAGAATGTGCCGTTCTTCAGAAATAAGAAAAGAAAAAACAGAGAAGAAATAAAAACCCTTACTGGAAATAAAAAGTCTTAACCCCCCCGCCCAAGAGACAGAGACTAACAAGCAGAAACCTCAGGACTACAGCAGGGTGGCTCAGCCAACTGGGTGGGGGGGAAATAGGCAAAAAGGCATGGGAAGAACTGGGCATTTCAGTGGGTGGTAATCGGAGTTTCATCAGCGCTGGGATTTGGTACTGTCAGACAATGCTTTGTACATGTCAGGGCTCGTGGCTGCTGTGTGCATGGAGCACAGAATCTGGGAGAACACTGTTTCCAGAACTCCTTGTCAGTCAGAATTTATGGCAAGTCTTTGTTCAGCAGTCACCTGAATATTGTTTCTTCTGCAAGAGGGTATTACATCTGAAATTCTGTTTCACCTTGAATGACCTGGGAAACATCTCATGTATGATTCATCTGACGTGATCTATGAGTCGGGTTAACCTCTGTCATGTCCCCAGACCAAACCAAAATAAATCTGAATTATGGTAGAAATTTAACTGTGAGAATACAATGACCTTTAATAGAAAATCAATTGAATATCACGGCTGCTTCTAAAACCTGCAGGAACAGACTACCTAGAACTCTGGTTGAAAGAGAAAAGTGGGCAATGCAGATGGCTTCAGTGCTACCTTTGTGTTGGTGTCTGTGAAAAATGAGAATATTCCAGTTTGCTGCTGTCTGATGAGCCCCTTGGAGCCATTCCAGCAGGGGTTGGGTGCAGTGTGTGCCTGGCACACCTCTGTGCTGGAGGCTCAGGATAAGCCTGTTCTTAATATAGGATAAAAAAATCATTGAATGCGATGAAATTACAATACAATCTTCCATGTTATGATTGTATATTTTGTGTTCTGTATAATGGATAGCATCCAGGGAATGAGACTAATTCAAATACTTTTTTTTTTATCCTCTCTGTTCAGTGTGTGGCCCCAAGCCTTGTTTACTGAGTGGCATCCGAGTCTTGCATGAAATAAGATGGGGTTTTGTTTCTGGATTTTCTGTGGTACTCATCAATATAGCATCTGAATATCTCAACAATCTTGGTGAATTAATCCTCACAATGTACCCTCAGATGTCTGGAATGATTTTAATTCCTCATTGATGAAAATTACAAGAGAAATGATGTGACTTTTTTTGTGACCACTCAGGGAGCCTGTATCAAAGACAGGAAGGAAATTTAGATCTGTTCATTCTAAGGGGTGCTGAGCATCTCCTGGATTGGGATTGGGTGCAGTGTGTGCCTGGCACACCTCTGTGCTGGAGGCTCTGGGGGCACAGACACAAAACCTGCATTCCCAGAGCCAACCAGAATTACGGCACACCAGGAGAAAGGGAAGAGTCTGAACCTTTGCATGTGCGGGAGGGAGGGCTCTGGAAATGGAAAAATTACCGTGCAGCCCAGGATAAGCCTGTTCTTAATATAGGATAAAAAAATCATTGAATGCGATGAAATGTAAGAATGTTACACTTACGTAGTGTTTATAAAGTCTAATACCATCTCAGTCCAAGAAAACAAAAACTTTGCTGATATTACAGCTGATTTGGTACTTCCTCACAGACCACTACAGAGCACTGTGATTTCCCTTGGCTGGAAAGCGAATTTCCTGGAAAGCTTTGTGATGGCAAGAAGAATAATCTGGTATTTCCACTGTTTCTCTTTGATTCTTTGGCTGGCTTTCAGTCCTGCCGTGTTGCTGGGACCATTAGGGGCACGAAGTGACACCACAGCTACTGTGGACACATCCCTGGGTGGTTTGGGTCTGCACTGAAATGGCATCAGGGAGAGGAAATCCTGAAGGGATTTCCCAGTGGGCCTCAGGAGACAAACTCACCTCAAGAGCTTTAAAAATAAGGGAGTGATGATCAGTGGAAGAGGAAACAGCTTAGCAACTTTTTTAAGAAATTATTTTTAATTTTTAATTTTTTTTTTTTAAACCAAACCACACCGTTTGCAATAATTGCGTATTCCCCATGCCAGGATGGGATTATATTTGTAAGGTTTTCTTAAAGAATACAATATTCAGAGAGTCTTTATTTTGATTAACATCTAGATTAAGTTCAGCCGTTTCTCGGTATTTACCACTCTTTTCTGGGAAATACTGATTAAACCTGGCGTTCTACTAGGAAAGACTGATTCAACTCGATTGGAAGAACTCATGAAAGGATAATGATTTTGTAGATATTTGTAATAAATAATGTCAACATGTTGCAATGTAATCAAACTGTTGCCTTTAAATCATGATTTTCTTCCAGTGCACTTCAGCTCAATGACTTCTGTGGGCTGTCTTGGTGTGTCTTAGATAGAGGAACCTTTCTACACACGTCAAGGCAAACATTTTAAGGGATGTGTTATCCACCTTATTTCTACATATTCATTAGCACCAATTAAGCAAGAACAGTGTACAGAGAAGGATTATGGAGAGACAAAATTATTTTAAGGTGTCTGGGCAAAAAAAACCCCATGGATTTCTCATTCTGATTTGTGGAAATGAATTGTTTTTAGGCAACATTAGTGATATTCCCTGTGAAAGGTTACTTTTAATGGTATAATATATGCTCTCTGGCTCAGATAGAATAATTTTCAGAGCTAATATTGATTTAGGATTAGAGTGAAAAATAGATCTCACTTTCTCATGTTAAACTAATTCCAAATTAAGATTTAAATTAAAAGGTTAGCAAGAGGTCTCAAAAATAAATCACTTTGGAGGCCTCACAACTTCATTATTGTTTGTCAAATAAACATCAAGCTTTAAAAATTATACTCTGAAAAGAAACTAAATGAAAATTATGATTCAGAAAGGAGCTTTGCCGAAGATGCTTTGATGAGTAAGTTTGATTCCACAGTCACTTAGTGAGTGCAATGAGGTACAAAAGGCAATGTAAAGTTGTAAATGATGTAAATGCAAATGATGTTAGAAAGGACAGAATTCTGGGTCTGCTGGAGCAGAGGGCATTTCTGAGGCTTCTGTGGAAAATATGGGATTCACTCACTGAAATGAAAGGGGGAAAGGATAAATGGGCAGGTTGCTGCCATCAAGATACTCCACTGCTGAGCAGAAATAAAGCCAGGAGCTGCATCTTTTCTTAGGTATAAAGCTTAACTTAAGGGACATGAGTTAACCAGCTCATTTTTAAGTATGACTAAGTGTAAAAGCTACAGTGATTAAATTAGTTTAAAGTGCCTTACACTAAGAAGTACGTTGTTAAAGAGCTAGGCAACTAGGCAATTTCCTATTGTGTTTTTAATTAAAGATAATATTTTGTGCTTGGAAATGAAACACAAGGAAGTTAATTATTGAATTAAACTAGAGCTTTTCAGTATCATCTGCTGAGTGGAATGCTATTCTGCTTCAAAAGCCTCATATAAGCAGCTAAAGCAATCTTTCACACATGTAACAGATACAACTATTTAATAAAAAATGAATGAGAAGCTACTCATACCCTGCTGTGAAATAGTTATTAGTTTCTACTATAATAAATGAATTTCCTTCTCCTGAAGAAATGCATTTACATGGTAAAGAATGGCTGATGTCTGATCATTACATTTCACGTGTTAAACCAAAAATATTTACACTGCTTTTAAGTTCAAGAGTCAAATAGCTGTCACCATGCCAGGCTATAAAAAGCTGATTTCCATGTCTTTATGGTATGTAATGATGAGTGGAACCACACTAACAATCCAGGTTTGTTTGGGATTTTTTTTAAATACTTTTCTCATTAAATTGTCATCTCCAAGGGCTCGCTTTTGAGGGGGCAGGGATGAATGCATGTGTAAGCAGTACTTGAAGGAATGGAAAATGTCTGAGTAAAACCTTGACCCCACCCATGCTACTGATGTGCTTTTTGAAGATTTCAGTGGGACTTTCATTATATTTATTGGGCTTTACATGACATACACGTTTTTGTCTTTCAGGAGGAAAAAAGTGTTTTCAGTCCTACAAGAATGAATAAAACTGGCACTGGCAAAGTTTCTCCCTTCAGGAAATAAGGACTCCTGAGGCAGGTGGGCAGCTGGTGCACTGATATGATGCTCCCTAAAGTGCTGGCCAAGGTTGTCTCCTCTTCCCTTGTACATTCCTCTTTTTCTCTCTGAATCCATCTGTTGTCTCCTCTTCCCTTGTACACTCCTCTTTTTCTCTCTGAATCCATCTGCTGTCTCCTCTTCCCTTGTACACTCCTCTTTTTCTCTCTGAATCCATCTGCTGTCTCCTCTTCCCTTATACACTCCTCTCTTTCTCTCTGAATCCATCTGTTGTCTCCTCTTCCCTTGCACACTCCTCTTTTTCTCTCTGAATCCATCTGTTGTCTCCTGTCTGATACGTAGGTAGCAAGCTCTGTAAGATTTCCTTTGGAAGCCATCTTTGTGGTTTATATTTCAGGTGACTCCTGACCATGAAATTCTGGTCCATAATTTGGGCTACTTTTAATATTGCTGTCTCTATAGCTATTAAAATGATTACTGATATTCCGAGTATTTCCCATAAATGTTCATTAGTAGTTTGATGTAAGCATTGTGAGATTTTGATTGAGTTTTATTTAGTAGTTACAACACACAAAGCATCAGGAGCTATTTGAATGAAAATGGAACTGCTACTTCTATTCCAGCATTGATCTTAAGAGCTGTATATGTAAGAAACTCAATAAATAAAATATTCAGTGTGCAAATTTTCTCCTTGAGTATTCAGTAATTTCTTCTTGGGTTTCTCTCCACGTAATGACACCACTTCCATGGTCTGGGATGCTGCTTCCCAAGACCTGTGCACGTCCTTTCCCTGTTCTGTTCTGTAATCTCTGCTTAAGCACAAGTCATAAACAAGTGTATAAAAAGAGACGTAGAACTGGCAACACGTGTGTACCCAAAGTAGTGCTCAAAAATAAACACCTTAAAACACAATCAGTGAATTAAATGGTGCAGCTTCTGCTCTGCACACAGGCTGCTTGAAAAGCTCATACCTGTTGATTAAATAATGCTTTTTCTGCTGTTTTCATGCCTTAATTTTGGGGTATTTGTGCCCTAACACTTGCCCTTTTAGCTATTACCTGCAGCTGCTTCTTGGTATTTTTGTGAAACATGAGTGATGGGAGATACATTTCCTCACAGGATGCAGTTTTATCACATTTGGAGGATTATCCAGAATAAGAACTATAGATTACAGTGCCCCACATTCATGTACTTAAATAATAAATTAAATTGAGTAATAAAGCATATTTTAAATGAAAATACGTCTACTCCCAGAAGTGTATTTTTTATTTTTAAATTATTTTATAAAATGCATATAGAAAAATAATGAAGTCTGTAAAGACTTTTTTTTTGTCATTGAGGTAGAAAACAGATAAACTAATTTGCATGTATTAAATTGTTTTTGTCAGGAATAGCTGTACATATTTTCCTTTGTAAGATATGGCACAAGAGGTATGAATGGAAGTAATTCAATGCCTGACAAATGTACCCTTTATGTAACACGTGCCAGTTTATTATCTTATTATGAGATATGCAGTTTGTATTTAAAAAGCAAAATAAATCCGAAAATGGTTTGGAGGTTCAGTGCATATATTAGAACTGTAGAAACGGTGTTTTTTAAGTCACAAGTATAGCGGTGACAAAAATAACTTGTATTAGAAGGATTCTTGAGTTTTCTGAGGATTCTCCAGTTTTCTTGAGACCTTCAGTTGAAGTAGCATTGTTTTTCTTTCCACTTCTCTCTTCTTGTGCCTCTGTGTCCTGATGGCAATTCTTCCACTCCCTGTGATCCCCTCCAAGAGAAAATCCAGCAAAATCATTGCAGTGCTGCTGCCAGACTCTGAGGATGCCATGAGAGCTTTTGCATGTACACATTCAGTTAAATCTCACCATGATCTCACCAGGCTCTTTCTTCCTGGGGTAGTGGTGGTGTTTTGTGCCCTGCAGTTTCTGTCCTTTCATTTTCTCACCTGTTGTATCTCACTGCGATTCATTTTGCATGGCACGATGTTTGTGACCATGTTTTTATTTATAGATACCTCTTTGCCATTTTTCTTTCCACTTCTCTCTCCTGTTCTTTTCAACGTCAGGTCATAAATGTGTAGGGCTGTACTCTCTGTTTCACTAGCAGAGAGGGGTAATTATATCAAAATATGATAAAGCCATAAACCCCAACTGATTTCCTGTCTACCTTCACACCAAATCTAATTAAAATGTCACATGGGGAGACATGTCATTTCGTGGTGACATGATATTTTTGTGTATTTTACACGAAGACATTTTAAAATTAAATTTGTTTAATCAAAAGTGTAAGTCAGAAAACAATATGAGTTTTACATCTAACGAGCAAAGAAGTGTTAAAAAAAAGTAAACAAAAATATTGATAAAGTTTTACTATCAACAAAATGCTTATAAACTGAAAATGGTGAACGTTGAAGCACCACCACCAGCACCAAGAGAATATGCAGTTAGCTCAGTCCAAGTGCTACCTGATCTTCCCCTGCATTGTCTGAGGAGAGATTGCTCCGAGGTGCCGGGGCTTTGTGGCCCTCATGACAGCCTGCTGCCATTGTTCTGTGATGTGATACTTTCTGCCAAGTGTCTCATTACTAGGAGGGGACACGGTGTATTTCACTGGGTCAAAACAATTCATTAAACTACTGCCGCACATCACCTTTTCCTTTGGAGCGGATTTGGGCTGTTACTGGTTTGGAACAGAAAAATAAAAAATAAGCACAAGTTACCTTTGTAGCCTTTGTAAGAATTCTATTGGAACATCTGCACCTTTGAATAAACACCTTTATAGGAAAATATGTTCTTTGCTAAAGAAGGAAATGTTTTTTTCTTTATAATGGTTTGTTCTGTTTTCATAACTCATGTAATCAATGTGCCTTTTCTGTTGTTCATTCTAGGAGGAGGGTCTGTAACGTGGTAATTTAAACCTTTAGAGGATATTTTTAACTGGTGTTTCATTAAGGATGTCTCGTGGGGGAGGAGAGAAATAGGGATATCTGCTTCTAACAGGTAGGAAAACATATGGATAAGTTGCTGATGTATTAAACTATTAAAGGAGGGCGTGCGTGGACATTTGCAAGCCACGTGCAAATTGACTCGGGTAAAACTGCTTCTCAGGAGGGATTTGTGCCACAGGCAGATTAGCAACAGGGCCTTGCACCACTGCAACAAAAGGGGGTTTTTGTGCAGTTTGGGTTTTGTTTTCAATGTGCTTGGACTTGAGCTGTTGATAGCAAAGCCCTGGCTCAGTCCTCAAGTGCTTTCACAGCGAGGTTGGAGAGACCCAGGTAACGAGGTCATCTTCCATTGAATCCTAAAATAGGCTTGGACGTGGTTCAGTGCCTGCCAGAGCTAAAGCAGGCTCCACTCCTGCGTGCTGCGCTTTGTGAGAGAGACTGATACACTCCCAATGAAGATAAAATTCTCTTTGCCACGGGAAAACATCAGCCTGAGCTAGCAGTCGGTTAATCAGACTGTTTATTTTGAAAGGCTTCGGAATATGTTGCAAAAGCACAGCCCCAGAAATCTTTATTCGTGTCAATAGTTTCCCTGCAGTCAGTAGACCTGCTAATAAGCACCGAGTAATGCAGGATTATGTGTTAATTCTGTAATTTGACTGCCTGCTTGTGTTTAATGACGTTTATTTGTAGGAATGATGCATTTTGGAAAGTGAGGTCAGCTTGAACATTTGTTGTGCTCTTCACCTGTCTGCAGCCCTTGATCTCTCGATGTATCAATCACTAAAGAGAGAAGTCATTACTCAGCTGTGAAAATGAAATTATTGTAGCAGTAATGGACGATACCCTATGGATATTCTTACATGTAGGGTGCTTATTGCTACCGATTTCAAAACAACAGGAAAAAATAGTAATATTTGCTATTAAAGATTTTTTAAATTAGCACAATATCATTGGAGTTTTAGTTTTAAATATGCTTTTTATTTTAAAAAGTAATTTTTCTCCTCCATAGAAAAAGTGTTTCAATGTTTCTGTAACTTTTTATGTAAAGCAAACATTTTTCCAAAGTTTGGATATCATTAAACTGGGAGTGGATTATCTTGTTTTTTGTTGATTGCCTTGAACATTATCATTCTCAGTTTACACCAGATTCTCACCATTTTATGGTGTAGAAATCTGATATTGTAAAATATATTTGTCCTTGCCAAACACATCAAAAATAGAAACATACTATATTTTTCTACACATTTAATGTTAGTTAACCCCAACAATCACTTCCAATTATTTTCCTGCTTGAGAGAGCAAGCCTAAAAATGTAATTATTAAATACACTTATGTGAAAGACACTCAGACACCACGAAGGCTAATGATTACATGAGAACAGCTAATTAGAAAGACTCCTGCAAGAAAATTTACAGTGTCAAACTGGAAATGTACATTATCATGACACATTTCCTGAAGACAGACCCTTTCCTTGTGGATCTCCTAAGGTACATGCGTGAGGAATGATCTACTTCTGTGGCTCTTACAAAGAGGAAAACCAGACTGCAAATGAGAATACAGTCTGAAAAATACGATACCGTGATACCTTAGCACTTACATGAGCCAGTAATGATATTTCAACCACTCCACAAAATATTGCATTTATTTAACTCCTTGTAAAAGAAAATATATAAATACGAACAAGAGCTTAGCGCAGTTTGGAAGACAGCAATGAAGCATCTGTCAAATCTCCACCTATTGATGTAATATGTGCACAAGCAGAGAAATAAGCATTTCACATTGTCCCTGAGCAAAATCATCTGTGACAATGAGCAGGGTGCCATATTTTTAAATTATAGTTGTCCCAGTTAGCTGTTCCAACAACTATGGCACTGAAAAGGACAATAAGGTTGAAAAGAAACAATAAAAAAAAAAAGAAACAATAAAAAAAAAAAAGAAAGAGAGAAAAGTTCTGTGAAACCTAAATTGAAGTAGTAGGTATTTATGTGATTTCAAGATAAATTCATGATACTTTTCTACTTACATTTTTTTTCCTGCTGCCTTGTATTTAAACATCACTCTACTGTTGAAGGTTGGACTCGATCTTGGAGGTCTTTTCCAATCTTAATGATTCTATTGTGTAGTTATTTTGCCTTTCTGTGATGTGAAAAATTAGGGGATTAGTGGTTTAGCTTGGATGAGGTGTGCCTCTCATCTCAAGTCAGCCAGCTTTTATCCACATGATAACAAAAAGATTTTAGATTCCTTCTGCATTTTCTAAGAATCACCATCTTAGTCACCCTGTCATTACCTTTAGATACCAGACAAGTTTATTTCCTAAGAGTTACCATTACCTGGCAGAATTCAAAATAGCAATGTCAGGATGGTGCAGGAGATTTCTTGGAACTGGGTTTTAAAGGCTGAGGAAGGAACAAGTAGAAAGACAGGCGATCTGAAGGATGTTTTAATGTGATTTTCTCCTTTGGAAGAGCCACAGTGGATCACTCCTCATCCATCCCTCAGGAGATGCACAGGGACCTGTGGTGTCTTCATGAAATGAACATTGGCACGAGCAGGCACAAAGCCCCAGAAACCACCAGGAGCCCATGGAAGGTATTTTCTGTCCTTAGCTGCTTTTAGATCTTTCCAGAAGAGCCAGGCTGTTGAACTTGGCAGTTAAACAGCAAACAATAAACAAATACTTCCCCCCACCTCTTCTCCAGCCTGTCTTTTTTTTTTTTTTAGTCCTGTACTAAATCTGCAAAAAATAAAGTGGAAATAAAAGGTGAAATATGTGCTTATTTTTGCAAACGACTCAGTGTAAAATGCACAGAGAAACATGTGTGTTTTTTAATTGAGGAAACACAGTGCTTCTCAACTGACCTTCCAGTTGTTGCAAAAGGAGCAAAGTGTATGTTTGCTTTAAATTTGAAAGTGATTTTCCATTGACACCCAGCAACAGAAGGCTGGATTTTGGATATATCTAGCAAACATATCTGTGGGGAGGGGAGATGGAGAACTTTGAACTATGCTTATCTGAATATGATGGTAATCAGTGGAAAGTGTAAATTTAAATTTTCATATTTTAAAAGAGCACTTTTTATCAGTTTAAGTCTGACCCCTTCACATGTTCCCATAGGAATTTGGATCTTGCAAAATTTTGATCCAAATGCAGAATATTGAAAGCTTGTTTCTCATAATACAAGTCATACTTCAGTGAAAGTTACATCAGTTAAAAAAATGCATTAGATAAGGAATTGTGGGGATAAAAAAATACTTAATTTTGTCCAGTCTTATGTCTGTTTGGGAAGGATAAACACAGTAAGCATAAAATATGCCTGCTGGATGGAATTACAGCCCCGTGGTCCTGCCTTCTCCTGTCCTTATCTTTGTGGCATTGCTCTAATAGCAGAGCCTCACTCAGGACTCAGGCTTGTTCAAAAATTAAGAGTCTGGCTGACACAAAAAACTCGTAAGCTGATATAAACAACTCATACTGGCTGTGAGAAGTGTTTGGATGATACAGCTTATAGCAGTTTGACGAGTAAAACAAATTGTTCTAGCCAAAGCATTTTCAGTCCGCATCCACACTTGGGATTTTGGTAACAAAAATAGCACAAAATATCATTGGTAGGTGTTCTGCCAAAAGCTTCTAGCCTGTGTTTGTCCTCAGATCGTTTCTTTTTGCTGCATAATAGATTACGTCTGTTGGAAATATCTTCTCCTTCTCACTTCTGTTTCTTGTTTCCACTCAGAGCACTCACACCTAACTACAAAGGTGTCTCTGCAAAGGTGTAGAGACAAGGAGGAGCAGGAGCCCAGGGAGGTGTGTGTTTCAGTGCTGAACTCCATAAATGAATCTAAATGACACGGGGCCTCCTTCCACCGAGCTACTTAAGCACTTTGAAACAAAACCCTCCCCTCCAAAAGGTATCAGGAGTCCACAGTGCTCACAGGTGTAACAGGAGTTTCCACATTAACCTCTCAGTTGCCTACCAGCACAAACATAGCCACCAAGAGAAAATTAGGACAGGGAAGTGTTCGCTGTTTTCCAGGTGACAAAAAAAAATTATGTGAGGGCCTCTCTGACACAGTCATATTTAACCTCTGATAGAAACGGTCATCAGAGTGTTTAAAGCTTGCTGATACATCTAATGCTGTTTTACTGTGCTTTGTGGGCACTTCAAAACTATTTTGTGGCCAAAGTAATCCTTAGGAGTCACTGACAGAGGAGGTCCAGCACTGCAGCTCGCACTGGCTCTGGCCAGCCCTGACACTGAGGAAATGTGCAGTGGAAGAGGAAGCCTCTAATTGAAACAGCTCCCAAAGAAGGGAGATTATTGAGGGAGCTTGTAAGGAAATAAGGACAAATAATGGATCTGCAGAGGGGTGCTGTGCTCCACAAAAGCAACTGAAGGAGTTTCAAAGAGATTTGAGAGTTTGATTACACGCTGGTGATACTCCTGTTGCAAGGGGAGTGGAAGTCTAGCTTGATCTAATTAGCAGAAACTGGAACATGAGGGCAGAACTGACAGTGCTGGGATGTTTCGGGAGGTGCTGTCATTTAGCAAACGTGACCAACCCAAAACTCCAGTGAGACAACAGTACGACAAGAGAGGTTAATGAGCCCAAAGTCACCCCTTCTTTTCTAAATCTAAATTAGAATCTGTTTCTGAAAGTTGGTTAAAATTGTGCATACGTATCAGTGGAGCACTGGATGAATAATTTTGCCTGTTAGTAGACAACTGGTATCATTCAAATTTACAACAGTATTTGGATTGTTTTGGTTATCAAACTATGAGAAGGTGCATGGTGAAACATGAGAAAATTGCTAGAAATAGATCCTAAAAAACAGCTGGAAAAATTACGTTGAGACTTGTCAGTGGATCACAATTTGGGGCGATGTACACCAATTTAAGTTTGCAGATGAAGTACAGATTAAATCAGCAGACATTTAATGCTTTTTTTTTGTTAAGTCATTTTAGAGTTTGTATGGTTAAGTAATCAACACGAATGTTTAGCAACATTAACTGTCTATTTATATGTTAATAAAATGGGTAGAAATAACTCGGTAGGATGTTATTTTTTAGGAGCTTGATTAATATTTCTAAAATTAGTAAGCAATAGATGTGATGAGCAGCTCTGGAGTGCTGTAATTTACTACCATTGACACCCACCTATTTTTTCCCCAGCCCTAAATTATATGGCTCATTACTTACAAGACTGAGTATTGGTGGCCTTGTGATAGTAACTCCAATGTTAGGTTTTAGTATTTCTTTACAATAAGTCTGTCTTCTCCAATTAATTAATTCAAATTCTGACTTCACATCCTAACAATTTTTATTACAAGGGTTGGTCCTAAATAAAGGGTAGAATCAAGCAGACACGTGTTGAAAATACTGGAACAAGTAGTGAGAAAAAATAGCAGAGTACGTGTAGTTGTGCAAGTAAATAAAGAAATTCTTTGTTATTTTTGGCAAGAGGTGGAGAAGCATGTGATGTCCAGTTGTAGCTGTAGCCAAGGATTTATCTTGGGGCTAAATACTTCGTGGGCAAACAGTAATTCCTTTTTCGCCCCACATCAGCTGAACACTATTTCGGGTCAAGAATGCTGCTTGCAGAAGTTGACCAGTCCTACAACCAGCCACTAATATTTAAGTGATGTATAATATTAGGGACATGCTGTTACTGAGGGTGTATCCTGCTATTTCGTGAGGAGTTGAGCAAGGCAAAATGCTGAACTGTAATGCAGGATGCAAACTGGTCAATACATTTGCTCTGTCCTGTTACCTCTATAGCTAGTGGTGTGTCTGATGGGCTCGGGCTAACGTGGCAAGGACTGCTCCTCGGGGAAGGATGCCAGACCAGATCTGGAAGGTTGGTGCTTCACAGTTATTTTCAGGGCTGGCTGGGGAAGTCTCTTCGTCTTGTAAGGCAAGAGCACTCATTTAAACGAATTGGGAGTTCACGTGTTCATTCTCACCCTGTCGTCTTCTAAGCTCCAGGTCTTGAGAGTCAGGCCTTTCCCCCGGGAGCAGTTTGCTCATCGTTATGCACGTTATGTATCTGCGAATGAGTGTTACGGGAGTTGGCAGCTAACGAGGTGGGAGGAAGAGCTCACCGTGTGGGGTGTGGTGATTGGGATGGCCAGCACTGGAGAACTATTGGGGGTTTTACCTCTCAGAGCCCCCGCAAAGCGTGAGGTTGCCTTCCTGCAGGTAGTGACAGACCGGGGCGGGCAGAGAGGAGAGCTCGCGGTAGGAGCATCTCAAGTTATCCTCCCAGGGCTTCCCGGGGGGAACGGTCAGCCGGCGCTGAGGAGGCTCCGCGGCTGAGCTGCTGCCAGGGCCGGTGATGGCCACACGGCTGCCTCAGCCGGTGGGTGCGGGACGGCAGGAGAAGCGCCCGGCGCTGCTCCGCGGGCCGGGCGGGGAGCGCGCTCCGAGCGGCAGCGAGAGCGGGGCCGGGCGGGGAGCGCGCTCCGAGCGAGAGCGGGGCCGGGCGGGGAGCGCGCTCCGAGCGAACGGCGGAGCGGGAGCG
>VZTG01008827.1:42062-61018 GCA_013397845.1 Melanocharis versteri
GTGTGTGTGCCTGGGCAGTTTGTGTCCAGAACTGCATCTCCTGGTGTTCTCTGGTGGAGTGTGTGTGTGCCTGGGCAGTTTGTGTCCAGAGTTGCATCTCTCGGTTCTCTCTGGTGGAGTGTGTGTGTGCCTGGGCAGTTTGTGTCCCAAACTCCATCTCCTGGTGTTCTCTGGTGGAGTGTGTGTGTGCCTGGGCAGTTTGTGTCCAGAATTGCCTCTCTGGTTGTGTGAGGAAATGATTTACACACCGTAAATTACCTTGGTTCTTTCTCCTTCACTCTGCTCTCTCCCTCCTGGGGGTCACAGCTCTGCTCCCAGAGCTGCTTTTGAGGTGGCCGGAGGGTGGGACTCCCTGGGCTTGTATTCCTGGACGCTTCACACTCTCTGTGGATATGTTTTCCCTTTATAAATGACATGAAACCTCAATTGCCAGTGCTTTGTTATTAATTGTACAGCTGGAGTAAGGGAATTCCTCAGGGTGAACAGGTCATGGGGTATGAAAGTACTTGCATCAGTACAGCTTGTTCAGCTATATATCCAAAATAAACAATAACAGAGAGATGCTGCTACTACTGGTAATAAACTTTCATCTGTGGGGAAGGAGAGGGCAACTAGTTCAGCTTTGTATTTGCTAAATAACTTGAGAAGCTGGTTGGCACCTAATATAAAAAGAACGATTGTTTTACCTGGAAAAAATGACAGGTAGTATCCTTATGGTGTTTCCAAAGTGATGCATAATGTAAACAAAACATTTCTTAAGTGCCACTGCTCTAATCGTGCATATGCTGGAAGTTACTGAGCTTTTATAGAGCCTCCCTCGATGCCCAGCTGTGCTGCAGAAGGGTGTGAGAGTGCTGGAGCTGGTTCTTGCCCGTGGAGGCCTGAAAGAAGTTGGAAAACAAGTTTTCTTGGGTTACAATTTAACTCTGTTATTGGGTGGCTGCCTCTGGCTGGGCTTTGCCTGCCGGGGATTTACTACACCAGGAACAACAGGGTGATTGCACTGCTTGGGGCAGGTGGAAGGAGATGTGTGTTTTGCAGATGAATTAGGGGAGCAGAGTGGCAATTTCTCCTGAGCTCCCCTGCAGTGGCCTTATTAACCAGTGACTTTGCCACACACCCTCCTCAGTCAGTCATGTGGAAATGTCACTGTATAGTTAATTATTAATGGTGGTCAGGCCTGGAACAGCCTGTGCTGCTCGAGGTTGTCACAGTCTGCCAAATCAGTCCTGTTCCTGAGCTCGCCTGGAAATGCCCGAGAAGGCTGGAGACACAATTTTGAGAAGTAAAGAGCATTGTTACAGTGAGGTGAACATTAGCAAGGTGTTAACCAGGGGTGCCTCGTTTTGCTGAGACACGTGTGCTTGGTTGGCAGCTCAGTTTCTGTAGAGAGAAGCTTGGCCGGGGGGGACAAACTGTGAAGCACCTCCTGTTCACTGACATTACTTTGTGAAAATATATTTGTTAATTTATTTAAAGGAATAAACAGTTAATTTACTTATTTGAAACACGTTTGCTTCGTTACTTTGTTCATATTCGTATTTCTTCAGAAGCACAGAATTCGTAGCCTTAACTCTGGTTAGAAGTCACATGTTTTGTATAGTTTGATGTTTAAAAAGCCAGATTTTCCCAGTTCTCTCTGCTTCAAACCAAGAAGACTCATTCCTTTGGAGGAAGCCTATCTGGAGGTAGTAGCAGTTGGTAGGTGTTGTGGGACAGCCTTTATTTTACACATTCCCTGCAATATTCACTAGCAGTGAGGTGGGACGCAGCAACCTCCAGCTGGAGAATACAAGCTGGAGAACTGCAGAGCCAAATTCAGCTTGTGTTTTCCACTGCGCAGGAGCAGTCGCTGTGCTGGAGTGAAGTTGTTACCCCGGGGAAGGAGAAGAGGGCTTTAAAAATACGTGGGGGGGAATAGACAATTTCTCAGAGACTAAAACTGAAAGTCAGGTGTGAAGTTATATTTTTATACTCAAGTAGCCAGACGTTTTGTGTGGTACTGTCACCTGGGGACTGCACTTTTCAGTCCATCTTCTGATGGTTTTGTTTACTCTGCTTTGGTTTGCATCCTGGAGGGGTCTTGTAATGCACACGTTTGGTTTTTATTTTGAATTAAATTTAACTGGGAGATGTGCGCCAGCTGCTTATGGGTGTTCAGGCTCAAAGTAACCTCCCTGAAATGAGCACAGAGGATTTTTCTTTCCTTGAGCACTAGTTGCTTGGCTCTGCACATCCCTCTCTTGTTCTGCTGCTAGGCTTGTTAATGTAGGTGTAGTCTGACCAGCTTCAGTTTGTATGAGGAAGCAGGAGCAGGAATAGTCTCATTAAGAAATATGCAGAAAAGATGTATAAACTCAGTGAAACGTTTTGTGATGGGCGAAAAGAAAGATCCACTCTCTGCTGGGTGAAAATGTGCTGTGTATTATTTTCTTTTGCTGGGAGTCCTGGTTTTAAAAAAAAGAGCAACAAAAAACCTGCAACACAATAACTCTTTATTCTTTCAGGTGTGTAGCTATCCATAGGATTGTATTGTAATCCAAATACCTTAAAATAGTTAAAAAAGAAAAGCTTCCGAACCCCACAAACAAATCAACCCAGTAAGAAAAACAGAACCAAAAAACCAAACCATCCCCAACCACAAAAAAACCCACAACCCCAAACCAACAAAAAACCCATTACGACACAGCAGTGCTGCTATAGTAGAGGGTGTTGTGGTATTTTTCCTTTCCTTTCAAGGTTTGTTGTGCAGCTATGCTGTCTGTGGGGGTTTGTTTTCATCTGGGTGGGGGGAAATCAGTTCTGTTTATAAATTTAGCTTCTCAAAGCTAAGGCCTCCAGCAGCTGGTTGTATTGGATAGTTACATGCTGTTCTGATGGATTTCATTGCATATATGTTGGGTAGAGTGTGCTTCTCTCTGAATTGCCTTCTGAGCACTGTGAGTGTGTGGCAGAGGTCTTTAAGCAGTCTCAGATGTAGGATGCTGCAGGGTTTTATGTGCCTGTTTCACAGGAACACCATATTCACTTGTTATGTGAAGATACTGTAGATTCTCCAAATGAGACTGGCATCCAGATGTGTGTGTTTAGAAAAAGACAAGCAAAATGATGGGAGTAATGAAGAAGTGTTTAGGGGAAGGTAAGGAATTAGATGATTGTGTGTGTATTTGTGTGGAGTAAAATTTTATTTTATTAGTTCAGTCTGTCATGATTGTATCAAAGGTTGTTCTTCCAGGGTATGTTATCTCTTCTCTTTAGTGCTCAATTTTCTTTTTTTTTCTTTTTTTTTGAGTTGCTAAAAATGTTCTTGTAATAACTCAGTAAACACTTCTTATCTGAGAATAGAGCTGTTACTGTGGTCAGGGTTCAGGGTTGTGGAGTTAGGCCTGTAGGAAACACACTATCCCCAGAAGATGATAGTCTAGTTTTTCTTATCCAGCTGAAATTCATGTTAAAGAGAAAGCTGGGACTGTGTTCCTCCAGACCTCCTGGACTGGTTTGAACAGCATGAGCTATAGAAAATTTACATGTTTTTGAGTGCCAGTGGTCCCCACAGGCTCAGATGAGGGTTTCAGTGGGTCTCTGGTCCCTCTGGTTCTCCCTCATGCTGGACTGTTGTCCTGTCTTCCAAAAACATCCTTAATTGCAGTGTAGCTTTAGCACTGCTTTTTCAGAGTAGTTATCATCATCATCTAGTGCCCTCAGCTTCGGTGACATGCTTACACAGGCAAATACCTCCTCCAGAAGTTAATTGGAGCAGGATTTTTGCTGCTAGGTCGCGGCAGATCCAGGGCAAAGGGACCTGCTGGGGCTGCTGCAGCTTGGCCAGGTTCTCACCTGTGGGACAGGTGTCCCCACTCCCTCCTGCTTGGAAGTGCACTGGGCCTGTGGGCTTCCCAGGGGCTTTGTGCTGTGGCTGTGCCTCTGGGCCAGCCCAGCATTTGAATTTGTCTCAGACTCACAAAGGTGATGCTGGGCATCTGAACCCTCCTGTCAGCGAACTGGGATAACACCCTAGCGTGTCCTTGAGAAAAGGGACAGTTTCTTTGTTTTTGAAGTGTAAATGCTTTTTGAGTTCGAGTATTTCACTTGTTTCATGCACGTGTGTGTCAAAAAGTAAGGGGATTGTGATGCAAAAGCAAGCAGAGTATTTTTGAGTGGAAACCTTGGAAAGGTTTTAAGAAGAAAAGCCCCAAGGATTGTTTTGGTATTTTAGTGTCTTTGGCAGATGTGGTATTCAGGTCATCCCAGAACTGGAGGAATGGTAGTGTGCTGACAGGAGGTTTGGCTTGGCCTGAACTGTGCAGGTGCCACTGGAAGCTCCAGAGAGGCTTGGACATGTGTGTTCTCTGGGGCAGTCAGTGAGGGCTGATTTTTGGATATCTAAATAATATGATCAGGGTAAGTGATTTATTGAAATAAAATCATGATAGAAAAGGCGGTAAGATCTCAGTCAATAATAAAGCTTATGCACCTTGTGATGGGGCATGTTGTTTAGGAGAGAAGTTGAGAGCTTGGAGAGTTTTTTCCTGTGTTTGAAGTTAATAGTGTTAAACCCTTGGTGGCAGAGGCCAGTGGCAGTCCCATCATGTTTGGTGGCAGGAGAGCCTGGCTGCTGGCTGTTTCCTGGCTGTCTCCAGCTTTATACATCATCTGGCTCTGGGAAAACAGCTTTGGGAAGGAGAGGTCTTTGAAGTTTTCTTCTACAGCTGGGACAAAACCCATTAGAGGATTCTAAACTGAGGTGTTGGTATGATTATTTTAATTGCTCTTAAGATATCTAAATGTTCATTTGCATAAATCAAATCACAGCTTCAGAATAATTATGCTGTGCTTTTGGTTAGTTTTCATTTGATCAGAGTCATTGCGATGTCTAGCTCAAGTTTTATGTGACTCATCTGCAATTTAAATACCTATTACCAGAATTTTCATGTGCTTGGTATGATTAGGTGATTTAATTAAGGTATTATTGGTATTGAATTTGTCTCTGGGAGCTGATCAGGATGGTGTAAGCCATAACTTCCCTTGTGGTTACACTGGGGTCCATCCAGAGCCTTTTTCTTTGTTGTTAGCATTACTACCTGACAGACAAGTTTAAGGTCTGGAAGGGGACACTGGGTCAGTGCATAGAGGACACCTGGAAGGTAAACTCAGTGCCTTTACCCCCGACTCTGTCACTGATAGATGAACTTGTGCAGCGGGGTGGAATAGAACTCAGGGAAAGCACCTGCCTTCCGTGAATGGATTGGGTTACTGTACATCGTAATTTACTGGAACCTTGTCGTTGTTTATGTGTACATGCCCATGCCCCCTAAGTTATTTTGGGCCCCATCACATGGCTTGACCACTTTCATTTTCATCCCAGTGAAATTCTTTGATCTCTGGCAGTTGTGACATTTGTCTGTTCTCGGGAGCCTGATGGTGTTTACAATGAATAGGTTGGATACCTTGTGTAACAGGTAGCCCTGACTCACAATTAAGAACTTCTGAGTTATTTTATGTCATCATTGCTAAACATTTGAATTGGTTTCTCAGTTGCGTTACTGAACGCTGTGCTACTTTTGTGTGTAGAAATGGTGGGAGGTTTTAAATAAAAGTTCAGTTTAATAGCACAAAGGTAGGACCCCCTGCTTGAAAAATGACGTGTGGTGCTCTGCTGCAGACTGTCTCAGTCCTGTGCAAGCAGCTGAAGCACTTAACTGCAGTAACCTGCTGCTGCTGAAGTCCTTGGCTGGGCACTGGTAAAGTGTGAGGGCCTTGTTCCGGTCACAAGAAACTAAATATAAAACAGCTTTAGACCAGCTCATTTGGAGAACATAATTGTGTCCTGATTTTTCTTGGAGAAGTAGCAGCTGCTGGGAAGCTTGGAAATGTGCACAATTTTCACTTGTTTTTTCTTTTTCTCTCCCCCCTGCAGGTATGGCCTCACAAGTCTTGGTCTATCCACCATATGTTTATCAAACCCAGTCAAGTGCCTTTTGTAGTGTGAAGAAACTCAAACTAGAACCAAGCAGTTGTGTGTACCACGAAAGAACCTACCCGCAAATCTATGTGAATGGTAAAAACTTTGGAATTTCTCCCCACAGGGTTAGTACTTTCTTTCAGACTAAAAACCCGTTTGATAGACCTCGAGGACAGAGCTTTTGGTTGCAGTCAAATGCCGTTGCTTTAAAAAATACCGCAGGTGCTACAAAAGCGTTGGCAGCGTGGGCGCAGCCAGCTCAGCTAGAGGCCCCTCGGGCTGGGACGCAGGGCAGCCGCTCGGATATCCTGGAAGGAGCCCAGCGATGCGGGTTGAAGCGTAAGAGCGAGGAGCTGGAGAGCCAGAGCGGCACGATGCAGATCGTCGACGAGCTGTCCATCCTGCCCGCCATGCTGCAGACCAACGTGGGCAACCCGGTGACGGTGGTGACCACGGCCTCCAAGCAGAGCGGCGTCGGCGGGGACGGAGATTACCAGCTGGTGCAGCACGAGGTGTTGTGCTCGGTGAAAAACACCTACGAGGTTCTGGATTTCCTGGGAAGAGGGACCTTTGGGCAGGTGGTCAAGTGCTGGAAGAGGGGGACGAACGAGATCGTGGCCATCAAAATCTTGAAGAATCATCCTTCGTACGCGCGCCAAGGGCAAATAGAAGTGAGCATCTTAGCGAGGCTAAGCACTGAAAATGCTGATGAATTTAATTTTGTGAGAGCCTATGAGTGCTTTCAGCATCGTAACCATACTTGTCTGGTTTTTGAGATGTTGGAACAGAATTTATACGACTTCCTGAAACAAAACAAATTCAGCCCTCTGCAACTGAAAGTAATAAGGCCTATTCTGCAACAGGTGGCCACTGCACTGAAAAAACTAAAAAGTCTGGGTTTAATCCATGCTGACCTCAAACCAGAGAACATTATGTTGGTGGATCCCGTTCGGCAGCCTTACCGGGTCAAAGTCATAGACTTTGGGTCTGCCAGCCATGTATCAAAGACTATTTGTTCAACTTACTTACAATCTCGGTATTACAGGTAAGGTGTCTTTTACTTTGGTTTTTTACCTGTTCGTGGAACAAGGTTTTAGCATTTCCAAAAGTTAATGGCTTAAATAATTACTCCTTCAGGTAACTAGTAAGAATAACTTGGAAAAGATAAAACCACCTAGGAATATGAAAATTATGTGGTTGGTTGCCATTTTGAATGTGAATACTTGCTTTGAATGTTTTTATAGTGCTGTCTTTTTCCTGGAAGTATGCTTTGTGTTGCTCTCTGAAGTCATCACTTACTGTTATTTTGAGACCTCTGAGAGTGTTCAAAAGGAAAAGAAATAAAAATTATCTTCTACTTGCTTGTTTAGGATGTCTTTGCAGCCTTCCTACCATGATGGATTTTTTTTCTGTAAGCAGCTGGACAGTGTACTAGAAGTGCCATGTTTCTATATCCTGTTGCCAAAGATTATGTAAATGCCTCTGTTTTTCTCCAGCGCTTGTAAATATTTTCCCTAGTTCTTAGAAACTCTGTTCTGACTGAGTGCCTTCAGCAGCTGTGGAGTTCAGTGAACTTCTGGAGTTAGGGAGTGATGCTTAAATATTCAGGGTTGTACCAGAAGGGCATTTAAAGTGATTTTTGTATATGGTTGCATTCTACTTTTGCCTGAAAATGGATGCATGTTTTTGATAGTTTTGTTTGGTTGTTTTTTTAAAGCTTTCTTTGAATAGTTACCCACTCTGCCTGACATTTAAAAATTATCAATATTTAGTCCTTTTGTTTTCCTTATAAGCTAAACTTGTCTTGATTGAAGATCTTTTTCGGTTCTGCTTTGCATCATTAGCGGTAGTATGTGCTGTGTATTGCCTGTCTGCCAGTTCAGTAAGATGCTAGTAAACTAGGAAAATGAGTACTTTGAAGAAAATTTTAAATATTTTACAGCTATTCGTGCTGGCAATGAAAACTTGTGCAGTGCAGTTCTAGGCTTGATGAAATTAGTGATTGGAGTTCATGCCAGAGGAATCTATTTTTTGACTGTAGCTTGTAAACAAGAACGCTTCATGTACAGTGCTCACATAAAATATTCTAATTTATCACCTGCATTCTCTATTACTTAATTGCAAACTGCAGCAGAGGATTTGAAAACTACACGAAGTTCATCAGCAGAAAACTAAATTGGGAAACCTTATGGATTGATGCACATTATACAAAAATATATACCCGAGGGAATAAAAAATTAAGTAACTTGGGAGTTCGTTTTGGTGTTAAAGCTTTACACCACTTAAGATACTGTGGGTTTGGGCCTCTCAGGACAAATCAGGCCAGGCTTGCAGAGGTGGCAGGAATTCTGAGAGGGTCTGGACAAGTAGAGGTCTTACCCTCAGCTGGTCTGTACAGAATCATAATCCAGCAGATACTCAAGATGCACGGTCTGAGAATGTTTCCCTACCTGTTCTGGCTTTTTTATTTATTGAAGCAATTACAGATTATTGTGAGCTCTTGCCTTTTTTCCCTTCTCCCTCCCCAAGTGCTGACAGAGGGGAGGCTGTGGACAGCCAGGCTGGGTGGTCCTGTTGTAGAACTTCAGCCTCAACTAACTACTTTCAGCATTTTTTTTCTGTTTCAGATGGCTCAGCAGACAAATTGTTGTGCTTTTTTAGTTGCCTACATAAAAATGTAGTAGGTGTAGTTCTGTTTTCCTTGGCTTGATGTTGCTTTGCACCTCTCAGTAGAATTCTGACATGCTTTTGGGGTTGGGCAGGTCCACGTGCTGGCAGGATCAATGTGCAGGATCAATTGGCATTTTGGATGCTTGCATTGCACTGAAATGTGAGCAAGTGGGGTTCCCTGTGGATGTTTATTCAAAAATATCATCCCCCAAGAATGAGATAAGATTCGTGGGTGCATAAGCTTGTCTTGCCTCAATGATGTTGAGTGATATGGACTCCTGTGGCATGTGCACCTCAAATTTCCCAGTTAGTTATGCTTCAGTGCTTTTTAAATATTCAGGCTTCAGTAGATCATATTCTTTGTCTTGTGTAGTTTTATAATCCTTCTATAAAGCAGCATTTAAGTCAGTAATTTTTGAAAATAAAATAGACATAAAAAGAAGAAAAACAGTTAGGGTCCATCTACTTGATTTTTTTTAATATGTAAATATTAGTTGAGATAATTTTGAAAAAAAAATACTATACTTCAAAATTATTTTCAGCACAAGTTTTTACTTCTGAAATGGTTTACAGCATGCTGGATTTCATCATGGATGCAGAGCTCTCTACCAGTTGTGTGATTGAAACTAACTTTGTGTAGCCTGGCAGTTTCTCAGAATTTCTTTTTGCTCCATTGGAAGCACCAGATTAGTGTAAATAATATCAGAAAATAGGGATTTGATTCAAAAGGTTTCAAAATAGATGATGCTGGGGAAATTTGAAGCGAAAAGTCTTACAGAAGAGAGAGAAGGGCCTTCAGAGAATATATTGTATTGAGATGGCATTTATTTTAAGAGAGATTGTGCTTTTTGTCAATCAAATAAGGAGCAGTTATATATAAAGTATAACTGTACTTAAATGCTTTTTGTATTAGAAGAGACTGGGAGTGATAGTGCAGGTTTGACCTGTTTGGCTACGCCGTGTTGAAACAAGTTTTACAAAACTGAATAAAGAGAAAAGGTTGTTTGTTGTTGTTGGTTTTTGGTTTGTTTTTGTTTTTTTTTTTCCAATCTGATCATTGCTTCTGTTTTTTTGTTCCTGGGACCATAGTGAACTAATGATCATGAGAATGGAGAATGCCACAAAGTCTAGTTTTTGAATTCTAGTGTCGGTATTTTGCATCTGTAAGAGGAAGTGAGTAATGAATTGGAAAAATGAGTAATGAGAGGATTAGAACTTAAGGAGGGGAACATAATGTAGCCAGGTGAATGGAATGGATAATGGACTGACTTTAGCCTATAGCAGAAGGAGAGGTGACATAACGATGACTGTTGGAGATATTAGGATACTTTTATATGAGGAGAGGTCCTAAACAAGTGAGCCTAACTGAACTTTAAAAGGGTATAAGCAAGCAGAAAAACAGAGACAGTCTGTATGGAGTGATAATGACTTGATGTTTTCCTGTTTCTGTCTCAGCTTTGTCAAGCAAAGAGAAAATTAGAAAACGGTTAAAACAAGTATGAAAAATAGGTTTTGACATTTTGTTACCTCTTGGAAACTCCTGTTCGTTATATTGCTAGAAATTGTCGAGTATAGGTATGAATAAATACTAGCTACAGTACATCTGAAGTCATAGACAATTTTTTTATTTGTTTTAAAGATCCGATGTTATTCTCAACGCTCTTTCCCTGAAAGGCAATGTCTGTGCTTACATGCTCTTTTTATGCTGGTCTGGATTTTAATAGCTGTGGACTAGAGAGATCTGGTATTTGAAGCCCTTTTTTGCTTCTGGCCTCACACGTTAAGACTGCTGACCTTTTATGAGTGATCTAAGGAGGTAAATAACTAAGCAGTGTGTACATTTTCAAAAGAAAATGCCCTTACATACAGCGTAGGTGATCGAGCTTTTGTCATTTATGGAAATGGTATGAGAAGCGTGTTGCTGTCCTTTTGGTCAACTGTGCCCCAAATCATGAAAAGGGGAGTGTTGCATCCCAAATGGAAAGCTTCTTTCCCACTTATCACACAGTGCAGGCTGTGGAGGAGGAGAATCAAAACATCTGTTTCTAAGTCTGGTCTCTTGTGCTCATCTGGCGAGGCAGAAAGTTTTCCCAGGGCATGGTGTTTCTCTCTGGAAGTCGTTTCCCTTTGTTTTGCCTCTTTCCTGAGGTGAGGTGCATTTGGGAAAGCACGTATGAGAAGAGAACCTTCAAGGTGGCTGTCTGCAACGAGCAGTGGCCTCCAAGAGGAGTCGGGTGGTCTGAAATGGCCAAGGTGGTGCTGCCCATCTGCTTCAGGGAGCCAGGTTACCTTCCTTTCTGTTGCCATGGGAAGCAGTGGCCTTCTCAGTGTATTGCATCCAGAGGTAACTCTTCAGGGAATCACTGCTTGATTTTTTTGTTTTCAAGGGGAATCACCTTCGTATTGATTTCATTTGGGTTGTCTTCCTGAGGGGATTTTGAAAATGAGTCTTCAGTAAACCTTACCAGACTCATCATTCATAAAATCCCTCTAATACTGCTGATCTGACAGTAGCCACAGCACACTCCCTCCTATGCTGCAGCTTCATTGCAGGCTCCTGCAGCACAGCCCCCAAAGGGAGTTGGACAGTGGCTCATCAGCAGCTCATCCATGGTTATTTCACCTCCTGTCTCCAAAGAAAACATCATCATCTTTGTGCTGTGTCAGATTATATTGCTGGTAGAGTACAGCTGGAAGCTTGACTTGAAACGTGTTTTGAGGATAAGCACTTGGTTTCCCAACCGAAGGATGTTCCTTTTGGCATCCAGGAGTCTGCAGGCAAACTGTTGTTCAGCATAGCCAAATTCATTGGGAAAACAAAGCGAGTGGGAAGCAATATAACTGATCTGCAGATTGAACTGGGAACCAGCTGGACCCCATAGGCTGGTGGGCAACTGCAGCGATGTGGCAGAATGGAAGGTGTCTGGTTAGTAAGAGATGCCTGTAGCTCAGAAATGTTTCTCTGTTCCGCTGGTGACAGCAGTAAAATACGATCCTGGGTGTTCAGCAGTGCACTCATAAGGAAAAGCAAATGATGTGAGTAGATGCACTCAGTGCAGTCAACCCATTCCAGAACTGGACAGTGATATTCTCCCTCCAGCCTTCCAACTAAGGGTAGTTGCTAATCAACAGACTTGTTCCAGACAAAATGCCAAATGTCAATAATGTTGCAACAGGGCTCAGAGAGATGGAAAAATTGCTGTTGGATGTATTCCTGGTGGATGAGAGCAGGCTTTTCCCCCTCTCCTTCTCTGACCCTCCTCTCCCATGAAGATCACAGAGGATGGAGGAAAAGCGATAATAATTGTGTTCTGTGGTCATGACGCTGTTTTCACTTGCCCGGTCAGTTCTGCTGCAGCTCAAAGAGTGGTTTGGTCTGATATGGGCTGTTCTGTTTTAGAGGGTTTTGGAAGAAGAATAAAGTAGTTGAGCTGTGTGGTTTAATTACTGCCCATGAGCTGGGCTCAGCAAGGGCTCTGTGCGTGCTCTGAGGCTGTTGCAGCAGGACAGCTTTTTATTTATGACTTTTGCAGCTTCATGCTAAGTTTCAGAATAAACCACCAACAGCTTATGCTGGTTTTTTCCTCCCCTCAAATTTATGCAATTTACTGGGTTTCTTGTTCTCCCTCTTTTTTACATGCATTCCTTCAAAATTAGACCAAAAAATTCTCATGGCCATAAATTCCCAGAGAGGCTTGTTTTCTCCCTGGCCTTTGTAACTCGGTTAGACGTCGTCCTTGTCACTCCAGGGACTCCTGAGAACACAGGCTGACAGTGACTCTCCCTAGAGTGGTTTTTGGAAATTGAATGTTGTCTCTCTGTAGGTTGGGGTTGTCAGCAGGATGGGTTGTTATGACTCAGTAACACAACCCTTGCATCCGAGTAACTTGACGATTATCTTCCCCAATATCAGATCAGCATACAGCTTCTGTACGTTTAAAATAGCAGTTAAAAACCTGTATACAAATAAACATCTCTCTTAATACAGCTTTTCTTTAACGCAGTGAGCAAGGGGAGAAGTTGTGCAAAACTGACATCTCAGGAAGCAACTGCCTTTTCGAGTTCACCCATTGCTGTCGCATACTTGAAGCTTCTAAATGAGCTTTATCTAGAGTGAGATGTCTTGGGGTTTTTTCTTCCTTTCACAATGCCTAAAATTCTTTCTCAGTATTTCTTAAATTTTTAGGTTGGTATGTTTAAGTGAGAAGCAAAGCTCGGTTAATCAATCGATTTTTCTGTCAGTTTGGGAAGCGCGGTACGAGAACAAGCTAAAAACGCCTCTGTAAACAACTTGCACTTCAACATGCTAGCAGATGTTATTCTATCACTTTGAACCGTGCATCACTGAAGTGTATTGGGATATCTTAAAATAGTCAGGGGTGGTGGCCAGAGACGGTGGACTTCTATAGATGGTGAGGCTGTTTCGCTGCTGCGGTGAAATAAGCCAGAAGTACATGCTGCTGAGGTCGCTCGCTCGCTCAAGGTCAGCCTGTTCAAAGTCAGCTGCTCTGCTGTGAGCATGCTTACTGTCAGTGGTATATGCAAGAGGGTCCTGATAATGTAAGGAATTGCTATTACGAGTGAATTGGGACACTTCACAATTTTTTTTTTGCCCCTTTAAAGTCGCAGAGCTGCAGCCGCTGGTTTATTTCCTTATCTGAGCAAACAGAACTTCATGTCAAGATAAGCTTTTGTGGCTTGTGTCTGCGAACAAATTGTTTTATCGATTTGGCAAGACTTTTTTTGTACTTTCTGCATACTGTTCATTAATTGTTTTATTGAATGCCTGTTGTAAACTTCTAGTTCATGATTAATAGGACCTAACAGAAACCATTACGAGTATCGTCCAGGAGTGGCAATCTTAGCTCATCATAACTTCGTGTTTATGGAGCTATTTGATAACAAATGTATTTTCAATTCTCTCATTATTTTCTAGTCAACATAATGTGGTCTCTAATACCTTATTATTCTCTGTTCATAGAAGCAGAAAACAAGAGTAGATTTTTTGGTAACGGTGTGGGTTTTTGGTTTCATGTTTGGGATTTTTAAAAAAAATTCTGTAGAAAAGAGTGTCAGGGTTACTGTAATTTTGCAAGGTTTTTTTTCCAATCCTCCCTGAAGATCCAGAGAAGAATTGTGGGGATGGGAGTGGATGAATTAGCATCCAGCCTTCATGTTGGGTTTTTTCCTGAGCTAGAGATTTTCTGAGTAACATTACCTGGGATAACACGTGAAGCATTTGAAGGTACCATGTACCTGCTGGAGATTGCAGTAATGTCAGCCCAGATTTCAAATTAATCATGATGGCTGGAGCAACAATATAATTCAGAGTTCAGATGAGTCTGAGCTAAGAGTTCAGACTCTTAGTCTTTAGATTGCTTCAGTTGAACAGAAGGGAAATTCTTTCGTGATTTTCAAGGCAAAAGAACTCTTGGTTCTTGCATTTTTGCTGAGGTTGAATGATAGACCTGTTTGCCATGGCTAAAGATTTGGGAAGCAGCTTTTATTTTTCACACATTAAAATAGATCGACTGAAATGCGATCCTTTTTTTTTCCGCTGCGCTGATATTTAAGTCACAAAGATCTGTTCGTCGTACATCTGTGCGTACGTGAGCGTGGCTGTTATCAGATATCTCTGCTGCAGAAAATACCAGTGGTAGCTGCAGCGCCGAATTTGTAAATATTGTGACAGATTGCTCCCACTGGGCCTCTTTTGGAAATATGGCTGAGCATTCCTGGTGTAAGAGCAGGCGGATCTGAATCGACGTGGTCGAAAGCCAAGCCTCTGCTCCAGCCCCTGTCTCTTCCACCTGACATCCTTGGCTGCAAGGGAGAGGGGTTTTGTGGGTGAGGGCTCCTTCTGCATCCATGGCATCCAGCAAGAGGGAAAAGAGGATGGAGCAGACGTGTTGGAAGTCTGTTGACTGGAAAATCAAGCAGGTTGAGCATATTTAGGACACTTAACACTCACAGGGAGTCAGACCAAAACCAGCAATAAAATACTAGGGAGTTAAAGAACTAAACACTGACAGGAGAAGAAACTCTTGTGAATTCAGGCGCTGATTAGAGGTGTCTGGGATAAAGATAAGTGTTTGGGATGTAATTAAGTAAAACTAAAGTTTGTATGAAAATAAGTTGCCTTATAAGTTGCATTATGCCAGAATGTCTGGACTGTTAAATTTTATACTGTATATTTGAAGGTCCTTGGTCCTACAGTGCTAGCTAATGTTTTCAAGGTCTTTTTTTTGTTTGGACTGTTAATAAAACAGCTTCTAACAAGTGAAATGGGATTAGAGGGCTGGGAGAAACAAGTCAAAAGTATTTCACAGATAAGATTTTCAAGCAGTTGCATTTTGAGATGATGATGTTACCTTAAGAACATTTCCCCCTTTGTAAATACCGAGGATATTTGTGTTGTTCCAGGACAGTGCAGCAACCTCTCGCAAAATATCATCTCTTTATGTGGTTACCTTTTTACAGAATTGCACTGTTGGACTTTCATCAGTATTTTGAATGCTGCCTTGGATATTTTTGAGAATGATGGGGTTTTACTCTTGTAGTGAATCTTTGAGTATTCAAAATATTTAAACCACCCAATACTTCATGATGAAATCTTTCACAAGAGTGCACTTTATTGTTTCAAGTGTAGTGCACAAAACCTTTTTTAATGTTGAAGATTCAAAATTCACGTGAATTTAAAATGTATTTTAGTTGCCCAAAATTGATGCTAGGAATTGAATTGAAACAGATTTTATCATTATTTTTGTTACTTTCTCTCAATAAAACTTAATTCCTTGATAACTTTCGAACACGTGCATTTCATGGCTTCTTTGAGAAACTGAAGGCATCACGTCACTTATGTACAAGGCTTTTGTAGAAATATAACACTCTATGAAGCTTTTAAACTACGTATTACTGTTGTTTTATCAACTGAAAAACTGTTAGGGTGTGCTGTAGGTCATAGATTAGTAATAGCACTTGATACTTGCCAAAAAGATATGATGGCAAAAGCCATGTTCACACTAACAGTATTCGGATTGTTATTGTTCTCGGTGCCCTGTTTCTGAACCCCAGTTAATATTTTAATTTTTGAGCTCCTGATTTTCTCACTCTTTCATGCCTTGCTATCTGGTCAAGATCTAGTTTTTTTTTTTAATTTTTTTAATGTAAATGATCTCATACGTCTACACATATTTTGTTGAGTATTTTTAGTATCTTGAAGCATTCTTCTAGAATACAAAGAATACAAAGAATACAAAGTTGCCCCTGAACCTCTTCTCCAGGCTAAACACCCTCAGCTCTCTCAGCTGTTCCTCGTATGATTTATGTTCCAGATCTTTCACCAGCTTTGTTGCCTTTCTCTGGACACACTCCATTGTCCTGCTGGCTCAGCACTGTGTGGAGATGCAGCTGGTTTTGGATACTTTACCTCTCTGGAAAAGTAGCTAGAAGTGGAGCAGAGGGCCTCAGCGTTTTTGGTAACAAGAGCTGGAAAGCAGAACAGGAGGATATAATTTGTAGATTATATGGTATGGCTTCTGACTGCTTTGGTTTTCATACAGCCTCGAATTACTTCAACAATTTCCAGTAAAAAAGTATTCTTAAATTGAAAGCTTTTCTGTACACGCAGAGTAGCTGGGACAGCTCTGTACTTGATGTCTGTCTGCCTGTGCTGTGTCACTTCTGCAGAAAGTTTTTTTCCACTAAAAAAAGTGAAGCGCTTAACTGGTTCTCAGGTTTATTTCTGCTGGCTTTTTACTGGTCTCTTGGCCCTACCATGAAGTGTGAGTCTCCTCTCCCTGAGCTGACAGTGATCTGGTTTTTTCTGACCAACACCACTTACATCCCTAGTGTTGTCTTGCTTTATGTAATTTTCCTGTTTGATGTAGTGTTTAATCTAGGCAGCAGTTGTTTAGCTGCTAAAAGCTCACAAAAAAAAAAAAAAATTAGGAAACGAACTGATATTTAACAAGGGAAAAAGCCTGCAACCCTGCAGGGTATTACATAGCAGGATAATTAGGAATTAGCTTGTGTCATTAGTGCCCCAGAACTCCACCCTGCCTGTGGAATGACTGTCCCACAGGGCTGGTTGCTCATGGAGTGGTGCCACGTGCCATTTGGGATATTCAATTTGTAGCCGTGTAGCTGCCTTCCTGAAAAGAACAACTTCAGGGTTGCCTAAGCCAAATTAGCACTAATTTTGTTCCACTTAATCTCTCCACACACCACTTCTTCTGAGGTTATGATTATTAAGCACCTGCATATATACAGCACTGTTTTTTCTGCATGTGTCTGTCTGTAGCATCATTATTAGACTGTGTACAAATCTCATCAAATGACTCCCCACTGACCCTGTATCTGATATAAAATTAAAAGAGAAGCCCCCAAACTTAGTCTAATATTTAATTTACTAAATTGGGTGGAGGTCGTGCCCATAGGTGGTTTCCTGTTCTGCAGCTGTTTTTTAACACTTCAGCATTTTAGTTCTGTGTGTCCAGAGGACTGAGCTTATGTGAGCCCACTGACTCTCTCTAGCAGGCTTGTATGAAATAATGCCAGTGAAATACTCATTCAAACACTTTGTTAACCAATGTGTATAGGTCACCCTCCCCCAAGGTGCAGAATCTGGATCAATGTAACCATTTCAAAGCAGGTGGTGTTACATGAGTGTGGAATGCCAAATGCAGAACAGCAACCTCAGCCCTTCCCTCTCCTTTACTGACACAATGAAAATTCTAATAGAAGTTAATCTATTTATAATTGTATAATTTTAATAATTTTATAATTTTAATAATTTATAAAATTTATAATTAGTGCTGTTGTCTCTCCAGACACAGGAGACCTGTGATTTTCTAGTTTTAGCATAGTCCTTGTTTTGGGTTTCCATGTGTTTCTGGTGGTGGGTGCCAGGCTGATGCTCAGGAGAGCCAGAGACTGTGTGACAAAATGTGTGCCTCTTGGAAAGCTCGTGTGGTAATTTGTGATTGCATTAGTATGGCAAAAAGCTGCTGTCCTTGGTGGTGGTGTGGTGGTTCATTTGTACATCCCACCACTGTGGCACGCACACATGCATGCTCTCAGTCCTTCTCAGTCATGAGTTGCATCGTTTCTGTGTTTTAAATATGTATGAAATTGGATGTAACAACTCGTTTCTCCTTGCTGTTCTGCTTTGATTTTAGCTTTGCTTTTTAAGGTTAGGAAGGTATTTTCAAGCATTTTTCCCTTTTAATTTTTTTCTTGTGGCCGTGCCTTAAGACACGGCTCTTTCCTTTATGGGACAAACCTAACATTTTATCAAGCACGTGATTTACATGTTTTGAGGTAAAAGGCAGTAAAACAGAGGTTAGTGTGTTCCAGCAAATCACAAAGTACAAGTATTCTGTGGTTTAATGGCAGTCATTGGAGTGGATTAATTCTGCAGTTTTTAAGTTACAGTGATGTAGCTTAATTTTTCTTCTGCACGAGACAGTGTCCATGTAGCTCCTCTTAAAGATTTTTGGAATGTTTTCTTTGAGTTTTTCATTAGAGAATGGTTACAGATAAATCTGTGAAATTTCCCTGTGTATGTTGCACCTCTGACTTTCCAGTGGTGGAGCTGTCAGGACAAGCGAAAAAAAGCACCTGTTTTGAAAATGGACTGTGATCAGCGTGTTGGAGGGGACATTTGGTGGCCTGCACTTGCTCTTCTGAACTGGGTAGTGCAAGAAACTCCTGCAATAAAAAATCTGATGTTTGCTGGGTGGGTGTAATCTGGCAGGGATTTTTGGAAGAACTTCAGAGCCGACCTCTGAGCTTTTTTTGTCTGACTGATTAATGTGCATGAAGTGTGCCTTTGTCCCAGTACCACTGAACCTTCAAGTAGTTCAACCCAAATCTGACAGGAGGTGAAAATCCCCAAGGTGCCAATTTTCAAGGTTCGAACAGCAGCTGCAGAGTAGAGGGAAGGTTCAAACCAGTGACTCCTGCAGGGTGAAAAGGAAGAAGTTGGTGGTTGTCCTTGCCATTTTCCAGTAGCTGTTTGGCAAGTCAGAGTGTGCATAGCTCTGGACTAATTCAATAATATGTGTGTTGCCTTTGTATGCTGCAGAAAACAAAACAGAGATCTAGGGTTGTTCATTGTTGTCTGGTGAGAGTAGTAGTGCAAATCTGAAAAAACAGCAACAGTGAGGTATAATTAAGTCCAATGGTTGTTGATAAGCTTGTTTACATTTGTGTGGCATGGCAGCAGATTCTCTTCTTCAGCAGAATGTGGCACAAAGACTTGTGGAGTAATGTGCGAAAAGCTTCCTGACTTCTGAAGTGGAAATAGTTTCCTGATGTTGAC
>VZTG01008827.1:61082-105410 GCA_013397845.1 Melanocharis versteri
ATGCAGAACAGCAACCTCAGCCCTTCCCTCTCCTTTACTGACACAATGAAAATTCTAATAGAAGTTAATCTATTTATAATTGTATAATTTTAATAATTTTATAATTTTAATAATTTATAAAATTTATAATTAGTGCTGTTGTCTCTCCAGACACAGGAGACCTGCGATTTCCTAGTTTTAGCATGGTCCTTGTNATTCTGCAGTTTTTAAGCTACAGTGATGTAGCTTAATTTTTCTTCTGCACGAGACAGTGTCCATGTAGCTCCTCTTAAAGATTTTTGGAATGTTTTCTTTGAGTTTTTCATTAGAGAATGGTTACAGATAAATCTGTGAAATTTCCCTGTGTATGTTGCACCTCTGACTTTCCAGTGGTGGAGCTGTCAGGACAAGCGAAAAAAAGCACCTGTTTTGAAAATGGACTGTGATCAGCGTGTTGGAGGGGACATTTGGTGGCCTGCACTTGCTCTTCTGAACTGGGTAGTGCAAGAAACTCCTGCAATAAAAAATCTGATGTTTGCTGGGTGGGTGTAATCTGGCAGGGATTTTTGGAAGAACTTCAGAGCCGACCTCTGAGCTTTTTTTGTCTGACTGATTAATGTGCATAAAGTGTGCCTTTGTCCCAGTACCACTGAACCTTCAAGTAGTTCAACCCAAATCTGACAGGAGGTGAAAATCCCCAAGGTGCCAATTTTCAAGGTTCGAACAGCAGCTGCAGAGTAGAGGGAAGGTTCAAACCAGTGACTCCTGCAGGGTGAAAAGGAAGAAGTTGGTGGTTGTCCTTGCCATTTTCCAGTAGCTGTTTGGCAAGTCAGAGTGTGCATAGCTCTGGACTAATTCAATAATATGTGTGTTGCCTTTGTATGCTGCAGAAAACAAAACAGAGATCTAGGGTTGTTCATTGTTGTCTGGTGAGAGTAGTAGTGCAAATCTGAAAAAACAGCAACAGTGAGGTATAATTAAGTCCAATGGTTGTTGATAAGCTTGTTTACATTTGTGTGGCATGGCAGCAGATTCTCTTCTTCAGCAGAATGTGGCACAAAGACTTGTGGAGTAACGTGCGAAAAGCTTCCTGACTTCTGAAGTGGAAATAGTTTCCTGATGTTGACAAAGAGCCTGTGTTCTTAGTTCTCCCTCCAGCTCATTGCTCAACTCGTGCTTCTCATGGCACTTCCACTGCAAGAGGAACAAAAAACTCTGCAGACAGGGCAGGGAACTTTATTTAAAAGAAACAAGACAAAACGGCCAACCCTCCCCAAATACAAACAAAAAACCTTCCACCCAGCAACCAAACCAACTAACCAAAAAGCCACAAACCCCCAGAAGCAAAAGAATTCCCACCCAAGAATGTGCTGGGAAATGGGAAGGGAGTGCATGCTCGGAATCATGTGAAGATAACTGTAGCTGTATACACCTGTACTTACAGGATTGCCTCCTCAGAGCAGTGTACTGCTGTATTTAATTTTTCTTCTGTTAGGTTCTTTGGTTGGGTTTTTAACCATCCCTTGAAGAAACAAGTATTTTGCAATGTCTTGCTTGCTTTGACTAGTATGTGGTATCTTGTGCCAAACTTCTGTATGTCTGAGCCTATGAGTAAATACCTAAAATATTAAAATTAGCCCAGATTGTTCTAAAATACATTTTGATCCTTGACATCTGAAATACTGTAATGTGGGATTCTTCACATATTTCTACTAAGCACTGTCTTTTAACAGCAGCAACTTGAGCAGGAAGGAAAAGTACTTTATGCCTGTAAATTAACTTCAGTGGGAGTCATATTTACCTTGTGCATCTAGCATAATTAGTTCTGTGTTTGGGGAGTTCTTCCATCACTTGGGAGCGTGTGGGTCTGGCAGGAGTGGGGGTGAGTCCTGCCCTGCCTCCTGGTGAGCACCCAAGGGTCAGCATCTCCCAGCTGGGCCCTTGGGGTGCGGGGTGCACCTGGCGAGGGTGTGTCTGAGCAGCTCCCTGCCTCTCCGGGTCTGGCTAATCTGGGTAATTATTTTGAGTGTTTAAGTATCTGCAGTTAAGCAGCCAGGCTTTGCTGCCTTAATAACGTCTTACGCAACGGGACCCTTCCCACGCTCCTGGCCGGCTCAAGGCGACGTGGCACGCTGCAATTCCAGTGTGCAGAGGGAGTCGCTGGAAAGGGACTACGTGCAATTTAAAATATTTTATTTTGCAAGTCAAAATATGTATATATATTTTTTCCTTATTCTTAAATCTCTTCTACAACAGTTATTCAATTTTTTTTTTTTACGTTGAATGAACTGCTACATGTTACTAGAGAACTGGAAGCTGGAGGGGATTAATACCCCGGGTGTTAATTTATGATGTAGTTTAACAGTCTTTTTTTTGATTGTTTGTCAAACTTAGCTTTTAATTTAAACTTGATTTTCAGGAAAATATTTTTAATGTTTGTACTTTTCGTTTACAATCAGACTAAGTTTGCAATTTGTTTTTTCTTTTCCGTTAGCCATGGTCTTTTTTTTCTTTATTGGACTCAAGTGTGGCTTTCCTAAGAAAAATGCAAAAAATTTGTCGTGCTTTGAAACCTGATTTGTGTAATTTGCATAATTGACAAATGCATCCTTAGGGGTAATGCTTTTGGTACATTTTAAAATAATAAAAAATAACTACTCAACGCACGTTTCTGTGATCAACAAACGTATCTCAAGTAGACCTAGATGTCATTACAATATAATTTCCTTTGTAAAGGGGGAATCTTCCTATGGTCAATCTCATTATTTTTCCTGTATCAAACATCACCCATTCAGTAAAAGATGGGATGAGGCAGAGGGCTGCCTCTAATACCTTTGTGAAGAATGTAAACTCAAAGATGTGGTCAGTGTCCAGTCTCTGTAGCACATTTAAAGTAGTTTTTTGTTGCTTTTTTTTCCTTCCATTTTCTTTTTTTTAATTGATGACATACTCCACTTCTGGCCTGGCAAAACTGTGCAGTGAAGCTCCCCAGTCCAGTTCCGTTTTATGAAATAGATTTTGTATTTGTTGCGTGAAAAGGTCTTGATGAGGAGCTGCTGTGTGGTGCAACAGGCAGTTTTATTGCATGAGTGCCCAGTGCTTTGAAATGTGATCACTGGCTGCTGATGTTGCTGAGCCAGACAAGAGCCCAGGAAAATAGGCTAAATTGTGTTGGAAAGATGGGCTCATGAAATTTTCCAGGCAGCCCTCTGTCAGTACAGTAGGGTAGCACTTTTTGCCAGTACAGAATGAGGAAACTGTAACTTGCTTTCCGAGTCCTTTGTGCGAGCCAGCACGTTGGCCTGTCCTGTCCCTAACAAATGTGTTTTCTTTGGATTGTGCTCCTTGTGTACTTTAACCTTTTTGGTTATTCCCCTTTGGCCCTTCCTAGGGGTGTTTTGGGGCCCTTCATTAGGAAGGCCTGTGCTCTATCTCCCACCCGGCATTATCAACATCAGGAAACAGAGAGTGTTGTTGGGAGACGAGGAAGGAAGTTAGACTTCAAAATTCCCCAGTTTGGAACCAGTTAGTGGTTTTTTAATTGTTTTTGTTCCTGTTACTAAGCCTAACTTTAAAATAAATTCTCTTTATGTGAAGTACGGTAGTAACAAGCGATGACGCCACTTTCAGGTTTGTTTTTTTTTCAGTTTCTTTCTGATTTTAGTTAGATGCTGCAAGTGGAAATGAGATTAAAAAAAAAAAAATTAGGGTTCTGCTCGTATTGACGTGGTTCTTGATGATTCCACGGAAGCAGAGAGGTCAGAAGTTCCTCTTCCTTTTTCACCTCTGTGTTACCATCCCAGAGAAATGTGAGTGTGAGGGTTCTGCAAAGGTGAGCGGCGCAGGATGGGGTGCATTTTCCAGTGGCATTACCCTGAATGCAAGTTTGTGCAGGAAAGGTTATCTTGAAGAAGGTTATTTCTGTCCTTTCCTATCTGGCATCTCTGTGTAAAATCTGTGTATTGCGTGTGCTAAGAAATGGGTGGAGAAAGTGACTGTACGTATCTGAGGGTTGCTTTTGATAAGAAAAATGTAAACGTTTTCATGAGAAGTATTTGCTGATGGTGCAGAGCTGGCTTTGCTTTCCCTAGAAAACATCTGAGTGTTGAGTTCCAGGCAATAGTCAATTTTCACAGCATCAAAATTGAATTGTCTTTAAACTAAAAAAAAACCCAAAAATGACCAATGTTGAAAATCTGATGTTCGGTTCTTGGTTGGCTGCTAAATGTATTTAGCCTTCCAACCTGTGACTGATGTATGGCCTAATTTCATTAGAACAGGTAATCCTGTGTCATGCATCTCTTGAATGTTCTTTGCAGCAGTTTTTTTTAGAGCACTTTGGGAACAAATTCATGATGAGCTTGGTGTAATAGTTGCACACAGGATAAAGAAAATAGCTTATAGGTTTGTTCTGGAAATGATGACTTGACAGTAGCCTCCGGCAGTGGAATTTAGCTATCAATAGTGTGTTAATCCAGTTAAGTAGAGAGCCTTTCATAGGGAAATAAGAGTCATGTGTTCTAGCTAAATAATTACCTTTAAAGTAATCGTGCAACTTGTAAACAGTGCCTCGATATTTTTGTGATTTCTTTTTTTGACACAGTTATGACACAGCAATAACTTCTTATTGAAGCATTGGCACATGCAGTGGCTTTGGGTGGTATTTATTTCAGAACATTCTTATCTAAAGCTGTGTTGATACGTGTAAGCACTGACTTCATCAGCTAGTTTTTGCCTGTTCCTGTTTACTGTTTAGAAAATACCAAATGGATGACAATTGTAATTCAGCTTGTGTTTATACACCACTTTTAAGTCATAGCAAGCTTGCATCGAGACACGCTGATGCTTTGGAGAAGTTTCTGAAGGCAGACCTCTGTTTTACCTGGTTAGTAGGTGTTCCCAGGGGTCAGTTTTCACCCTAGAGATCCCCTGGACACAGTTCAGCTGCCATCCTCCTCCCCCTCCGGAGGCTGGGCGATGAAATCACCTAGAAGGAAGAAGAGCCAGTTAAATGCGTGATGACTTCCTTCAGTTAACTCCTGGTGGAACTTCAATCTCTCAATTCATAGATTTTTAACATACTTTTTTTTTTCCATGCTGAACAGTGAAAAGAAACACCCTGTGATTTCACTTGTCTCTCATTTCAGTGGGTATCCTGGTGATGCCTAAGGAAGGCTGTCTGGAATAGAGGCTAGACAGTGTTAAAAGAATAAAGTAGATATTTATTGGAAGGCCTTTATAGGACACATCCTGGGAGTACAAGAGTCTGGCCAAGACGACGCCTGGCCACGCTTCTTGCCCTTTTTATAAGTTTTGGCCTGTTTACATGTTCAAGCCAACTGTCCAACCACAGCTTCAGTCCACGCAGTCCCATCCTTTCGGACTGTCCCCTCTCAATCCGCGGCTGTTTACATTCTTGGGGCCTGAAGCTGCAAATGTCCTTGGTTCTTCGGGCTGGAAAAGGATTTGTTTTGTCTAGCCAGGCTTGGAGAAGAACTTGTTAGCATTATACATGAAGCCCAGAGTTACACACTAACGCGGTACAAAATTTGAAAAATACGAAAACTAAATCTGAAGGTATCACTGGCACCAGTGGGGCATAAGAAATACACAACACATTGATGTATGTGCTTATTCTGTGGAAGAAAACCTCTTTCTGGTAGTCCTCTTAAATTTGGTAGAATTGGTAAGAGTGCGCCATGTTAAGATTCCATTCTTTATTGAAAGGTGCTGCTCTAGAGTCCTTAACTCTTCCAGATGTGAAACATTTGAGCACAGCGGTTTTGTTTCAGATGTTTGAGGCTGATTGTAGGCTTGTTTTTTTCTTTTTCTGCTGATGAAACTATAATCACTGGAAGTTGAACACCCCCTCCCCCTGACCTTGGCAGATAAAGTCTGATGTTGCTTGTTAGCTTGATTGGTTGGTGTTCCTGGTCGTTTACCATGCTGCTGTGAGGTTGGAAAGAGGATGGAATCTAGTGAGTGGCAACCTGTCATCTGCCACAGTTCATGTGAACTTAAAATAAAATCAGGAACATGCAACTCAGTCTATTTTAGTCACGTTTAAAATAAAAATGGTTTAGAAACAGGTCTAGCTTCTTTGAGAAACCTTCACACCTATAGTTTTATAAATCACGTGAACGTGTTTACGTCAGGTTTAACTGCTGCAGCTCCATAAGTATGTTGCACAGTAATGGTCTTAAATTGCAAAAATGATCACTTCGTATTCCGTGGAGCTGTAACCACCTTTGGGAAAGCACTTAGTAATCATAATGCTACATGATGCTTAATAAGCCTTCAAGTGAACGCTGTAATACTACATTGGCCATCCTTAGAGAACCTGAAAAGGCAGCAGAATGTAATGTTCTCTGTTTTGTAACAGGGCCATCTTGCCTTTTCTTTCCAGGGACACTTGTTTGAGGTCGCTGAGGTGAAGGCCTGTTTCCTTGGTACCTCACCAAAGCAGCTTTCTGTCTTTAGGTACTTACAGTACCCTACAAGGCTTGATAAGTCAGTGACATACTTTTTGTAGACTTTAGTGATTTTCATCTCCAGATGAAAATTTATTTCAAAAATTCGTCTTTGGGGATTTTTTTGGATGTCTGCTGGATTTTATGTCTTTCTCTGTTGGTTATTTTTTATTTATGTTTATAAAAAATCTGTAATCCTAAATCATGGTACAAGCTGATTTGCCCTAAGGCAATTTACAGGGTCAGAGATGGAAAATAATAATAATACTAATAAAGAGTTTGTCTAGTTCTGAAATGACTAATGAAAATACTTGTATTTATCATTATGCTCTAATGGACTCTTCCTCATAAGGTTATGTTACCAGGCTCTAAATCTCTTCTATTTTGATTTCGATGTAGATCTGATACTGTTCTTGTTTCCAGCTATTTATTCTCAAGAGGCTATTTCTGTATAAGGCTTCAAGTATTCCAGCATCTCGGCAATTGTCTGATAATGGATAATTTTGCTGCTCCTTTCCCAGCATCATCATTAACGTATATGTTGTTTACAGAGCCCTGTCAAGGCTGGTTGACAGCAGCTCTTCCTGGGTAATTGTAAACAAATTTGTGAGTCTGTCTTGGCAGTGGGATTACTGCCGAGGATTTATTTGGTATATTGGCCTGCTTGTGGTAGTTTATGCTACCCTATTCACGGATAATATAATTTCTTATTCTTTTATAGTCAATGCTCTTTACTGCTGTCAGTCTTAAAATTGCCATTTTGCGAGGGAGACATTCAGGAAAACTGATTATGGGGAAAATCATGTTACACAAAAATCCCACTGAGTGATGATAGTGATCTTGTCTGATTTCACCTATAAACTTTGGTCAATGTCAGGGACTCAAAGGAACTCCAGGAACTTCATGAATATATAAGAAAACCACAAAGATTTCCCCCACCAATTGAGGCGTGTGTGTAGGGACTGCTCAGACTGCAGGCAGCAAAGTAGGACATGGCTGAGATGGAGCTGGAGTCAGATGCTTTTGGGAGGTGTTTTTTTCTTTCAATGAGACTTTCTTTTTTTTCCGTCCAATTTTAGCATATGCAGGTTGCACTTATGTTTGTAGGTTGACTTCTTCCTAAAAGTGAAAAGCACAATGTAAAACTGCCGGAAAGCTTAATGAACATGACTCAAAAGGAAATATTAACTCTGTTAGCAAAGACACAGCAAGGCCAGTGCTGGGAGCCTTACTAAAAAGCAATGACATAATGCAGGGCTGGCCTTTGAAAGTTTGTCCTATCAATTTATGGTGTGACAACATAACCTAAAAATAGTTCCTGGGACTAAGAAAAAGTAGCGCTTTGATTTGAGGTTTTTTTTTTTCCCCATGGAAAATTCATACGTGCTGGGAACAAAACAATGTGGAATTCTACACATCTCCAAGGAAATCACTGATACCTTTTTTGTAGAGATTTGTCAACTGGACTTTAGTTTTCATCTTTTCAAGGAGCAGGAGTTCCTGGTAAATATTCCCACTCTGCAGACTCTCGTAATACCGTAGCCTTTAAGGCAGTGTTCAGGGTTTGCCCATCACATGCAAAATGGTCCAACTTCACAATTATTTTATTGTTGCAATTTTTGTTAGTTGCTGATGCTTTGAATGAATTTTTAGTTGGCGTTGTTTTGGTTTTGTATTTTGGTACAAGTCATTTGAAAGTTGAACCCAGAATATCTCCCTGGCCTAGTGTGAGACTTAGATGGATTATGGGCTTTATGTGGTATATATTTCTGTTCTCTGCTCAGGCCATATTTGAGAATGCTTCATCATCTTTATTGGTATTATATTAATATGTGTTTAATAGTACAAATGAAATGACAGTTGTGTTCTTGAAATAAATATTTCTGTTATTTTTTGAAGTCCAGAAAATGTTTATTGCACATTGCACTCTTCTGGCAGAGCCGTGCAGGGCCTTGTGAAATTCTGTATAATTCTTTCCCTGCACTGGGAGAAGAGCAGGCAGTGAAGATAACATACCTTTCCTTTTCCTCTTGGAGACAAAAGTTCTTCAGCCCCAGCCCAGAGCACTGAGCAGTCTGTGTGCTTCAGCACAGTTTGAGCAGTAGCTCTTCTGTAAAAGAGGGGAAAATTCCCTGTCTGTTTGATCCTTGTGGCTTCTGTTGTTATTGTCAACAAGTGTGCTTTTTCCTAACGTGAGCGTGTGTCTATATTGGGAACAGAATGAAGCTTTTAGCCACAACTAATGAGCTGCTTGCAATTATTAGTGTCCTGGACCAGACTCAAAGGGTTCACTCAGATGAAAGGCTCACATTATTATCCAGTTATTATCTAGAGCTCATTTTTATCTTTTTTTCTTTTTCCATTAAACTGCACTACCTGTTTTTAACCTTTATTTGCTCACAGCAAAATTTTAACATTCGGCATGGTTAAAAAGAATTCCCAGTATGATCTGGTTACCCTGATTTCTTCCTCTAGTGTGGTGGTAGAGGGTCTCGTTTTCAGTGTTAGATATCAGGCAAGAACTGCTTTAAAAATATCACCATTTATGTAGTGCGAAGAAGAAATGGGAAAAATCCCTACCCTATGTTTTAATATTTGGGTAGATGCGTTTTTGAATGTAATTTTACTTTAAAAATCTGTGCAAAGCAGGGCTTGCAGAAATGCTGGGGCTCTTTGCTGTAGTGGCGTTCCTGTCGTAGCATGTTGTCAGGGTCTGATGTGACATCAATTCTGAATGTAATAGATACATAGTTAAGCAGTTTATTTTAGGATCCAAAACTCTTCTAAGAATAGACAGGCTCTCCTTTCAACAGGAAAGGACAAATAAACTAAGATGGCATAATAGGGAAGGAAAAATAGGAAAAAAACAGAGAGGAAAAAGCACAGGAGGAGAACAATAAAAGGGAAAAACCAGCAGCCCCGTGCTGGTGGGGTTCAAGGCTGGGGTGAAACATTTGGAGGGACCATTGCATGTGGATTTTTGCAGCACACTGTGGTGTAATGGGAAGCAGGCGATGGGCTGTGCTGGAAGGCTGAGATCTTACAGTCTAGCCTACCAAAATAGACTTGTCTAGTTTTCCTCGGGGGCAGTCCATAGGTTAAATTCATCGGGGAGGGGAAAAACCCCAGCCTTTAAATCTTCTGAAGTAATTTCTTAGCTTTGTCGGAACGTTAACAGGCGATTTTCCGTCGAGCCCCAAAGCTGAGGCGCTGCTGGGTTTCCCCGTGGATGCGTTAGTGGGATCACTGAGCTGAGACTTGTTCTGGTGGTGTCATATTTACACCACGGTTCTAATCATAGCAATTTGTGTGGGAAAAACTCGCCAAGTCAGCCGCTCGGTCCGCTTGCCAGAGCAGCATAAATTACTGCAGCAGTATTCAAATTAAAATTGAGGCTGTTAAGTGTTGGTGTGTTCAGTGCGTTGTGTGTATTTTTCTGCAGCGTTCTGTGGAAGTTACAGATTCCCACAGGACATTGAGCCAGACATGTAACGGTTGGGTATGAATACAACAGAAAATCTAGTACCTAGAAACATTTAAAAATATTTTTATTCACCAAAAGGTCTCTCCTAGTGTAACCTTGAGAAAGCAGATTTAATTTCATGTGTGTTAATTCATCTGCCCCAGTTGCTGCTCTGTCGGTTTTCTGTCATAACTTTCTTTTTTTCTTACTGTTCTTTCTAATTTTTTGTGTTTAATTTAGCAGCTGGCATAGGTACTAAGTGTTTAGATAACACTTTATATGGGGGAGTATCCCAAGTGAAATGGATTCTGGTGTTCCATTTATTTAGTGAACAGGACATGAATCTCCAGTGTGAAGCTGTGGCATCAATAAATGACATTTTGCAAGACACTACTGTTTAAATTGTATGTGCTTTGAGTAGTGGAATTCTAGGTGATCACATTGCTGTTAATAGATAATTTTTTAAAAATACTAGATTCTCCTACATGTCTGTTGCTTGCTTGTCTTGCAATATTAAACAGCTATAACAAGCCTACTGTCTCTGTTTATCCTGATGTCATGTTGTCAGCATCGACTCTTGATTTGACAATGTTTTTATAGTCTAGTATCACTACATAAATTATCTGTAATGAAAATATGGATGTTTTTCTAAGATTATATATATTGTTTTGGTGTTAATTTTTGGTGAGCTTTCTGTAATTTAAGCAATATAATTTTAAGTTAAAATTTGCCACTCTGAGTTGCAAAATTTCACCGGAATGTCTCTTTGCATCACCCAGATGGGCACGTATCAGCAGTTTAAAAAATCCTTTCCACGATGGACAAGGATGTGAGCAGATTTTCTTACTCTCTAGAGTATCTGTGGGGTGTGTTCATCTCCAGTGCAGTGTGCCTGCCTGGAGAATTGCTGTGCAACAGCTTCATGCTGGAAAATGATTTCAGACAGTTCAACAGTTCCATGGTTTGTTGAGCTCTTGGGCTGAGCTGCAGACCTGCAGCAGGTGGGTGTCTTGTTGCCCTGTGTTGGAGGGCAAACTCTTTTACAAATGTTGCTGAAGAATGAAAAATTTTTCCTTCATGTCTTCAGGTTAGGCTTTTCTTTGGTATTGTTTTGGGTTTTTTTTGGTGTGTGGTTTTTTTTGGTTTGGTTTTGGTCTTTTTTGTTTTGTTTTTCTTAATAGCTGGTTAAAATAAAGTAATATGTTATGATTCGCTTGATTCTTGACATAACAGCAACATCCTTGTGTTCTTTTTTTTTTTTACGTGAACTATGCCAGTAAGAGAGACCCTCATGCTCATCAGTCATATTAGAAACTGATTCCTTTTTCCATTGCCTTGTGTCTGCTGGGGTTTTTTGTGGCAGGATCTGTCTGCTTGCTTCTTTAGCACCACCATAACTTTGTACCTCGAGTCCAGTTGTAGGACTGTTGTCTTTAAAGGTTAAATCACAAAAAACCTTACTTACAAGGCCTTGTCCTTCTCGACAAGGGTGCTACGAGCAAATACTGCTGTGCTTCTTACTCTTTTGTAGAAACTCCCTACCTGCTCTTCAGCTGATGTGTTTGGGCACTGCAAGTCCATGTAGATAGACCCTTACAGAGTCAGAAATTGTTATTCCCACAGAATCAACAACAACAAAGTAAAGCAGGGGGGCAGGGGGGGAATTAAGTTCTAACACGTCTCATCTGTGAGGCCTTGAAACATCCCACGCTGTGCTCTTCTCTTGTCCTCCTCCAGAGCTGGAAATCTGTGTTTGATCCTCTCCTTGGGTGGAGGTCAGCTCGTGGTTGCCAGCAGCCCCAGTGCTTGGCCTTCCACAGCTCCTCGTGCTTGCCTTGACTGCAATCACTATTCCAAACACTATTCCAAAAAGTCTGCTTTTCGTCAGAAATGATCTGGACAATTCACCAGCTCATCTCGGGGGTTTGTTTTGTACGAAACCCCAGTGCAAGATTTGGGCTGTTTCCCTTTTCTGGGCAGAGGCAGTGTCCGTGTGACCATCTCTTGCGACCAGCGCAAGGATAAAGCGCTGCAGGGTGGTCCCACAGTTTGGGGTAAATCCTCCAAGGACACAAAGGGTATTGCCAAAATTCAGTCATTGGTAAGGAACCTCCCTTGACACTTAAAATATTGACACTTCGCTATCCAAGATGTAAATGTATGAAATAGCAGATTTTATTTATCAATAAAGGATCTGAAGAGTTTATCTCTGCACCGTTTTGTTCATTCTGTTGCTACATCAGTCTCTGCTTAATTTTCATGTAATTCAAAAACTGCTTAACATATCAAGTGTATAAATAAATCACTCGGTAAGTCTTTCCAAGGAAAATCAAAATCATGAGAAGGCAGAAGCATAAACATCTTCTGGTTTTAATAAAATCAACTCTTCATTTCATGAGAGATAGTGGATAATTGGAAAAGAGTCTGCTGAAATCACTTGTTTTACTATTCTCATCTGAATAAATCAAACAAGAATAGCTAAATAATTATTATCTTCAGTATTTTGGTAAGTGGTAAGAGAAGGTATATTAGGTCAAAATTTGTGCTTTCTTCTTCAAAACAAAATTGTCAGTATCAGGAAAAAGATCTAGGATAGTTTGTGATTTTTTATTATTTGAGGAAATTACCTAGGATTTATTATTTTTGTCTCATTTAATTTCTCATTGAATTTTCTTTTCCCCGTTCGGTTATGAGCCGTAAGTTCTAAAGAATTTTTTTGCAGTGACTTCTTCTCTATTTAAGTAGTCACGTATGTGGGCCACTTTCTATATTAGATTTTTAAATCCTTCTCTAGGGCAGATCAGGGTTCAAAGTTAAACTGGCAGCTGCATGTCAGCCTTGTATGTTATATATATATCACTGGGAGGCTGTGAGGGGAAGTAGGACTGTTCTAGCTGTCCTGTGAAAATGTTTTATTAGGCGAAAATGAGGTTTTATCATTTCAGGGTAGAAAAACTCATGCTGTGGCCACAGAATTTTGGATACAGCAACTCATTTCCTTGTGTCTTCACTGCCACTTCCCATGCACCAAACTCCTTCAAAGGAGGAATGAAGCTAGGAATGAGGGGATAACTTCCCACATCAGCTTGAACATAATTATTCTCACTATTTTGAGGTACATGGTGACATAGCCTTGAATTGCAGAGCGTGGTGGGATTGAGTCTTTCCTGCTACCTCGAAGACAAAGATGCCCCTATCCAGCTTAACTAACATTTCCTGAATCTGTGCCTGAGCACTTATATTTTTGATTTCCAAGTCCTCTTACATTCTTTGAGTTTAAAAAAATACCCCCCCATCAGTTTGCTACTTATGTACTTCCTAATGCCTGATCATGAAAGAGTTAAAATAACCCTAGAAAACTACAAAAGCCAGGAGAGTGGATGTAAATCTAGAATTCAGTTTTTCATTATAGATTTGCAGCAGCATTCCTTGCAAAGGATAGGGAGGAAGGCTTGCTGTCTGGCATCGTGTGCCATACGTGCATTTCTAAGATCAAATATGTATTAGCATATGACACTGCCAGTCTGCATTCTGACATCTCAGTGGCCTTAAAAGCAAGAGACAATAAATTCAACTATGAAAGTGTTCTTAGGAAGTGCAGTTGGGTGATTTCTTTTTTAATGTGTAACACAACTATTTTAAACACATCTATAAATTTTATTGATACAATTCTTATTTTAACAAAATGACATTACAAGTAACAATTACTCTGACCATGAGGAAGATTGTAGAGACTACGAGATTATACAGAAGATTGTAGTTTGGGTCAAGGGATTTCCTTGGGTAACTTGTATATTTGTTCAAGAATAGTGACTTTAATATATAGGGAATGAGATATATATGTGCTCTCAGATCAGCAGTCTATGTATCCTGGTATTTTGTTGCTGGAGAAAATTTACTGTAGCAGAAGGTTGCATTTCAGTGTCTTCTGATGCAAGTTTCTTACAGCTCTACACAACTGATGGCTGTTTTTGTTCACATGGATTCAACCCTTACTGTATAATCTAGAACCCTTGTGGATATTTTTCTGTCTATCCATTCTTAAATACTCCTAATATTTTTTATCTCAACAGTGACCTGTGATTCCGAGGGTAATTGTAATTCTGGCTTTAAAAATCCACTTTTATATTTGCATCAGTCTTTATCTCAGAGGGGGTGGGGGATTCCTTGGTCTTCTAGAGTGAGGCAGGGCATTAGAAACACCTATCTGCTTCTCTTCCCTTATTTATTATATAATTTGAGTAATGTTACTGATGGTTCTTTCTTTCCTGAATCTTTATAGTTCTAACCAGGGTTTCTTCTTGTACCCAAATCTCTTCAAGTCTTTAATTTATATTGTTCTTTTCTGCGTCTTTTCTATTTGATGTATCCTTTTTCAGATGGGGGTGACCAAAACTGAACACAGAATTCAAAAGTGAACACACACTATTCAAGGTGAGGGAATATCACTAGTTTTATATAAGGCATAATATTTTTAATATGTCTTTGTCCTTTAAAAATAAATACTGATATCCTGATTATTTTTGCTCCCAATTGTTAAAATATTTTTCTTGAGTAATCCGTAAAGTTGTCTAGATTTTTTGTTGAAAAGTTGGTTAATTTATAACATAATTTCTTATGGGCAATTAATTAATGAATACGGTCCATTAATTTTCCCTATGGTTGGCTGTACACCATGTATGCTCTACTTCCTGTTGTTGTGTTGATCTCATTGCATATTTGAAATTCCTTCTGAAGACCATCATGAATCCACTCTAGAGCCACCTGATCTTTATATCCTTCATCATTTCCAGGTTTTGTCATTACGTGGTTCCTTCCCACCTCATCCTTCAGATTATTGAAGTGTACTTGCTGGGAGTTTTTTCTGGGTATTGCCACCTTGATTTTGATCCCTCCAACCAAGAGTCTTTCCTATGTTCTTACAGATCCTGAAGAAAGGTTTGCATTGCTCCATGTACATGGTAAAGACTGGTAGCAGAAGAGAATGAGTTGTAGATGAGAAAACTCATCAGAATGCCCATTGCCATCTCTCATAAACTTATTCACTGCATCTGGTCCTTCTCTTAGACCTCCTTTCTTCAGGAGAAGAATTGTACATCTCACAACCCATGTCTGGTTATTCCTTCTGGAAGAGATATGCTTGCCTTATGCTTGTGATGGTAGCAGGGGGAAAGGGCTGTTCTCAGGCTGGTAATCTGATTTGACTTTAACTATTGCAAATTGTATTCATTTAGATGAGTTCTCCATACCAGGACTTTCACCAGGTCATTAATAAAAAAAAATACAAACATCCCACCCTTTTGATGACTTCCTTGCATTAGTATTTCTTACGATGGTGACATTGTGTTGTATCCAGAGTAGGTAATTATTAGGCATTGTAACCACAAACAGTGGTTAATAGAGATAGTAAAGTTTGGTGGTAAAGTTTGAGGGGAGGAAAGCTATTTCTATACTCCCCGCTCTGGAGAGCAGCAGGTGGTCAGTAAATAAACCAGGGCTGTGATCGACAGTCGATACATTGACCCTCCCACACTGCCAGGGAAATAGAAATCTAAATTGCTCAGTCTTGAGTCTCATTTCCTCGATCTGTGAGGGGGTGTGCGTAGTGTGACTCTGTTATAGGACCTGCGGTGGGAACATATTTGAGAAATTATTCCTGCATTCAGCTGAATTTTTCATAAAAGTACAGTTCTGGGAAGCTGCTGTTCTTATTGTTTTGTGCTGTTCTTCAGTTGTTACTTTGTACAATGACTGTTGGGTTTTAGCTTTTTCGTGTAACTTCTGTTCTAAATTGGATTTCTAACCAATGATTTCTAGGTAATGACCATCTGAAATGGTTTGACTTCTCAGAGATTTTGTTATGACTTATTTTTGTAGTATAGGTAATTCTTGCTCTTCATTCTTTGTTCCCACAGTGTAAGTGTTGAAAGAATTTTTTTGTTGCTATGCTACAGTTTTGATTTTTTTTTTAAAGTTTTTGCTTGGGTTTTGCTTTTGGGTTTTTTAATCTTCCATCAAGGAACTATTTCATTTTTCTTCAAATTTGTTTATTTTGTTGCTTCATTCCAAGCTGGCTAACATGCTGAAGCTAAACTATTTTATGAAATGTTCTGGTCTTTGAACAAGTTAATGGAACGAATTGTGTGATTTATTTCCTCACAAGCTTACAAAAACTTATAGGATAGTATATGTTTTTATGGTCTGTGATGTAATAAATAGAAATGTGACTATCCAAACAAGCAGCTGAAGCAAATATTTCTGTCTTTCATCTTTTTAGATCTTTCTAGTTGTAAAGTCTAAGCTGTGCTGTTTTATGATGATGTTTTTAATAAATGTTTAATTAACACTGATAAGAAGGAAATAAGTGCTTTCTCTCTAAAATCTTGCTTTTAATTTAAGTACATTTAAGTAAGATTTGGTGTCCTTAAGAAGTTTAGAAAATTCTGGTGCTCTCCTTGTTGATGTCTTGGTATGGGATAACAGGTGCTGTTTGCTGAGATGGAGACTGTGGTATCTTCTGGTGCACTGAACATCCTGTGATCTTCAGTAAAAACCAAGCAGGAGTCTGTGTGTGTGTGTGTGGTGCTGTTTGGAAAGAGAGAAGAACTAAGTTACACTGTTTTTTGAGTAATCTGATGGTAAAGTGACTGTTGGGACATCTGGAGTTCCTACCACTCTCATGTCTGTGGTTGTAGTTAGGAAGGGGAATACCTTCCTTTTGAGGTGCATGGTGAGATATTCCTCATAGGAGAAAAGAGCTGTGGATCATCTTAAAAATAAAAATTGAAGAGTGACTCTCTCCACTTTCTTTTCTCTCCGGCTCTCCAGACAGATTTTTAACAGGAAGTTTAAAAGAGGGAGAAACAGAAGAAGGTGGTTTTTGGGCATGACATTAACAAACTTTACTTTAAGAAAAGTATTTGAGCTGGTTAAGACCACTCCAAACATAATCAAACTCAGTTACAGTTCTCCTGCAACTTTATTTGCTGTGAGAAAGTTGCTCCATTTTCAGGACTAACATGAGACGTGGTAGGAGACACTGGCCCTGAAAGAGCAGCAGCTCTTCATCTTCCTCACATCTAGCTAGCCTGAAAATGCTTTTTGTTCGCTGTGCTGTGGAATGGTGCAGGTAGCTGTGCTCAGGAGCACGTTTATTTCCTCTTCCTTTCCGGATGTTAGGTCCGCTGCTGGCAAGCGAGGAGCGCTTTGCCTCTCCTGAAATACATCCCTTTTCCTTAGCCTTATTTATTAGCGTTTTTCTTCGTGAAAAACTCGCAGATTACTGTATTTTGACACGCAGCAAGCTTTCTCTGTCTTTTTTTTTTTTGGCACCCTCATCCTTCTTTCCCTGGCAGTCCCGTCTCTCCGAAGGGACGCGCGGCAGACCGACGGGCCGCGGCTATTTTTGTAATGCACACATATTAACCATTGAGTAAACCTAAGAGGTTTTACTGGGCTTATTTTAGCAGAAGCATTTGTTAAAGCCCCTGTATCCATAGGCTGTGTGTATATTCATTAACTATTCAGGGCTGTAACGTAATACAACAAAAGGAAGTGTGTTTTAACAGAGATCTGTAACAACCATAGGCAGACTGGCACCGAGCCAGCGGGGAAAGGCAGACGTTTCTCGCTGCTATTTCTGTCCTGTGGCATCCAGAGATATTGAATTGATTTCTTGGATAACCAAACTAGCTAAGACTTACTGCAGTGTCACGATCCTGCATTGCAAAAAATACATATGTTTGATCCCCAGAGGTTTATTGTAATCAAATCTTTGGAGGCAGTGGAAAAGTGAGCCTCTCTGGTTTCACTGCCAGCGTGACAAGATTTAGCCATCATATAATCACATCCAAAACGGTTCGTGGCAAGGATGGGGAGAACTGAAGTGCTAGCATGAATGGAAGCTACGTAATTATTTAACAGAATATCCTGTCCTATAGATTTTCTTATCCATGGAAAGGGTTGGGTTTTCCCCGTGGCAGAAGCCCGAATGGCTTCACTGGTCAGAGGTGGGGCAGAGCACTGGGAGTCCTTTCCCTGGTGGTGAACGTGCACCCTTGGAGCTTGGAGTTTGTCTGTGTGCAGCTTCCACCAGCTACCCACTGTGAAAAGGGATGGAGATGCTTCAGCTCTTGGTCTGCTGTTCAGCTGCAAAATAGCTTCTCCGTCCCAATGTAGCATAAAAATAGGAATTTGTTCCCAATCCAGTACATGTCAGTGATTTAAAGAATATTTTGATAAAGGGAGATGTCAGAGGAGAATGAGATATGTAGGTATTTACTATGATCAGAGTCTGGTTTGTGTGTGGAATGTCAAGAGACTGCGCCAGGATGTGCTGAAGCATGAGATTTGTGGGCTTTTACAGAGGTGAGAAATCCCATGTTTCCTGGTCAGTTGGATGCTCCTGTTCTGCCCAGCTGCGATGGCAATTACCCTCTTGGTTTTAACCACCTTCCTACTGTTCTGTGACATGCTAAGCTAACAACAGATTGTCTGCTTTAAAAGTACATCCTTTTATAGTGGGATGCTTTAAATAATACTTTACATCTCTAGGCATCTTTCTGTGTTAGAATGCAGATATAAATTAAGTATTTTTTCTTTTGTTAATAGCTTGAATGAGCTGGGAGGGAAGGTTTTAAAAGAACAAATACAATGAAAATGGATATTTGTGAAATACTTGTATTCTATTCCACGTGAACAGAAATGTTAAAAGCCCCGTTAGCAGCTGTGTCAATACCAATTTTTCTGGTTCTTGAGTGCAGACATAAATTCAGGTGGTGTTGGTTAAATAATTCCCATTTGTTTTAGGTGAAAAATAACACCTGCTCTGTTTAGCAAGTGCGGTGTTTTCATTTAAGTGATTTAAAAATTGATCACATTCAACTGATTTGAGTACATTAAGGGATTTGCAGTTATGTAATTAAATTGATATTTTAAATAGCTTTAACTGTACTATACAGTTGAGAAGCGTGCAAATGGATTTTCAGATAAAATTTTTAGGTTTTTTGTTTTTCAGGTTTTTTTGAGATAAAATACTATTATTGTGTTTGGAGTATAGTTACAGACATATGACATTGAGTGGACAAATCATTTGAGACATACTGAAGGAAAGGCAAAAGTTCTGAATCAGGGACATTCTGTTTTCCAGGCTTATCAGTTACTTTCATGTACATAGCAAACTGATACTTGTAAGAAAAAAACATCTTGGAGCTGCAAAATATTACCACAGGTTACCTAGATAAATAGCAGTGCAATTTCTGATGCTATGATTTTATTGAAATAATTATCAAAAAAACAGGTTTTGTTTTTTTATTTTTTGTTTGCCATGTTGGATTGTTGAATGACCTTTCTTCCCAAAGGCAAAACCTTCAGTAACCATGTTTAATTTGCAGAGCACCAGAGATCATACTGGGATTGCCGTTTTGTGAAGCCATAGACATGTGGTCGTTAGGGTGTGTGATTGCAGAGCTGTTTCTTGGATGGCCACTGTACCCAGGAGCACTGGAATATGACCAGGTAGTAGAATAACTTTCACAAGCCTATGCACACTTTCTGCAACTTAAAAATTTCAGATCATTAAATCCAGAGTTTTAAGTGCTAATAATATTCCCTATTATGTAGCATTTCTTCAAGTCTGTTCAGTGCTTTTAATTTAGTCTTATTGATTGTCCTAGAAATGTAAATCCTTTTTCTGAACCAGACTGTATATTGTGCTGCTTTTCTTGAGTTAAATTCCCATTTGTCCTCCTCCCTCCATCTCACAAAATAGATGTTGGTATTGAAGCTGCTTTTTCTGATGGAAACCCAAGTTTGCAGCTACTGTCGTTGCATTATAATCTCTCTTTCATTTGCCATGAACAGGGTTGACTCTGGAATGTCCATTCAGATGTCAGGATTAATTGTGTTCTGAATACTTTCTGATGCTTTCTGGAAACCCAACAAAGCTCAAGGATTTGAGAGCCTGTACTTCACGAGGAACGAGAATGAACTGTCGCAATAATGCTGTAGATAGGCAGTGGTGAAGCTTGGAGCTCTTAGAGCTCTGCCTTTGCTTTGTTGGAGTTTTCAGCTACTGACACCATCAGCATTAGTGAGCGAACTTCATAAAACCCCAGGTTGTTTCTGATGAAAGATGTAGAACGTTTTCTATTTCAAACGCTTTGAAAATAATGTGGAATTTGGAAGGAATGTGATCAGCATCCCGACTATGCCCACCTGGTTTTGAACTTTGGAAGTGAAAACCCCAGAAGGAACAGCACTTGCTTCTTGCTAAGTTCTCCGTCTTCGATTCCACATTGAGCTCCGGGAATGTTGTTTAGGTTATTCAAGTCCTGCTCATGGAGTGGGCTTTTGGCTCCCTGCACTTACAGATCAGACCTACTTTTCTAAAATTTTGTTTGTCAGAACCATTTTCAGGGAATGTATTAATTTTGTGTTGATGTTGGTAATGTTTCATGTTTCAGTTTCCTTCATCGACACAAAATGCAGCGTTTCATGCATGGAAAGTGAGCTATGAATGGAATGTGGGTTGATGCATTTAGGAGACCTTTTTGCACACTGTTGCTGTTAAGATGGAAAATAAAAGAGGAAACATCGAACAACCCATATAATTAATTGTTATTTTAAAGGAAAAAGTGAAGGCATTTGTTTTTTGGAAAGACTCTATAATGCTGTCTCAAAAATTTCCAAGAACTCAGCAAATTTTTTACCTCTTAGATATCACTCAAGTTTGCTGGAAGTCTCAGTTAATAACTCATCTGGCAGCTTACCTGATCCTCATGTTGGAGAAGTCATGGTGGAAGAGGGGCTGCAACCTCCTCTGCACCAGCAGGAATTGCCTCACTTTAACCAGGCTTGTAACTGTTCTCCAGCAGGTCTGCAAAACTTGCTTTGGAGAAATTGGATTCAGGGTTTTTCTCAGTATCCATGAGTACAGCAGGGGTAGGAGATGGCTTCCAAGGGAATTCCTGTCCTCCTGCTACGTGGTGTGTGTGTCTCTGAGTAAACAAACAGGCTTTGTGCTGCATTTCCCCCCTGTCCCCCTGGTGTGTGGCAGCCAACACACTGGCCCTTGAAAGGGAGCTCTTAGTTCTTATACTCATTTGTGCTTAGAACCAGTAACAGCTGTATTTCTCAGTGGAAAATAGCCCTGTCTTCTGAGCTTTAATACTCATTAAAAACAGGCACAGGTGCTTAACTGCTGAATTTTTGAATTAATCCACTGGCTTTTCCCGTCTACTTTTTAAGACTGACTGTTTTCTGAGGACATTATAAATGATCTAGAAACACTTCTGGTCAGAGTAGGATTCTCTTTACTCCCTGAGGTAGGGAATTATGGAGGATACTAAATACCAAAAGTTGGCAGCATTGTGTTTAGTTCCTCCCCACTTGGGTCTGTCACTTACTTTTCATCAGAAGTCTCACAGGTACCTTTCCTTGCTACTGCCCGTCAGTTTTTTTCCTCTCAGGTGCTCCCAGCTCTGAAGTCCTCTGTCTTTCATTGACTTTATCTTCTCATCTCTCAGTTTCTGATTTGGTGTATTTGACCACTCTCTCCTTTTGATTTTTCCCTTTCTTCTCTTATTCCCTGGCTGCTGCTCCTTTTCCAGGGGCTGGCTCACCCCAGCAGTTCCTCTGTGGTGTGGGACCTTGCCCTGCAGAGGTTCAGCCCTGGCTGCTGCAATCTCTACCCTCTCCATCCCGACCTGCAAAAAGCTTGGTTTTCAATTTTTGCCAATTATTGTTCCAACTCCAAGGCGGTTTTTAATTTTGAAAGCAATACTGCTTCTGAGATAACTCCCCCCTTGTACAGTGAGTTAACATGCACAGTAGTTAAAACATGTCGTGTTTCAACAGACTTCTGTTGAAGCCTTGAAACTTAACTGTTCTAGGTAATCCATCGATCGCCAACTATGATAGGTAACGCAAAATGCACAGTAAATCATCTTCTAAAATAAATGCATCTTGATCATTTCAGAGCAAAGTTTCTTTCAGGCATAAAGCCAGTCCGTTCCCATCACATCCAGTAGCAGATTTTCTTGGACAACAACACTATCTTTTGCTGCCTGGAGGTTGTACAGGCACGCCCTTTCCACATGGAATGTTTCCTTGAAATGCAGGTGTGTCAGATGTGTAAAAGACTGATACACTGGAAACAGCAATTGGGAAAGATTTTTATCAAGTTACATAATGAGAACGTGCAAAAAAAAAAAATCACTGAAGTTCTGTAAGCAAGCAAAGCACTCCTACTGATTTTCCTGTTTAGAATTAAAAAAATACATTTAGGATTTGAGTGGGTTGAGGAGGTAATGACAGCCACTCTCCCCAGCTCCTCGTTCTTGTGACCCAACCTAAAAAGCTTGCTTATATAGGTCACTTGAGAGGTTTGTTTATGTGTGCCTTTCTCTAGAGATGGAGAAGGCAGTGCCAAGTGCTCAGGGTTGGGTTTCTCCCCTCTGTAAGATGTAGCTATCAAACTGTGGTGCTCTGAGCATGGTTCATTCTGTCATTTTAAAAATGAAAATACGAGTTTTTAGCTGTGTGGGGATCACGTTCTGAAAACAAGAGGTAAATTATTTTTCCTGTTCTATTTTTTCCTCAGATTCGTTACATTTCACAGACTCAAGGTTTGCCAGGAGAGCAGTTGTTGAGCATGGGGACGAAAACTGCAAGATTTTTCTGCAGAGAAACGGATGCACCATATTCTAGTTGGAGATTAAAGGTAAAACAGTGTAACGTAGTAGAAAGCAGCACATTATTTTGTATTTTGAGCAGAGAAACCAGAGAAGCCAAGAGTGACTACAAGACTGTTATCTCCCTGGTGCATCCCCTGTGGTTTTTACCAGCTCCTGCTCTGTATCCCTTCCATTTTTTCTGTTCCCCAAGGTGCAGCTGCCAGGCTGTGCTGTGGCCAGTGCGTGGCTGCCAGGTGGGGAATTCAAATTAAGCCTTGTATTTCCAGAGGTGCTAAATGAGTGGGTTTGGTTTGTTTTGTTCTCCTTCTTGCTCGGTTACTGCTTTTCACTTTGTGTAAGGAATTTGGCTCTGTGGCCCACACTGCTCTGTCAACATTTGTCCAGAGCTGGCTTCAGGATCAGAAGTTCCTAGGAGAAAAAGGAGATTAAGAAATAACACGGCTGTGTACAGCTCATTTCTTCTGGATCTCCTGCTAAAACAGTCTTTGTTGGCTGAAAGCTGCAATGCAGTGAGTGCAGACGAAGTTACAACAAAATGCACTTTTATGTTCTGCACACCTTGCTTCTCTCCAAGCAACACTATTGCGCTCTGGCTGTAAGCAGAGCTTTCGCTTCCTATGCAAATAATTCACTTTTTTAAAATTGTGTTGCTTCATGGCCCAACTTCCCTGGGTTTGCAGGGGACTCAGGAAGCAGTTAGGGTTGGCAGGAGACCTCTGCAGTTACAAGCAGCTGCCCAGCTCCCAGCACGAGTTGCGTAAGTCCCCCCAACAAGTTGGTAAATCCCCAGCAGCACCGGGCCGGGGCTGTGCTGGGCTTATGTAAGATTTCTCCAATTACACCAGCCTGGTTAATCCCACACTCTGCTTTCTCAGGCACTTGGTCTTCAGGTGACACTTTGCATCTGGCTTCTCCGTGTCGGAGCGAGTTCTTGGTGCAAGCAGCCCTCCCCAGTTCCAGGAGCTCTTTGTTACCTTGCAGAGGTTAATTAGGAGTTTTGGTATGGGCAGTTGGTCATTACTTGCAGTTTTTGTTGAAGTTCATTTTGGAAACTTTTCTGTAATCTCTATGTTAAAAACTTTTTCCGTGAAGTCCCGCCTTGCCTCTTGCAGCACCAGCCTACTGGTGCTGTCTGTGTTCAGCAAGGAAAATTGTAACAGAGAGTACTATACCAACTCAAAAATCATTCATTCTCTAGGATTTTTTTGTTTTGTACTTAAGTATTTAAAATATTTACACCAGTTGTTGTGTATGTGGAGGAATAAACGTATAAAAATAAAAAAAGAAAAGAGAAAACAAAGAAGTTGAACAGATACTGCCTGGTTTTTGCTTTATTTCCTTTACAGTGATATGATGTTGCTGCTGTTTGGGGTTTAATGTTTGAGTTTGAGAAAATTGGTAAAATACAATAATAGAAAAGCTGTGATATATAAAAATATAAGCGCATTAGGGAGTTTCATTAAACAGCTCTTTGCTAGGCTTTCAACACTTCCTGTGTGATTCACAAGCTGTCTGTTATAATCCAGTACTGTAATTTGTCGGATGTAAAATACTGTAGTTTTTGTCTTTTGATTTAGAGAATGAAAGTAGCCAGCAAAGCAGCATACAAATATACAACTGAAATACTAATTATTTGAAAAAAATCAATAGTGTTTTTTAGGTCAATAAATATGTGAAGTTACTTTGTAGTTATAGGTGGCGTTTATTGACAGATTCTAAACTCAGCTTTCCTTTTCTTTTTTTGAGACATTGGAAGAACACGAGGCAGAAACAGGTATGAAGTCTAAAGAGGCCAGAAAGTATATTTTCAACAGTTTGGATGATATAGTGCACGTGAGTATTAAAGCCTCCTTCCTCTGCAAAAGGGATGTGTAGGACTGACTGGTGATTTTAAAACATTTTACTGCTTTTGAAAGAAATGCCTTTTAGAATATTACTTATTGTGTCTCAGTCATATTCATTTTTCTCTGCTGCTCTGAGGAAAATGTCTGGCTGTGTCAGCCCTTTGAGCTTTTAGTGAAGATCTTCCTTTTCTATTGCTTGTGTTAAACAGTGGCACTTGTCCTTGTGGTGGGAGAACCCTTGAATTTTGGGTAAAATGTATCCTTTCTTTTCTACCTTATCTGCAAAGAATAAACAAAGAATGCATATGGAACCTGCTCTGTTTGTTGTATGATTTCCAGTATAATTCTGTTATCTTGACAATATAATTGTAGGTATAGTTTTTTAAATTTTGTTTTTAAAAACAAACTGTTTCCTCGCTTTTCTTTAGCTTTATACCTCTCTAGTCAATAAGAAAAGGCAATTTTTTGTGGTCTTTCATATCCTGGAAAAAGGATCAAATCTTGTTGCAAGGTTGGCATTAATACATACACGCTTGAGATTGTTTTTTGAAGATCAACTCTGTAGCTTCAGTTAGATCGTGAAGATCTTCGTTCCAAATCTTACTTCTTAAATTCCAAGTCCCAGATTGGAATAAAGCCTTCAGCAGTTTTAACTGGGGAGGTTGCAAGGGGGGAATAGTGTGCATGGCTGAAAACAGTCACTAATTCCAAGCCAGCTGTTTTGGGATAAGACAAATCCGCCGTACCCCATGTGATAAAAATGCTGAATATTAGTATTTTATTGCAGGAAACATTACCAGAAAGAGTTAAACTAATATGCATCTCTTCTGTCTGGCTGTTTTGTTCCATGCCAGGTGAACATGGTGATGGATTTGGAAGGAAGTGACCTGTTGGCAGAGAAGGCAGATAGGAGGGAGTTTGTCAGTCTGTTGAAGAAAATGTTGCTTATCGATGCTGATTTAAGAATCACTCCAGCTGAGACCCTGAACCATTCTTTTGTTACCATGAAGCACCTCCTCGATTTTCCTCATAGCAACCAGTATGTAACATAGAAATCTCTGTTGTTGCAATTCATTTGTATAAAAGTGTTGTTTCTTCTGCTGTCAGAGAGAAAAAAATCTTTCATCATTTTTGCAGTGTCTTAGAAAATTCTTTCAAGTGCTTGCAGCATTAGACACATCTACTGGGTCAAGGAAACCGGTTGAAGAACTATGTTTTTCTCTGAAAGTAACAATTAGAGCAGTAGATTTCTAAGCTGTTTTTATACGTGATTGTTAAAATTCCAACACTGCAGAAACTTGGGCGTGATTTTTGTAAGTATGAGGAGCCCTAGTTCCTGTCAGTCGTTGAGGGCTAGGGTAGGCATTTTCCTCTTGAGGTTAACATCTCGGGTACTTCCTTTCATGTATTGATTAATGTGGAATATATTGAAAGTTTTCTTGCAATTCTGGAGTTGTATATTTCCCTCTGGATTTCCTAAAGTTGCATGCGTTTTTACTGAAGGAGCAAGGTTTCCATCTATTTAATTTCTTATCCTTCCTCTTTGTACACAACTGTTAGCAAATGGTGTTAGATGGAAGGAGAAGGAAACAGCAGTATTTTTCTTGAATTTAAAATATGCATCACAGAGGCTTGGCGTGACCATAGTAACAGCAGTGTTTCTGTTTTTCTACCTGTGTGGATGATCCCGTTCTGTGAAACTGAGAAACGTGGGCTTTGAACTAATTTTTTTTGCCTTGTTTTGAGGAAATTTTATTTACATTTAACGGCATGAAATGGTGATTGAAGCGACTTATTTTCTGGTTCTGATAGAGTGAAGTCCTGCTTTCATATCATGGATATTTGCAAATGCCGATCGAACCTGTATGACCTAAGCAATCGCAATAAAACATCACTTATGAGATCAGTTGCCTCAGGCAGTGCAGCCAACCTGACTGCAAGCTTTACCAAAATTGGTCCAGTGAGAAGTCAGGTAAAAACAATGGTTCGTGTTTCTCTTGGTTTGGTTTTGTTTTATTTTGTTTTGTTTTATCTGTAAGTTCAGTTAATGCAGTTTTTTGAATTAATTAAAGATTTGAAAAAACTACATCTGTTAAGTGGCAAAATCTTCTGTCTTTTACTCTCGTTTTTCCTTAATGTTTTCTTGAACTAATAATTTAGAATATGCTTCAAATGAAGTTACAATCTCGGTTTGCCAGCGCTGTATTCTGGTGCCCTCCAGTGGCCAAATGCAATGGCTGCCTGTGAAATGGATTTGAAATGTTCATTTTTAGAAGTTGTTTTAGTTGTTTACTGTATAAGGTGGCAGGGCAAGTGTGTGAGAGATGTGGATTCACAGTTGTGATTACGTTGTCTGTGTTGAATCTGTTCCCATAGGCTTTAACTGCATCTGCCCACTCAGTTTTGCACCAAGGGATACCACTGCAGGCAGGAACTGCTCAGTTTGGTTGCAGTGATGTTTTCCAGCAAGCATTGATTATCTGTCCTCCAGCTATTCAAGGTATATTTATCTGTAATTGTCACAGTTCCTAAAATATGAGCGTTACTGCCTGTCTGTTAGCAATATTTGAGTCTTCCATTATATCCACTTAAGGTTTATATTTAAAACGACTTAATTATGTCATTAAAAATCAGCATGGGAGTCAGATGCAGATACATTGCACGTTTCTGAAAGAAACAGCAAATCAGCATCTGCAGAAAATGATGGAAGCAATCCAGAGCCCATCTTCATATACTACACACACACATACAAATTTATATCTTGGATAAAACAGAGGAACAAAGTGTGAAAGCTGGAGCAACAAGGAGGGTGTTCTGAAATAAAATTTGAGAGGAAACAGGAAAGATGAAGGGGGTGTCAGTGTCTTATCCTAGTAATAGTAACTTATGCAAATAGTAAGATAGTTTATGTTGTTTGCTTCTTGACTTAGCTTGATTATAGCCTTTGTTCCAAAGAAGTAATTTATTTGTCTTGGTGATGTTCAGCTTCATGTTGAGATCAGGTCTTGAAGTTAATGGGGTTTATAGGAAGTTGTTTTTTTTTAAGAATGACCTTAGTTCTCCTCCTGCATTTTAAAGTTTCAGAAATCACACTAGATGCACTCTGAAAAGAAACAAACCAAAACCGTTCAACCTAAGCTTAAACCCCAGGAAGTCCTAATCTCTATAGATAAAGACAGATACAGCAGACTTTTTCAGTGATGTTATTTGTGGCAGCTGCATCTCCCTTGGGTTCCAGAAACTCAAGAAAGGTCTGAGTATTCACCAGGCAGTGTTGTGTAAAGCTGCTTCACACAGATTTCCTTCTGAGCAGTTAATTATTTAAATTATATATGTTCTTTACAATGACACACTCTATAATTAAAAAACCCTATTGTTTTCATTATTCCCAGATGAATAAAGTGATTTATAGTAAAGGAAACAGTACAGGCAGACACTTTATCTGTGATTTGTATACTGTATTCTTAATATGATGATAACTTTCTAAATTTAAATTCTGCTACAGCTGAAGTGAAGGGGATATATTGTTTTCATCACGTAGGTGACGAGTTGCTGGCACAGATGAAAAGGGGATATTAATGGTATCTGGCACTGCTTCAAAGTTTCCCAGCTTGGCTGCTCTGTGGAATATCTGAAGTGCTAAAACTCTCTACTTCTGTCAGAGCTAAGATGTTGCTCTTCTAGATGGCTGTGGGGAAAAAAAAATCAGTCAAGTGCATTTCAAAATGAAAAGCTTTGAAGTGCGTGGTTATAACTGAGTATTGTGTTATGACATGAGAGAATTACATCAGATGAAAACTTTCTTTCATCCTCTACTGTAAAGATTAAAAAAAACCCCAACCAAAACACTTATAAACTTCAGTGTAGTAATTCTTTAGTAGCTACCTGTGAACACCCGTTGCTTAATCTTTGACTAAAGCACGAGGCACGAAGTGCAGTTAGAAGATGAGATCAGGGACATCTTCTCCTAGCCAGTATTTTCTTCAAGCATGGCTGTTGTGTTGCAATGTCTGTTAAGAAAAATTCCTCTTTCATTAAAGTTTGACGTTGTTATGTAAAAAAATGTTACTGTAGTAAACATTGCAGCATTGCCATACGTGTGTCAGTTTCCTGTGACAATAATGACATCCATACAGGGCATGAGATACATCTTTTTTTGTATTCTGCTCTTGTGAGCAGTGCTATAGTTTGCATTATTTTGATGAAGAGAGGAATTGGATTATGGATTCTACTGCAAATATTTGATGAGGTACACAGAAGATTTTACATTGTTTCCCACAAAAGAGATGGTAGCAAAGAGGGACATTATACATGTGGCATTGCCAGCTATAAAAGCTGAGAGAAACGAGTTTCAGCCTGCTGGAAATACAGAGCATGAGATATGCAGGAGTCCCTTCTGAGAAGCTTTGAAATTCAGTTCTGCTTACTTTTGTCTGCTTCCTTTCAAATTCTTTTAATGTAGTTTGTGATGAAGAGTAAATGCTTAGCTCTGCAGAACTTTCTGCCAAAGTCATTCCTCTTTCTAGTAGTCTGTTTCCAACTAGTAGCTATTGGCAGTTCTTTCTGGAAACTACAGCTCAAATATTTGTGCAGATAAGTTACGGCACAAAAATCTTTTGGGTGTTAATTTGTTTGGCTTGAAAGTTTGAATTATGGAATTAGGTCATAAACACATTAAAAAAAGTGGTGAAACGTTTTAAAATTGTCCTCTATGTTTGCTCAGAAAATATTCGCAAGACTGCCGTTTGCCTAAAGCTTGGGGATCTGTTTTTTTTCCCTGACAGGAATTCCTACAAACCACAGCAAACCCACCAGTTTCTCCCTGAGGGTGGATAATGCAGTTCCACTGGTGACCCAAGCCCACGCGATTCAGCCACTACAGATTCGAGCAGGAATCCTCTCTCAGGTTGGCTTACTTTAAAGCAAAACTCTGACTGACTTAGTCAGCGAATGTTTTTAAGTGCAGAGTTGTGTTGCAGTCCCTCTCCTGGCCTGTGCTGAGCTCCGTGCAGCGAGTGTAAGTTCAGTGAATTGCTCGTGCCATGAAACCTCCTGTGCTTCCCGGCAGGCGTGGTCGAACCAGACGCAGCAGATCCTGGTTCCTGCGTGGCAGCAGGTAGCGCCCGTGGCAGCTCCAGCCACATCTCTGGCCTCTGATCCCGTGGCTGGCCCACAGAGGCTCGGGGACTGGGGGTGAGTCCACCTGCTTTTGTGCCACGCCTCCGTGGCCGGGATCTAGCAAGGACTGCGGGTGCTGGTGCAAACGAGCTGCAGTGTAAACCTGCCTGTCCTTTTCCTCAGGAAGATGATCACCCAGGGCACCCACTACAGCTCAGTGATACCACAGCCTCTTTTAGCACATCAGATAACCTTGTCCGCCCCTCAGCCGATTAGCGTGGGCATTGCACACGTGGTCTGGCCTCAGCCTGCAGCTACCAAGAGGAACAAACTGTGCCAGAACAGGTCGGTAGAATATCTCTAAGACAGAACATTCAGAGGCAGTGTACCTGTCGTTGCTGTTTTGTGGGCAAGGGAACAACCTGTAAAAGTGGCGTCTTTGTTGGAGACAATTCCTCTTAGGCAGTCTTTTGGAAAAATGTGTCCTTTCTCCTTAAGTGTTCAATGTTATTTTGGTTGTAGACTAGATGGAACAATACTTGCGATACTAACTCATTTTAATTCTTTTTGATTAGTATGTGCCTATCATGGTGGAATGTTGTCTTTACAGGCTTTGGGAAGGTACAAGAATATATTCTCTAATGAGATATTCCTAAGTTTACTTGGGGGAGGATATATCAGGTTTAGACAACTGAAAATAGAGACAGTATAACAGGGTTGCAGTGTGCCTTGCAGTCATCTTTCACTGATAGCCAAAAATACTTCAGCTGCTTGCTGAAGAAAATATCTCAAGAAAACCATGCCCCACTGCCGTGCAAAGTAATGGCAAAGGTGTGGGATGCTCCAAAAGGGGGAGAGCATGGGTTATGTGGGCAGTGTCAGCAGTCCTGTATTAAGCAAGGGGTTCATGTGGAGGCTACCAGCTTTTGTTTTCAGGGAGAATCTTTGCAGGAAATCTAGCTGCATTTTGTTTGCTTGTTTTTCACCCAAGTGGGATTTTCATTTCTTTTTACCTTTATAAGAAAGTGGGATTTTCAGTATGCTGTATTCAGTGTTGTTGTCTTTGATATTACACACTTGGTATCTTTCTTGTTAATGTCCGAAACCGTCCATGCCAAGTTGTTTTGCCTGTGTTTACTGTTCTGTGTTTTTCTAAATTGGTGGTTTAGCTTACATTGCCTGCTTTGGTCTTGTTGAAAACCATACAGTTTCCAGGTCTCTTGGCAGAGACTCCCTAAATGCCAAATTACGTCTTTCCTTCCCAGGAGCAACATGCTACAAAACACCAATATCCAGAATTCAGCCTTCATCTCTCCAAAGATACTCAACCTGAAGGCGGTCAAGAGAATCAGCTGCATAGAAGCACAGGACAATCTGAACTCGGAAGGCCAGGAGGGCGGCTGCTGCGAGGCCTCAGTCAGGCTGGCCCCTGAGCCCTGTGTCCCCAGCAGCCCACGGCAGGCCCTGTTCCTGGCCAGCTCCCCCAGCCCCGCCGTCAGCGTCATCACCATCAGCAGCGACACCGACGAGGACGACGCGGCGCGGACGCACGCGCTGAGGGAGTGAGCGCCTGCCTTTGCTTCTCTTAAGCTTTGCTTAAATGCAGCTGTCTTAGCACGGCTCACGAATCTCAGATGAAAAAGGACAAACGTTGTGCTCCTGATCAAATTGCAGCAGGAAGTTGACTCTGTAGCATTTTGTTGTTTGGGAGGGAACAACACTGTGAAAAGTCCGCCTCATTAATCTGTGTGTGTTACGCCTTTTCAAACCACAAGTTTTTTAGGTTTTTTTTCATAATAATGTCATAGACTGTTTGTTGGAGATCAATATTCTTGCTGTGTATACTCAATATTACCACTCCAGCAGCAGCATCTAGTAGATACTATTACATACGGTGTGAAAAGGTGAACCTTTGGGTGCAAAAGGCAGGTGCTGGGTATTGTCCCCCAGCGGAGTTTTCTTTCACAGAGCCATCACAGAAGCATGCAAGGCTTTAAAGTTTAGTGTTCGTTTGACTTCCTCCTTACTTGTAATAATTCTGGACTGGAGGAGCTTGCATTTGAAATCTATGCTTTGTCAAAGGTTTCGAGGCTCTGAATTGCTATAGTAAAATATTTTAATCTACTTGTTTTAGTATTGATTCAGTAAAAAAAAATACCAATTTAGTAGGTTTCAAAAAATGCTTGTTTAGTCTAGAATTGTAAAAGAACACTGAAAAGGTTTAAAATCTGGTTTGGATGTAAAAGAAGCAAGGAATTGGATGTTAATTTACATTTAAGGGGCCTTTTCTAATACTGGACCCTTTTTAACTCCACAGTCGCACCTGGATGGGTGGTGAATGGTGTGTTTGCTGACTGTGTTTTTGTGGGCAGGTGCAAAGGGAGCCTGGAGTGTGAAGCCTGCCAGAACACCCTGAACATCGACCGCGTGTGCTCCCTCAGCAGCCCCGACAGCACGCTCAGCACCAGCTCCTCTGAGCAGTCCAGCCCCTCGCCTTGCAAGAGATCCAACAGGTGAAAACTCTGCCTCCTTTCAACAAAAAGAAAGCTCTTAGTACGCAGCTCCCCCAGTTTATACTAAAAAATGCACGAGTTTTGTTATGTTGCCACCTGGTGAGGGTAAATGATCTGTTTAAAAATTAATTTACTGGCCTGTGGTTGCACAGCAATGACTGCTCTTTTGTCATTCCTGTCATTGCTGCACTGGAAGCTTTCAGAATAATGAATGGATGGTGTTTACACAGAAAATATAAACATGTTGCATGCAATTTCTTTTAGAATAAAAATCTTCTAGAGTTGCAAGATTAAATAAGCCAAATTAGGATGTGACAGATTTGGTCACCACATATTTTTTAATTTTTGCAGTTCCCTCTGGGAACTGTATATCTTATAATATTAGATAATAGATAATTAGATAATATTGTATATCTTACAATATTAGATGACATTGATGCCTTTTTTCTTCTACCAAAAATAAGCCTTACTTAGGTGAACACTGTTCATGTGAACAGCTTTTAAATGTTTTTATCTTCACTGCCTCAAGTCTGTCTTGAGCCTTCAGCAGTTTCATTGTGCAAAATGAATTCTAATTAAGGTCCTAATGAAAAAAGTTTGTTTAAAATAATTAAAGATTCTATCAGAGCATGTGTTGACAAGGAGGTGAACGCCGAGTCTGTACAGGCAGTTTTATATGTTTTAAACTTTGGACAGCCTGAATTAAGGATGCTTTTAATGGATAATTTGTGTATATAAATCTTCATATAAACACAATCCTCTCCCCTCAAGAAAAAAAAGAAGCATTAAAAAAAAGATTTGTGCATGGACAGCTGTGACATCCATTTGGAATTCTGTAAAGCCTGACATCTGTGGTGAGCAAACCTCTGCAGTGCTGGACACTGAAAGCACTGAAAGGTGTAGTGGGTGGTTCTTCTCTGCACTGTCCAGGATTAATCCATCACATGAATTTTTTGGTGGATTAGTTTTCTGTTAGGTTCCTGAACATACCCAGCTCATTCTGCAGACACGATCTGGATCCAGCAACAAGAGGGTAGTAATGCAGCACATGGAGAGATTTTTCATTTTTTAGGGTGACTTGATGTAGAAGATAAACCCAGACAAATTCCTGCCGTTTCTGTGACTTGGAAGATATTAAAATAAAAAGTTGCCAGAGTTAAATAGATGGACTGATCCAGGCATATTTCCCTGGTCCTATTTTTTAAGCTTTTGTCATACCTGACGGTAAAAGGAGAAAATAATGAGAAGCATTTGAAGAACTTCCATTCAGATAATTAATTTTATTAAAGATTTAGATAGCGAGATGTGTCTTATACTGGGAGGCATCAGGTAGTCTTACTGGCTGGTAGTTAACATTGTCAGTCCTTTGATATTCTTTAATATCAAAACATTCAAAACTTCAGGTAAGTTTTTATAAAGAGCCTGCTTGATTTGATGGTATTTTCTTTGAATTGCAAGGAACTGACCCGTAATTTAATTCCCCTTGGTAATTCAACTTCATGTCAATAGCAGAGGAGTGTGTTGGATTCTGGTTTCAGTAGCATTCTACTTATATGAAGTCATATAATTAGTAACTTGAATCAAAAGTTAATAATATAGAAGTATAATTAATTGCTCAGTAGTTATCACATTATCACTATTTGTTATTTGAAAAAAACTACTCAGAATTACCTGATTCTGTTGGTTAAATCTTCAGCCTTTTGTGCTGGCTCTCATAGTGCCAAAGTACTTTCCACAAAAAGTTAATTTTCATAAGTGGGTTTATTTATATTGTCCTATTTTAAACAACATGCAATAAGGACATGTTACATGAGCTGTAAAATCACTAAAGGACTTGACCATATGTTTAGGCATTAATGAATTCACTGTTTCTTGTGTGCTTTAATTTAAGCATGTATTCCGTCAATTTTTAATATAAAGAAGTTACTTCCTTTCTCTGAGCCTGGCAATTTATGGGTAGGATGAGTTGGAATATATGTGCTTGTCTAATTACAGTGCATCATTTTTATCCACCTTTGAGGAATTTCACTTCTATAAGTTTTATGTGTTAATTTAAGAAAATGAACCTCCGTCACGAAAATCTCTTTGTTTCACTGCAATACTTTTATTTTTTTGACAGTATGTCCGATGACGAACAGGAAAGTGGGTGTGATACAGTGGATGGTTCCCCAAGCTCAGACTCCTCAGGACACGACAGCCCCTTCGTGGAAAATGGCTTTGTAGACAATAATAATAAAAATAAGGAAGCAAGAGCCTCAGTTAACCCTGAAACCAAATCAACTGTTTGCACAGTAGTGGTACCACCCATGAGACTTGAAAACAGGTTACATCTTGAGGAACAGATGGTGAATACAGGTGAGTTAGTTCAGGTGTTTTTTACCTTTCTATGGCAGTAAGAATAGAAGTTTCATTATTTATTCAATATATTTATTCAGTATATATGTGCAGGTTTTGACCCTCTCATACAACTGCTAATCTGTAGTAACCACTTCTAAATAGCGCTAGGGTTTGACTTTAATTGGCGTGTTGTATTATTGTTTCTCCCTGCATGCTTGAGCAAATGAAACCTTGTCTAACTTTTGCCAGAAGAGAACAGTGACAACAAAAACTTAACGTTGTTTGCTTCTGTCTTGGAAGATGCTACGTACCAGCCACTGAGAAAGGGTCGGTCTGTCCTGGGAAGAATAAACCAGTCTTCTGTTGTAGGGAGCCGTCAGCAGAAACTGACATCAGCATTCCATCAGCAACACGGAAACTTCAGCCAGGTACGTGCACTCCCACCTAACGAGCTCCAGACGTGAGGTTGGAGAGGTTGAGTTCCAAACTGAACGCTCACAGTTTCAGTTGCTGCCTATGGGCAGCTGCAGGTTTTCAGCAGCTTGACAAAAGAAGCGTTCAAATCTTGAAAAACGGATTTCAAAGCGCAGGGCAAGTCATAAGTATCTTTCATTTTGGGTAATTTTCTTAAAACAGCTGACTCTATTTTAAAAGATAATAGAAAAGCCACACTGGGAAAATTGTCAATGCTTGCACAATACCAAAGCACGAGACAGAACCAAAAGTACGCTGGCATTTATTTTTCCTACATCCAAATGCTAAAATACTCATAGTGTGCAGTTAAAATCTGCAGCTGTATCTCAGTGTTGTTCTGTCAGTAGTGTGCATGAAAATCTTCTGGTTTGAGTATCCAGAGATGAGATGGAGCTTAGCAAACACAACTATTTCTTACCCTTGCTGCCAGGTAATGAAGCTGGAGGGGAGTTGAGACTGTGATTGTAGTTCCACCCAACGTTATTGTATATGTGATTGTAGTTCCACCCAAGATACCCAAAGCTAATTTAAAAGTTACTTTTTTCATTGCCCAACAACACAGTAAATGTGTCTACTGTGGCTGAGAACTGAAGCTGACACATGACATCAAGCTTAAGCCCCTTTTAATTAATTAACTTGGAGCTGTAGCTGCATTGAGCTTTTGGTTAGATAGCTGGAGGTACGTTAATGTGAGAGCAGTACCTGTTTGTGTAAGTCTCACAGAGAAACTGAATATTGTAAGTTAAATGCTGAATGAAAGCATGCTGTATGTAGATAAGAGGATTTAGTAATAATGACTTGAATAGTTTAGATTGAAAGAAACATTTGGGTGGGTGACACACTCTCCCCTTCTGGATGATTATGCAAAAGGATTGGTTTAATTAATTCTAAGCAAACCTTAATATGATCAGCATGGTATAAATTTTTAATCTCTTCAATGTCTGCAGCTCCTCAGCCTCTTGGCAGGAAGCGTAGAACGTTATTTTCATTACAAAAATTTATGCTGATCCTGCCTTCTTTGGTAGATGCCCTATGTAGTTTGAAGTCTGCATCATTTAATGGGAGTAATTGATTTTTAGTCTTTTCGCTTTATAACTGTTAATGATTGCCACATCTTCCTGTGATCATAGCCCTAGACTTCTGTTTGCCTAGTTGTCTCAGATATTTTCAATCCGTTTATTATTTTTTCTGCTCTCCTCTAAAATTTCTCTCCTATTTGTCCTCTTTGTGCCTCATTATGGTGCCCAAACTGAATGCAGCACTTCCAATTGATGCCAAGCCAGTGCTGAGTAGAGTGGAATAAGCACCTTGCTCATGTGATACATGGTATTTCTGTTAAAACAGCCCAGCATGGCATTTTATCCTTTTTTTTTTTTCCTTTGCAAGAGCATTAAAAAAACTTGTGTTCTGTTTTCCATCTCTTACTGTCTGTGCTGCTACCTGAATAGCTAATATATCTTTTTCGTTCTGTCGAAGCATTTAACAATTCCTCCTCTCTATATTCCTCCCGATTTTAAGTTGACTAGTTTTAGTGCATCTTCCTCCATTTTTCCCCTCTCTCCTTGCTCTTGGGATCGCTAAGCCGTGCCCGTTTCTGTGTGTGTGGCCAGGTCCAGCACTTCGGCTCGGGGCCGCAGGAGTGGAACGGCAACTTCGCCCCGCGGAGGCAGCAGCAGCAGCAGCAGCAGCAGCCTTTCCTGGCGGCCACCGTGGCCGGCCCCGCGTTCTCCCTGCCCCAGGGCAGCCCCAGCCACGGCTCGGTGCCCACGCACCTCCCGGGGAGCTCCCACCTGGGCGGGCAGCCCGCCATCCTCCCGTACGCGTCGCCGGCGCCGCTGGGCACCGCCGCGCCCGTCGCGCACCTCCTGGCCTCGCCCTGCGCCTCCAGACCCCTGCTGCAGCACCCGACCTACGGCCTGAGCCACCCCAGCGGGATCGTGCACCAGGTCCCGGTGGGCATCAACCCCCGCCTGCTGCCTTCCCCCACCCTGCACCAGACTCAGTACAAGCCCATCTTCCCGGCCCACTCGTACATCGCGGCGTCGCCCGCGGCTTACGCGGGGTTCCCGCTGAGCCCGACGAAGCTCAGCCAGTACCCGTTCATGTGAGAGCACTGAGGAGGCTCCGTGGCGCGGGAGTTTGGCTCAAGAAGAAACATGGTATTTATTAAATATTAGCCATGGCACAACAGGAAAATTATTTTTTTGAATCGTGTAGACTTGGGTGCAATTTAAACAACTCTGAGCTTTAAAAAAAAAAAAACAAACAAAACTCACTTTTAATGTGTTTTGCACATTTGGTATAACTTGTCTTTGGTCATGTTATCTTCTTATATAGTAACTTTAGACAGGTGACTTATGGGAGCAGAAATCTGGTTTTGCTCCTGCTATTTTTTATAAAATTGCCTTCTAACTAGTGCAAGACACGTCTACATTTGGGAAGCCATTCAGTGTACAGAACTAGAGCAACAGATGCACATGTGTCAGCAGTACGGTGTAGAAGTAACTCGTTTGTGTTGCGTATCTTGGTGTTTAAATGTTGAGTCACTTATCTAAAAGTTGAGCTGTTGTTCTTCACATTTGCATGTGTCTTTTGCATGGGCAAAGAAAAGGCCTAAACATTGCTCTTAAATGTTGTTGTCCTAATAATCTCAGCTGCATTGTAAACTGTTCCCACACATAGTGCCTTAAATATTTGAGGTTGTTAATGTTATTACTTATATATAAATGTTGAGGACTGCAGCACTTAAAAATTCAGATCTGCTGATTTTTTGATAGCGTAATGCTCATTTTGGGTTTTGTGTGGTATTATTTTAGTATTGGGTGTATTTTCCTGATTGAGAAGGCGGCATGTTTTGCTGTAGCCGAATTTTGCTGTCTTTTTTTTTTTTCCCCCCCAGAATGATCTAGCTTCAAGACAGGACTTTAGTAGTGCTTAAGGAAAGTTGATTCAGTAGCTATTGAGTAGTGACACACAAGACAGTATTTCATACTGGTAAATGGAACTGCAATACAACCTAAGTAGTTTATTTTAAAAGTGTTTGTCTAATTGGATATAATAAAATGTTTAGAGGTGAGGTAGGCATGACTGACTAGCTAATGAAAGGAGAAGCCAAGTGCTCATTGATCCATGATGTGGTTTCATCTTAGCTTGAGCAAACCATGCAGTATTTAATAACTAGTAGCAGAATATTTACTATTGAAGCTTGAAAAAGATGTGAGTTCTTTGTGTGCAATCTTTCATTTATGCATGGGAGAGATTTTAGTCTTTTTACATGAATAGTATTTGTTTTAGCCTGTTGTGGGTGTTTGCTTATTTAATACATTCCGTCAGGGACGTAAATTACATGCTTTTTGCATTATTTTTTTTTTTTTTCTCCTTAGGAAGTGTGTCTTTTCGGTTTTTTTTTTTGTTTTGTTTTGTTCAAATGAAGTTGCTTTTGCAGCACCAAAGACTTAATCATCCATTTCCTATAAAAGGTAGCTACTTTTTCATAGACCTCAAGTATACTGTAGTGTAGAGATGGGATTTACGGAAGGTATTAAGCTGAGGCTGTGTTTTAGCTTATGGGCAAGTAATAAATCGTATCATTTATCTTGAATGTATCATAGATAAGCTGCTATATAATGATTGCCACTTCAGATAGCTGTGAAATTAGGTGATTAACTAGTTCTTTCTTAGCCTTCTAATTTCTGTACAAGTCTAATTACATGAAATAGAAGCTGGGTTTTGGGTTTGGTTTTTTGTTTTTTGTTTTTTTTTAATTTTTATTTCGTTTTCATGTTTGAAGTGTCGTAACTACTATACTGTAAATGATGGAAGATGATTGCATATGTTTTTTTGGGGTGTGTTATTTGCATCAGTATTTTATCTCCATTAACTCTGAGCTCATCACTGCATATAAGTGGATGTATTAATGTAACTTAATTTTTTTATGTTTTCATATTGGCATTGTGTAGACACTTAAGAAGCTGCATCTTGCAGGCTTGACTTAACTTTTTTTAAAACAAAATCTGGAATACAATCCTTGCAATGTTGACTGGAATAAGAGTGCAAAGCATTTGAGTTTAACTCTGTCAATAAGCTAATAACTGGTAATCTTTTTACTTTACTCCACTAACACAAGCAGTGTTTTATTTAATGAATGTCTGAATGAAATAAATGTGCCTACATTTGATTTATTTTTTAAGTAATAACTAAAATACAACAGTATTAGATCATAAAAAAGAAAAAAAAAGAAAATACCAGCAGTACATTTTTAATCACGCTGAAAATTAAGGAACCTAACTTTTCCCAAAAGTTTCGATGTTTTTAGTAACCGACTCTATGCATTTTGTACAAGTGTGTGTGTATATAAAATATACATTAGCAACTAGGAGCATCCTGAGGAATTTGAAATCTTACCAACACGTATGTGAAGCCTAGACGTGGGGAGTCAAATTGGATGTCCACCTCTGCCGCTTCAAACTCGCGCTGTGTGGTCCAGCGGGCAGTTTTCTGTCCACTCCCTTTTTTTGGTGCTCGCTCCATTGCAGGCAATGGACACACCAGGAACCACCAACGCAAACGGAGCACGTCGATTTTTGTATCGTGGTAACAAAAAAAAAAAAACAACCCAACAAACATAAAAACCCTGCGTTTTTCTTTTTCTTTTTCCTGGGGCCACGGGGATCATCATGGGTCTGATGTGTTTTCTGTACTTCCTTTTTGCTGTGCTTGAGGTTCGGAGCTGACGTGCTTGTTAAATTGACACGGTTCTGTGTATTTCACCGCAGCCTCCCGCCGTACGCAGGGAAGGGTTGCTGCAAATGCGCCCCAAATTCGGTCTGCTGCTCTTTCTGTGTATTGCAATCTTAGAAACGTCCGCATTTCAAAGAAGGAAATATTTGGGATCCTGCCACAGCTTAAATTCAGCACAGCAGGTGACTTTCCCCCTCCTCCCGCAATATGCTCTGAGAGAACGGGCTCTTGTCACTGCAAGTGTCTGGGGCCCATCTGCAGAAAAAAAAAAGCTTTCAGGGCGAGGGCCTTTTCTGTGAAAAAAGTCGTCCTCTGAGAAGCATTTTTACACAATACCGTTTTAATGCCTTTTTTAAATAAAACACTGCATGACTACGGAATTGCATATCTGCATATTACTTTAATTTGCAAGGTTTTATATGAATTTCTTGTGTTCGGTTTTTAACTTCAGGGTGTTTTATTGGTCAAATATGCTACTGTATTAACTCTTTTATTTTTTTTTTTGGTTTTAATTTTTAAATTTTCTGTTTTTACTGCTAATTAACGTGGTTTGTGTTAAGTAAAAGTTAAATCACACTGCAAGCTGTAGGAAGACTTGTTCTAGAAACACCCAGTGATAGAGACTTGATTAATAAGGTTGAACTGTTACTGTTTAACAATTTGTAGACTTGTGGCTTTTTTTTGCTTTGGATTTCTCTGCTACACTAGTTCGCCATGTAGCAATTGCACTGTGCAATATTACAATATGAGGACTGGGAAAATTTTTTATGGATGTAATGTCTCTTACAGTTTGCGATAGTATTTCTTTCTAGTTCTCAGTGATTTAAATGTGACCAAGCCTTCTGTACTTTGTCACAAAAAGCGGGTTTTCCAGGTGACTATTTTGGTGAGTGTCAAAATAAGAATTTATGGTGTATTACTGTCAAGATTCACTTTGAATTAAAATATATATTGCAGCAGATGACTTTTGGTGGCTTTTATTTTTTTGCTGTGTTACGTGAAGGCGACGATGATGAAAATTCACTGAGAGGGCTCCAAAATTCTGATGCAGTCATTCGACCGGGCTTGTTTCTGAGATTTTAAATTTTATTAGCTTTCAAGGCTTGCTTCAGAAGGTCTTGAGAGGCTATCTTTAGTGCAGCCACACCTCGAAGGCTCTTTGTTCTGGATGTCCCACTTCTACAACCTCAGAGGAAGGTTATCTGGCCCAGATACCAGCAGACACCTCGCTGCTGCTGCTGAGGTTTGTGCCAAGCTGGTGGCAACTGCTGCCCGGCCAGCAGGAAGGTGCTCCTGCTGCCACAGATGGCCCCACATGGTCAGGGGCTCCAGATGGCCACCTGCTATGGGCCAGATGTCCAGGGAAGGCACATTTGGCCGTGCTGTTGTCAGCCAAATGTGCTCACTGTGCCGTGGGGGTTGTAGGGCTTGCTGAAAGCTGGAGGTTTGGAAGCTGCGTGAAGGGGTAGTTTTGTGGGAAGGGTGATTTCTGTGCCTACCACTGCATTTAAGGGGTAGTCAGAAATGAAATGTAAAAGACTGAAATGACAGCGCAGTGTGTTTTTGCTAGCAAAATATTTCCGAATTGGCAGAAAGCTTTTGATTTGCTAAATACAAGGTGCTGCTGATACTGATCTGTCACAGTGTCTGCAAAGCTCTTCCTGCAGCTCTGTGCCTCAGGTGATGTGTAAACACCTCTGCCCAAATTCTGCAGACACCTGTTGCTTTGAAAGCTGTTTCCTTTCCCTTCTTCACAGCTAATCTCGTGTATTGTTGACTTTTAAATGCACGTTGGTATCTAGATCCCACTTTTCCCGTGGCAAATAGGGCCACTGGCTTGGTGTATTTCACACTCCCACTTATGGCAACACCTAACAAACAGGGAAAGGCAGCCTGAGCCTTTCAAAGGGAATACTCTGCCTGTGAAGTCCTTTCTGTTCTTGCTTTCTATTAGCAATGGTGTCCAGCTGTCCCCTGTGCACTTTCCCATCCTGGGGAAGGAGTGGACTAGGACAGGCGATTATGTGTAAGTCACCTTCCTCTTCAGCTGTCTTTAGGATGACAAACACTGGTTTAAAATTTGGTACTTCCTCTGTCACTAAATGCAAAGGACGGGTTTGTACTGCAGTTAAGATGGGAAATCCGTTCAAGGAAAAGCTTCCAGAGTCAACGGGGCTGTCACATGCCACAGATCTGCAGCGGGACAAGGGGGTTCAGGGTGACGCTGTGTTTTCTCCGTGAATTAGCCTGGGTTTTCAGCTGGAGAGAGGATCTTTTTCTGGCAGGCAACAGAGAAGCTCCTGCTTGGTACAGCTCCCAAAGCAGTCCTGGTGAGTGTGGTGGAGTCCCATTCATCACTGCGGCTCGTGCACACTGTGAGTCCAGCTCCTGTGGAAGTTTTGGGGGGGTTGTGAGCCGTGCTGCTCCCCACTAGAGAGCTGCCACTTCCCTGTAGCCCCGTAATGTTCAGCAGGTGCTGTCTGGAGCAGTGCAGAGCTCTGGGAACACCAGGGGAAGGTGTCACCCCTCCTGCCTGTCCCCACACTGTGACTGAAAGGGCTGAGGTGACACCCTGCTGTGCAGGAAGGCTTATTAAGTCGTGGGTGAGGTTTGACGGTGATTAATGTTAATTACATCTTCCTGCCTTTCACCTGTAGGAAGGAAGTTGCATTTTCTGTCTCAGGAGGGGTGGGTTTGTGCTCTAAGCACGTTCAGATAATTCTACCTGCCCTTGTCCTGGGGAACAGCACTGAGTATTCTTTGCTAGAACAATAAAGCTTTATGCTGAGAGACCGAAATACACATTGGAATGGATTCTTCTCCTCACACCCTGAAATGGCAGGTCAGGAGCATCTACATGGCAGAGGTGCCTGGAGGCTGGACTCCATTCTGTGGTTGGATTTGGGGACTGAGATGTTCATCAAAATGAAAAATGCCAAGAGTTCTGTTGTAAAGAGAGACCATGGCCTGCCACCAGCCTCGCAGAGAAGTCACTGTGGGGCCACAGTCACTTCTCATCCGTGGATGAGATCCTCGTCTTATGGGTTCCCTCACAAAAAGAAGCGAGACTTGGAATGTTTGCAGTAGGACTACTGCAAGCAAGGCAATCTTGGATCTGGAAAAAAAACCCCAAACCCAAACGGGATTAGAAAAGTTAAGTTTAGGAAGTAGCTAACTACAGCTGCTTGGTAAAACCCCAGTGGTTTTTTACTAGCTGTAAAAGATCCATTCATCATTCTGGAAAATACACATTTTTAAAAGCATTTGAAATAACAGCTCAATCTGCTACTTGTATTTCATATGTATTACACAAACAAACACACTGTGTAATGGAAAATGAAGAGAAAACCATAATGCTTAAGAGCTAGACTGAAAAAAAGTGCTGTCAAAATTAGCTTATTGATGGCTCTGTTACGAAGCCGAGTTACTACAAAACCTAGAAAAATAGGAAAACGATGAAATGGGATTTGTGCAGGGCTCCCCGAAGGTGCCAGCAGAGGGCCCTGCACTAAACGTGCTGGCCCTGGATTAAGCAGAGTGATGAGCAAGCTCCATTTCACTATAATAATCATAAACTGCCATCTTTGCTCTGGATAATCGCTAGCAGTCATCAAGGGGAAGCTCATTTTGCACTGAACGAATGAGTGATTTGGGGGAAAAGTAAAACGGCAGAAATGGGACAGCATGAATTGCGCTGGTGACACTGGCAGCGCGCTGAAGCAGTCAGATGAATATGTAATTATGGGTTGTCACGGCTTTGGAGAAGCTGCCAGTGGCTGGGTACCAGGGTGTCAAGCTGCGGCTGGCCCATGCTGAGGTTTGCTCCACCTCAAACCTGACTTCTGAGAATTCCTCAGCGAGACAGCTCCCAGCAGAGCAGAATGGCTGGGAGGCTGGGGCAGCTTTCCTGCGTGTCAGCAATGCTGCAGCCTCCCAGGATCGGGGTCTTGGAGCGTGTTGTGCCCCAAACCCAGCTTTGCCCTGCTCCTGCTCCCACCGTCAATGCCTGTTGCCCGCAGGCATGGTCTGGAACTAAAAGAATTCACGGGTGCGGTTCCAGGAAAGAGATGATACGAGAATAAAGAATTCACGCTGTTTCTGCCGCAAGTGGGACTCGGAGAAAACACGGAATGAGCTGCCCCAGCGTTGGGTCGTGACCGTGACTGAGGTGTGTGTTGGGGCTCACCCCTCTGCTGTCCATAACACATTTCATGTGCTTCGTGTTGATCTCCCGGGGCACCTTAAAGCAAAACAGAGAGAAACCTTTGTCTTTCGGAGCTTCCCTTTGAGCCTGGAGGTCCCAGCCCCATCCCAGCCAGGGACGGAGTGATGAGCGAGCACAGGAGAGGGGCGGCCGGAGAAGACCTCTCCCGTGTTCGCGCAGCGGGTGGCTGAGGACGTAGCTGCCAATTCGGCCACCTCCTGCGGTACACTCGAGCTCCTTTATCCTCAGAGCTGCTTCTGCGCCTGCAGAAATGCTGCCAGCGCCGACCGGCGCTGTGGCAGGGCTCGGGCTGCTTTGCCAAGAGGAGGTGCTGGCTGGTGCCTGGGATAACGAGGGGCATCCCTGGAGATGCCCCGGCCCGGCGACTGCCAGGTCGGGACATCAGCTGGCGAGGAGCGGTACCCAACAGCGAGCAGAGAGGGACTTTCAGCCCCGCCGGGTCCGTCCACACCCAAAGGTAGCGCCGGGCA
>VZTG01008827.1:105673-180908 GCA_013397845.1 Melanocharis versteri
CGGCGGCGCGGCCGAGCCGCGCTCCGGAGGGATGCGCCGGGAGCGGGGAGCGCTCCCGGCGCCCGGCACCGCCGGCAGCGGGGAGCAGCCGGGCGCTTCTCTTTGTCTGCCGCATCCTTCCTCGCTGCCGGCGGAACAGAGGCTCCTCTGTGCGCCGGGGATGCTCGGGGTTCGTGCCTTTCCCCGAGACAGCCGGCGCTGCCATCACCCCCGGGATGCCTGGCTGGCGCACGAATAACCGCTTTTCCTGTGGGACGGGGTACTTGGATTAGGTCGTGCTCCTTGCAGAGAAAGGGACGGGCTTTTGTTAAACCGGAGGATCAATTCCAGTGATTCTGTGTGTGTGTGTGTGTGTGTGGTGGGGAGGAGGGGAAGATAAAGAAGGGTTAGGAGAGGGCAAGCTCCGCTGTGATCTGAGCGCTACATCTCAAATGCAGCTGAAAGCTCCGTCAATTTCTGGGTTATATTTTTCCGATTTCCCTCGACTTTTCGAGTCGGGCAGTGTCCTGTGCTCTCCGGACTTCTTACAGCGGTGGATTTACTCGGTGACCTCAATGCAGAAATGGTTACTGTTGCTGGCAGTTATTGTATGTGCCAGATAGAGACGCCAGATATAATTCTGAGGCTACGCTAAAAGAGGCTAAAATGGATATAGGGCCAGATTTTTCCTGTGGATGTAAGAAAGGACTAGGGACGTGAGTCCATGTTTTGAAGCTGTTAACATGCATGTTCGGGAATGGTGTACGACTGATGTCAGTTTTACAGCCGTAACATAATAAGGTTCCTCATCTGCAGGTTGTAGGTTGGTGGAACAGTGCCTCTCACTGCATTGCTTGTGCTGAGCATGTAAATACCACGGTCTGATTTACCTCTATAAGACAAATGGACCCCTGATCAGAGGAATGGCTAATTTTTACCTTTGCTTGTCAAGTCGGTCTGGATTTCACAGGAACTCCAGCACCACACCTGAGTTATGAAATGTGTGCCTTCACTTGGAGGTAGCCAGGCTCTCAGAGCTCAGTTGCTAAAGCTGGGGTATTTCTGACAGTGCAACAAGACACCTCTTCACGCTCCAGGATGACATTCAAGAGCAGAATGAAAAGCGTTAATATTCTGTTTCTTCCTTTGTGGTCTGTACATCTTTATGGCACAGCCATGATCTCATTTGCAAGTGAAGAAATCCAATAGAGTTAAAAAATGTGTTTGTAGGTATCTCATAGCCAGCGGCTTGGGGAAGAGAAAAAGAGGTGAGAAGCCACAACAGCGCCAAGCCAAAGTACATAATCACAGTGTACACAGCCCACACGGTGGAAAATACTGTCATTGATAGAATTTTAGATTATCGGGTAGTTACATTAAGATACTAAACATAATTGGTTGTACTTGGTAGCTTCGAGCTTTACAGCTGAAATTGCAAATAAAACTTTACTACTCCTGTGCAGAGCTGATCGCTAGATATGGTTGCTGAGGTGCATAAATTGGATGTCAATTAACCTTAAAAGCTCTGCCTTCCAGAGGCGTAGAGCGTGTGCAATGCTGCCTCCCATTGAGGCCAGGAGCAAAACGTGGTAGAGCCAGATTTTCAATCAGGAATGTAATTTTTGTCTAAGAATGTTTATAAAGAGCAGTCTAGGCCTGGATTTCTTTTAAGCAAAGTGCTTTTACTGGTTTTGGTGATTTCTACGGGAATGTGTACGATTATTAGAGCAGAGCTACCGCCGTGGAGTCCAAGCGGTGATACAGGATGTAGTAAACACTGGGAACAGCACTTGTCATGCACCATTTTTACTACAGCTTCCTCCCCTGGGGGATGTTTGCCTCCCTGGGTGAATTATATCTGTACAGATGCGTACACTCACGGATAAATGCTCCACTCTTCTTTTGGGTTTGTGTGCAACACGTGGCATCGCAGTGTGCGAAGACAAAGCAGGGAACCAGGAGCGTGGAGGGAAAAACCAGTTTTACTCTGGTGCTGCTGCTTCAGAAGACAACTCAAAATTTTCCTGATCCCTGAGATCAGCAATATTTCCTTAGACCTCAACAAAACTTCAACTCAAAGGGCAACAATCTCCTTGAAAAGAGATCCTGACAGGACGAGCATTGGGTTTCCAGCTGTTGGGAAGCAGAGAGATTGGTTATCTCTGTGTCAGGGGCTCAGAGCCAGACCTCAGTGCTGGTCAGTGCCTTGGGACACTTTCACCATGGACTACAGAGTGATTAGGTTTCGAACATCAGATAAGAAGCTTTATTTGTAGTTTTACAAGTATTTTATGCTCCTTTAGCTGGGTATGTGCCATAGTGCCCAGTGGCATGCAGAGTTAATAATTAATTTCCACAATATATCACCCCCAGGACCACTGCTTGAGTTCAGGTTGAGAACAAAATTACTTTGCCCACCATAATCAGGATTACGGAATGGCCGGTGCAAAAATCAAGTCAAACTGAACATATCTGGCAAGAAAGGAAAAAGTAAAGCACCAGAAATCGAAGGAGGGAATGTGAGGGTTTGGGTTGACTCCTACCATGCTCCAACCAGGTAGAACTGGCTCGTGACCCAGAGGTGTGAACTGTGGGCAGCCGTTTCCCCCGGGAGAAGAAGAGAGACACAGTTTTGAAAGGCAGCTGTTGAAAGCTGATCGTGTGTTGGTGGAGCATCTCTCAGCCAGTCAATACCTACGTCACCACTGTTTGAGTAAAACGGAGGGAGAGGCACATTGCTCGTGGTTGTGTTGCTCGTGAGATTAATCAGCTAATCAGAGGGATTGCAGTGGGGGGCCTGTGGAAATAAAGTTTCAGAAACAATAAAATACGCCTTTTGCATTTTGAGTCATCCTTTATGCTTGCTTGTGTGGCCCGTTTGAATGATAAACTTGTCAGGGAAAGGTCCATTTCTCCCCGTGCTTGCTGAGCACCAGCACAGTGAGATCTCACCTTAATTAACGACGATTTCACAAACAATGAGGACACCTCCAGCGCCGTGGCTGCTTCTCGCAGCTGGAGCTTTGATTGAACAACTCGGAGAGTGCTCCGTGCCAGCTGCTAAATTGCCAGTGCCACCTCCCGCGGACCGCAGCTCCCGACGGATGGCAGCCACCCGAGCGCTGACTCGGTGCCTCCCGGCTCCTGAAACGCCCCCAAAAGCACCAGGATTGGTACCTCTGGAAAGTGTGCGGGTCCACGTTCTCACTGCCAGAGGAGCTGGGAGCACGTGGGGCACGAGTCCTTCCCTAGATCCGGCTCTGCGTTATGGAAAGGGGTGAGGACACGGAAAAAGGCACCCTCCCATCTCCTGTGGCTGCTCTCCAGAATTACCAGTCCAGCATTTTAGAAGATCCGTAGTTTCAGATCGGTCACGTTGCTCTTTCGATGTTCTGATCATGCCAACAGAACAAAATGCATGCAGACGTCTCGGGCACCCTGTGAAAGAACAGCGAAAAGTTCAAGTTCTGCCTCGTTTTAGGCAAAACAAAATGGATCTACAGCAAGGGCTGAAAGAACGGGCTACCAGGAGCAGGCAAAAAGGTGCTTCCTTGGCAGGATTGGGGGTTTTGATGGATGTGCTTGGCAGAGATCCTCCAGTCATGAGTTACCTTCTTCCACTGCATTCCTGGACCTGAGCTGGTAATAAATAATCAGCTGACAGTAAATAATCTGGTTGTAGTATCCATACAGACAGAGAACGCTTTAAATTCATATATACTGAAAGCATTCTGATGAAGCTGTTCTCTGTAGGTTAAGATGAGCAAGCAGCTCAGAGAAGGTTAAGGTGTGTCCATGTTTTGCCTGTAGGGAATGCTGACTGGCTGTTTAAGACCTATGGTGAAAGAACTTTTAAATCTTATTTTCTGACATGTTCACTCACCCGGTAGTTTATGGCATCCTCCTAGTCTTCACTGGACTCTTTTTTTAAATCTTTCACACTTGCTTGAGGTCAGGCCGATGAACAAGAGGAAGGGGACTGTGAATAATTTTCTGTTTGTGGTATTTTCTTAGCCATGTGGGAAAGGTTGTTTCTGCTGCAGTAAATGCTGATAGTGTTTGCATAGGAATTCAGGCTTCGATGTCCAAACGTGTCAACATTTCATTAAAAAAAGAAATGAGCATTTTGGTGGTTGTTTGCTGTTCTCACTGCCTTCTGCTGAGTCCAGTGAAGGAATTACTGCACTTCCTGAACTAATCCTGAGGGCCGTGGCTGCCTTCCTACCAGCAGGGTGGGATGGCACTGAGGGGCTTTGGACAGGGCATTTCTCAGCTCAAACAGCACACAGAAAAACTCCCAGTGATGGTATTTAGTTAGAAGTTAATAGATATTAGCCAGATATTAATCTAGAATATATAATTATACACTATATGTTGTTATATATTATTATGTAATACATTATATAATGTATAATTAATATGAATAATGTATACTATTTAAATAGTGATTACTTTTAAGAGGGATATACAGCGTGTATAGCAAAATGTAATACACATATTTCTACTTGATGTGGAGGTTAAATCAAAGGAAATGCCTTTCTGCATTCTGGCAGCAGGAGGACAGAAGGAAAAATGGAAGAACATTCAAAGGTGAAAACAATAAAAACCCAGACTCGTAAGACCATGCCCATCTCCACGTTTTCTCCACCGTGCATTGCTGTAGATACGAAATTATCTACAGCACCTTGTCTGTCATTTTAACACCTGTTAGCAGCCTTTTGAGGGAAATGCTCCAGCTGATTCCTACTGACTTTGAATGGGAAGAAGACGTGGGAGAAATCACAGCAAAGCCTGTGTAAGGCTGTAAACACGTAGCGTGAGTCTGGGCCTCCAATTTTCAGGTATTATCATCAGGTTTGGTGCGTCAGCAGGGGAGCAGCTGTAGCTCTTCTTCTGAAATTTCTCCTGAATCGCCCTCATGTGTCTGCGTTTTCCTCGTTATGGCTGGAAAGCCTCTGTGTTGGCTGCAGTGATTTTGGGTGCTCTCTAGGAAAGTATTTATAGGTGGGATAGGCACGGGGGTGTGCTTTCCTCAGTGCTCCTGCAGATGGGTGCTGATAAAACCTTCCTGGAGGCAGCTGGTGTAAATTGCAGTCCGTCTGTATCTCAGGTAATAAAAAAGCAGCAGAACTCTCCTGCAGCACTCTGCTGTTTTGGTGATGTGATGATCTCACTGCAGTGTCTTCAGCTGAAAAGATGGAAAAAGTCTTTAAACAAGTTGGTGCCCTGCGTGTGAGAGGTATGGATTTTGTAAATTAAACCTGGTATAGTTCCTAGCTAGGCTAACACAAAGTTGTTACATAAATGGGTGTCATTTGCAAGGCTAAGAGAGTGATTTTTGAGTGTTACTAAGACAAGAAAAAGGCTAAGCATTTAAATGCATGGAAATTAAAATGTCAAAAAAAAAAGCAGATTCCAAAGGAATGGGAAACAAAGATGTATTAGTTTTCTGTGGTATTTCTTAAACAATGAAATAACTGACACCGGCAAAATATTTTGGCAACCAATGTAAAAATGGTAAGAAAAGAGTTGAAATATGGAAGTTTATCTGAGGAAGCAGTTTCTTACCCGATAGTTGTTCTTTTTTTTGAAAGTAATGAAAATTATTTAACTTATGTGATGTTCTTTGTCACTCAAGTTCTGAAAAACTGATTTAAAAGAAACCATTACAGACTTGATGAGTTCTTCTTTTGTATAGCTTTCCTTTAATCTGATGAGTAGCTTTGGCAGATGAATGTGTCAGTGGTGAAAAATTGGATTTTTATGGGGGCTGTGGCTAATCAAGACAGTTTTCACTGTCTTTGAGGAGAGGTCTTGAAGCTGAAATTTTTAGGGGTAGTTTTCAAAAATTCTGAAAACTGATGTTTTTCGGTTTTATTTAGCCTGTTCTGGTCTGGGCTTCCATGATACTATGATTTTAAAAGTACCTCTCTAATCTTGTGGTCTTGGCTGAATGTTTTTAAGACTGCTATGGGCTTGACTGTTGTAGCTGTCCAGTATTCTCTGGGTTTGTCTGCATTTCCTGGTGCTCACCAATTCTGAAAGTCCCAAACCCTGTTGTGGGTTTTGTTTGTTTCCTTATTTGGTTGGTTGGTTTCGTTGTTTTTTCTTGACTTTTTTTTTCTGGTTGTTTGTTTTTTTTTCCACTGAGTGTAGCTGCTGAATTAGACACATGTAAAAGTAGATTTGGAAAAAAATCCTGTCCACTGTTGGCTGTCGGTCCATAAACAGACAAGAGCTCTCACGGTGGGAACTACAGGGATGTTTTCAAAGCTGCAGCCTCCTGAATTTATCAGTATATTTCCCCATGCAAGGTTTGGTATCCAAAACGTGTTGCTGTTTAAAAACAAATGTTTGACTTTATTGGACTACTAGAACTTGACCTCTAAACTGTGTACAGGCAGTGATCTCTTGCTAAATAGATAAGTGGGAGTGTTGATTAGGCATTTTATGAGGTGTTCTTTGTGGCTCTCCTGCTATTAAAAAAAGCGTTATTTTCTCTGTGTACCTTTCTTTAGGCTATCGAAACACCTATAAAAAGATTATGAACTCCTGTCACATAATTAATGTGAAGTTACTGAGTTATTTTCAAAAGGAATTTCACCAGATTATGAACTCCTGTTACATAATTAATGTGAAGTTACTGAGTTATTTTCCAAAGGAATTTCACCCGATTATCACCCCAAGAGCTCTTTGTGTTGTACTGAGTGAAGTCAAACCTTGATGTTTTACTGAGAATCCGTGTACAGAAATGCTGTTGACCAGCTGGGGTTACTCCTGAGCACTTGGAGCTTTTCCTTCAGTAATCCCATATCCAAAAGAATAAATAAGTGCAAGCTGGACAAGGGTGCTGGTTGGCCCTAAGAAGGAGTACAGACCACAGGAAAACTTTTATTGGTGGAACTTTTCCAGGCATTTAGGTCACAAAGGAGCCACTGGTGTCAACCTTGCCTTCTGAGCAACGTGAGCCTTGAGTTTCCTCTTTGTTTCAGTGGTTGATGCAGGTGTGGCACAGCTGCTTTTGCACTGTGATCAAGTCGTGCCTTGTGCTGTGAGCTCTCGGAGGGTTCCATCCAAGGTGTGTTTCCCACACCTTTCATCATCCTTGTGGCTCCTCTTTGGAGTCTTTTCAGTCTGGTGTCCCTGTGAAGCTGCCCCTCCACAGCTGGTTTGGTGTTCCTGGTTCATCAGTGCCAGATGTAATACCATTTTTTGTGGTACTGCTGATCTTCCCAAGTATAAAAGTTGAATTGAGGTTACTTCTGTAGCGGTTTCCATCGATCTGATTATTCACCTCTGCTTCCAAGACTTATTTTTTTTTTTTAAGAACAAGTCTACTCTGCAGATTTTGGTGTAATTTAGAGAAGTAAGATTAACGACCCTGCAGCTCAAGTGCTTCTCCTACTTGTGGAAGCTGCTCAGCAGCCACAACCCTTCATCATGGCTGCCCTCGTAGACACTCTTACCCTGTAAAACTGGTCTCCAGTCTTTATTTCCAGATTTTTGGTCTCCTACTTGACTGGTCTGCATCTGCTGGGCTGCTTCATTGTTCCTCGCCTTCCCAGCTGTCATCTGAGAACTTTTATCAGATAGTTTTGACTTCCTCCTGACAAAAACATTGGCTGCAAGGCTGAGAATCAGTCCCCATGTGAGTCTATTAAAAGCACTGCTGCTCAATTTAATCATTTAAAGTCTATTGCATAGGCACAGTATCAATTTTATGTTTTATTAATCAAAATGTGAGATATAAAGTCAAATGCCTCATTGAAATTTAAGAATACTAGATCAAAAATTTAGTCTGATAGAAATATGAAATGAATTTAAAGTGGCTCATTGTCCATAAAAATTCAATCCTCGGCATTAATTATTCCATCCTCTTTTGTTCCATCATCAGTCAAATCCTTTCTCTGCTAATCCAGTCTATCATCATCATCATCAATATCAAAATCTCCATTTGACAGTTCCCATTTACCATGTTTAAATGTCACAATATTACAGAACGAAGGTAAATGCTGTTCTTCCTTTGCTTTGTCTCCTAGCACTGGCAATAAGGAGATGATCAACAACTGAGGAGAAAAACCCAGACCCTTATTCCAAACCAGTCAGTGCTGCTTCACTCTCCCTCTGGCCGTAGGACTCTTTATTTTGTGACAGCTTTGGCTCCCTCAGCTTTGCAGCGTGGGCCTTGGTGCCCTGGGTAGGAGACTGGAACAGCACCTTGATATTAATCTCCTTTTTGTCCTCTAAAAGGCCCCGAGTCAGCCGCTGCAATTAATGAAATGCTCCGAGGGAAGCACGTCTAATGCTTATCTGAAATTACACTCCAGTCCTCTGACAGGCTGCAGAACGCTCATCCCTGCTGGACGGGCTGCCTGGGCAGTGCGTGCTGTTCTGAAAAACCAGCAGCTGATTTGAGAAAAAAAAAAAAAATCAGTGATGAATTAAAAGCAATAGATAATGGGAGCAGGACTGAGATAATAGTGTGTGGAATATTCAAGGTTTATCAGGTATTTTGATATATCCGGTATTTTCAGCGGAATGCAGCCGATTAAAATCACCCCAAAGAAATAATAATACAGGAGCATATTCTGGGAATGCGGTTCATTTTCAACAGTGTTAACTTTAGGCTAAAATAATGTAGCATATTGTGCAGAGTCTGTGTAGGATAGGTTTCTGCAGCTATTATTACAACTGTGCAATCAAAGAAATCTCTCTGTATAATTTCTACAATTATTTAACTGCTAATTTGAGTCTAAAATTGTCTTTCTGGGAAATTATTGCCGAAATCAATGCCATCTACTCGTGCACGCAGAGCAGGATTCTTAACGTTGTAGCCGGCCTAAATTCACTGAATTGATGTTGAATTGCTTAAAGTACTTGGGTATTTCCATGACTAATTGGGTCTAACCATGGGTGTCTTGACTTTGAGGTCTGGGCTGGTCAGGGAAGGGATGGGAGGAATCCTGGGGACATCAGTGCGTGGGGACTGAGTCTCTGAGCAGCCAGCTGGGTCTGAAGGATGGGCTGTTTCTCCACTAAATTTGTAGGGATCCACCTGAGAGAGATTTCCAGAAGGTTTTCAGAGTTTTGCTTGTTTGTTCTGCAACAACGACGAAGGAAAAAGGTGAAACTAGTATGGAGAGCATGAAGTGTAGAAGATGACACTGGTGCTCTCCTAAAGTGCAGGCTTAAACTGAAAATTGCCATTTTAAGGTGCCCTGCACATTGTGCTGCTCATCTCTAGGGCCCTTCAGTGACTGGGACAATGTGAATAAATACAGTGAAGATTTATCAGTGAGATAAATAACTGCAGTGTGGTATTGGAGTTACTTGTGCCTTCTTAAAATTGGTTTTTCCCCCTTCAGTAAATGGCAGGTCTTTTCAGGAGATATAATTGTTAGCCAGACAACAGAGTGTGAAGTTACCTGCACTGGTTAAACTGGTGTAGCATTGAGACATCTCTGCCTCTGCTCTGTGTGGGTGTGACATTTTTCAGGACTGCTGTGAACTTTGTTCCAGTTCAGAGTGGTGCACAGTGGTTGTTTTGATATTCTTGATTTCTCTTTCCAGAAATAAGAGAGAAATGAGGTCATATGTGTATAAGTCTTCTCACTTGTTATTTTTTTGTTTGTTTTAAATCCAAATACATTTTGGTTGAGAGTAAAGACAAGTATATTGATTCATCCTTCTCTTTTTAGAAAATTTGGTCTCTCTTGTTTCCTTTGCTTTTGTAGAAATCTAGTTTGGGAGTAATTAACTTGAAAAGTGCACAGATCTTACCTCACATCACCCACCAGTAAACTACCAGTTAAAGAGTAGGTCAGACTGTGTGTGAGAAAGCTGCTGTGAGCAGCAAATTCCACCTTTTTCCGTATCTGTGTGTATATCTGTGTGTTTCAGCACATCTTGATAGAAATAACCTGGTTTTGCCTCTTAAGCACTCAACGTGTGCCTCTGCAAACAAAGATTTATTAGTGACAGAGCACCTTCCTCTGTTACAGTGTTCTAATATCAGGATAATGTCGTTGTTTCTCTTCAATACTATTTAAACACGTGAAAGGTTATTAAAAAATGATAGCAATTACACAATGAAATGTTATGTCTTTTATTACTCTGTTTCTGTATGAAGTAAGACTTAGCCCCACCAGAGTAACACTTAGAATTCTTTTGCTATCTCAGTACTTTTCCCAGTGGTAATACTGGCATTCGTTCTTGTAAATAACTGAAGGATTGCTGTTTTAGCTGATGCCAGTCTCCTTAGGGAAACTACTTTTTATGACTATTAACACTGCACCTTTGATAGTTTTCATGTCTAAAAGGGGACTATAATCTCAATTTGGAGCAAAGAGAGGCTTTCTGTTTAAAACAAGTGGATTCTTATAACTGAGGTGGCAATATGATTTGGAAAACTTTAGATTAAATTGAGTTTTATGCACAAATTCATTTTTTATTCTTAAGATGTACGCTGATGGTGTTGATAGAGTGGCACTTAGATGAGGTTTCTGGTGTGTATTTTTGTCAATGGGGTGTGATAGGGATTATTTTTAAATGCTTGCCAACCTGTACATATCCCATCGTGTGCTAAAAATTGTTCTTAGGAGTATTTTTAGGCTCACTGGGTAATCTGTCTTTGCTGGAGAAAACATGTAGTATTCAAGAAGAGAGATAGTGAAGTCACTTAAGGAAATGTCTCCTGTGGGTGCCCCAGCACTTGCAAGGAGTTTGTATTCCTGGTTTCTCTTCTCTCAGCTGGAAAACCAGGGGAAATTCTTCATCTGCTTGAGCAAACAGAGGGTTCACATCCTGCAATCCCTGCCAGGCAGGGGCTGTGGTGCAGGGATCTTTTGGTTCACCTGGAGTTTTTCAGCTCTTCCGAGAGGTTTCCACGTTGGAAGTTGTTCTGTGTGTGCAGCGCCCTTAGTTTTGGGGGGTTTCTGTGTAGCAGGTGCTTCCTGCGTTGACTCCCAGCTCCCTGTTCCTCACGCTCGGCGTGGGCACGTGTCAAACACTTCTGGTCCTTGCTGGGGTGTGCAAGGCTTTAGTTAAACTCTGCCTGGGCCTCGCTGCACGGCTCCTGCTGGCAGAGCCGTTCAGAGATGACATTACGTACATTTATCCATACCATCAGCTCTGGGGAATTAATGCACCCTAACGAGCGTCTGTGCTTGCCACGTCGGCAGCAGCATTTACATCCCATGAGCTCAGGCTTTTGCTCGCCACGTCGGCAGCAGCATTTACATCCCATGAGCTCAGGCTTTTGCAATCCATGCTGTTGCACATTTTGCTTCCAAAGTGTCGTGGATTGCAGGAGCATCACCAGTGCAGAGTCAGTAACACACTCGGGGATCTTGCTGTATTAAACCCCATTTCTTTGTGTGTGTCTTGGGAAGAAGTGATCACGGCCAGTCCATTTTACTGTGATGTATTTCCTTAGCTGTGGTTGCTTTTGCTGAGTGAATCTCAATGTAAAACATCAAGTTTTCATCTTCACTTTGTGTTAACTTGGGTTGGCTCAGATCAGACAATCTGCGTGGTCCCAGTGCTACATCCCTTCTCCAAGTTTACAGTGTTTGCCATCTCGGTGTGAGAACACTTTTTTGGGAGGATTTGCAGCAAAGAGGCAATATAGATCCGAGTGTATTTCTCCTCAGTGCCACCTGCCAGCCCTGATGCTCTCTGAAGGCAGCAGGCCACCAACCTGCCACCAGCATGGTGATATCAAACACCTCCACAACACCCCGAGAGGCTGCTCCTTTCCTGGCATCACAGGTCTCCATTTTGTCTTTGTGTTTGTACTTTGACTCAGGCATCGTGCATTTCTAAATTGATGTTTTTATCTAATTGTTTTTAATAGTTGTTTCTTTCAGGCCAGCTGATTCATACACTTTCCCGAGCATTTAATTTGGTTTCTACATTAATTCCGTATCAGGGAGTAATTAGAATAGACAAAGAAAGAATAAGTAGGACTGAAGTTATGAAACAAAACTGCCATGTGAATTTATTGCCTGTGGTTCTTCGGGACCCAGTCATCTGCTACAACTTCTTTTAATAGCTCCTTCTGACTTTAATGTGATCAAAACAAATGTAGCGTTTTGTTCTGGAGTTCCATTTGGATTCCGCCGCTTAGCGGTTGGCACAGAACCCACGGAAGGGATGGGAGCTCTGACCCCGGAGCTTGGAATAGCCAGAGCACCAGGGCTGGAGTGCAGAGCCTGCCCGGAGCCCTGGGATTCTCCTCCCTCAGGCAGATCCCTGCGTGATGATGCTGGCAGGAGTCTTTTACAAAAACGCTGCTGACTCCTCTGAGGTTTTGCAAATGCGTCGATTTTTTCTTTTTATACAATTTGACAGTGCAAGAAACACGGGCTAACATTTAGAAATATTTTGGTTGCTTTCCTTGGGAAGCAGAGCTAAAGCCATGGGTTTTACTTTTCTCTTCTCAGTCCATTTGAAAGATTGACAAAGTGCAACCTTTCTCAGTAACTTTCTAATCCTTTGGCCGGTTTCTGTCAGGTTTTTCAGAGATAGAGCTGTCCGCTGTCTCAGGTTCTTCCTGCTTTCATAAAATTCCGTGCCTGCAGAGATGGAGGGGAGCTGATAACAAATGTGTGCTGTTATCTGCCATTTCCTGATGCTCCCAACCAGCTCAGGTGTGTGATGAAGCAGCACAGGGAGCCTGGACTTGGGGGAAGGGCTGGGAGCTCTGGGGTTCAGTTTGGGGGTGCTGGCATGGGGAGAGACAGGCAGGAAGAAGGAATGGGGCTTCTGAGGGTGTGGGGGGAGCTGGATTCCTCTGCTCGGGGTGACTTCCACAGCAATTCCTGTTTTACTGTGGCAGAGGGGTGCTGGCCTGTGCCCTGACCCTGGCAAACAAACCTGAATTTGGCCATGGTGCTGGGTGGGGAGCCAGGAGCTGCTCCTGGGTGTGGGGACAGAGTGATGACAAACATCTGTCTCCACTTCCAAGGAGCCAGCTGCCAAAAGTGCAGCTGGAAAGACGTTACTGGCACAGTTCTTGTTTGATTCCTCCGACTCACGGCACCAAGAAATACAAATTATCTCTTAAAAGGTCTGGCCTATTTCTCCGGGCTTTTCTCATTTGGAACAAGAGTGCTGTCAGCACTTGGTCTTGTTTACACAAACACATGTACACGTGCAATAGTCCTTTTATTCCGTGTGCATTACCCTGCTGAGTGCCCCCTTGCAGCTCTGGGTCCTGCATTTTTCACTGTGGCAGTAATTTAAACTTTTCAGCAGTTTTCCACTGTGCAATTGTCAAAAAAACCCCCCAGAACCAACCAACCACCCCAAACTCCCTCAGTGTGCATTGCAAAGATACAAAATTATATTTTGTCTTCCAAGATGTCTTGCATTTAAGATATCAGTGTCAAGCACTTGGCAACTTTCTCAAAATAAGCTTTTTATTTTTTTTTTCCTCTGAGAGATTTTTCAAAAATTGTTAACTAACTGGTATCAAGTTTATGGGTAATCCCAGGAAGAGGTGATGTGAATCATTGGTGCTCAGCCATTTCTTTGGAGGGAGGAAAAAAAAGAGGACACGCTGCAGTGGGGAGTTTTCAGATCAGTGATTTACATGATCACAAAGTGTGATTTAAGCTTTTATGGTAAAACAAGACGAAATTAACATAAACTTTGGTGCAGAAATAGCAATATGTTCCAGTTGGAGCTTTCAGAAGATGCTTAGAAGTAAATAGCGAGTTGGGCTCTTGGAAGCTTCTCTGTCCCTGCTCATCCCAGTTGGAATGAAACTAAAACCTGCTCATCACTCCTTGAGCTGGGTCAGGGCTTGTGAAGGTGCTTCCATGGTTATGAGAGTGAAAAGGGAGGATCCCAGGGAGAAGTCACCCCTACTTTGAGTTTGCTGAACTCTGCCTGGGATTCTCTTGATGTGACAACCTAATGCAGCACCCTGGACGGTTCCTCCCTGTGTTCTGATATTCGGTGTTTTAGCTACTGGAATGCTACTGCTCATTAGTGGGTGTAAGCTTTTTACATCAAGGCTTTCGTGACCCACAAGCTGAGGTTCTACAATATCCTGTTCCTTGTCATTTTTGCCCTCTTGTCAAAGGAAAAAAAGAACGTTTTAAGTACCCGAGGGTTTCTAAAGGCTCAGTTTTAAGCGCCGTAGGTGGCTCAGGAATTTTCGGTGAGTCAGTAGTACCAGAGCGCTGGCTGGTGAGAGTTACAGGGGCGTTTGGGTGCCCACAGTTGCAGATGCTCGCCCGTCAGATCACTGGAGGAATTTAGGCACAGGAATCTCACTGCCTCTTCAAGGGGCTGGTGGCTTCTCCAGTGAGTAGGTGTTAGCTGGCAGCTCCTGCAAGTCTTACGAGGCACTTACATGCCTCATTTGTAAATCTGCCCCTCAGGCACTCATGATGAATTGTTCCAAGCTCTGTATTAGTTTCATGTTTGTTTTGTCATCCGTGCAGGCACTGCCTGCTCTGGTTTGTTTGCAAGGTTACGTGTTGCGGGTCAATCTTTCAGCAGCTTTCGCTCAGCTCAGAGTCTCTTTACTTGCCTTTGGTGTTAAATATAAAGCACCAGCCCCTCGTGGTGCTAATACTAAAGAATTAAAAATAGCTGGCCCACGCCAGCGTTAATTTTGCAGTAGTTGAGCAGAGTTGATACGAGGTGCTTGGGCTATTCAGTGCTGCCTGTGAGCAAACCCTGCTGCTTCCTTCTGACTCTGACTTATGGCTCTCAAGAGGCACAAATGCCCTTTTAAAGGTGAAAGAATCTTTGCCCCGTGCATGTGTTCGTATGTGTTTCATGCTCTTTTATGTTTTGGTAGCTGTGCTAGACTGGAATATTAAGTGAATGTATTTGTATATAAATGTATTGCTCATATGCAAATCTGTGTGCTTTTCTGAATCCTTACTTTTTTCCCCGTGTTTCTGTAAGGCCAGTGTCTGTTTATCTGAAGGTGATATCTCTAGAGTGGCTGTTTTCATGAGTATTTGATCGGATATAGGGTGCCCAGCTCCGTGATTTATGTTAATGAATTAACAATGGCTGCAATTTCGGCATATATGAAAGAAATGGAAACCAGCTCTTTGCCTCTATTTGTTTCCTCGAATTCGTATTCACTCGCTGATTTGCGTTTGACTCGAGAGGCGCCCACGCTGCTTCGCACAGGTTGGTGTAGCTGGGGAGGGCTCAGAGTGAGGAGGAGGCTGCTGTGCTGCAGTGTGGGTGCACGTCTGCCTTCCCCCTGCAGTGAGGAGCAGGTCTTGGCCTGGGGGTGCCACGAGGGTTCCACCTCTGCTGGGATGTTCAATCGACCACTCTGCAGGATTTCTTCGTGTTTTCGGGATATTTAACCTCGTACTGCTTCTTTACCTTCGCAGACTTTGTCTTCCTTCCAAGCTACCTTTTAGCTCCTCCACATGCAGCTGCATCAGGCACCTGCCTGGTGAGAACCGGGCAGAATACTGGAAATAATCACTCCACAGAGCCCTTTCACAAAATTGCCACGAAAACTGGGAAGAATTGGGAAAGCCTCCCAGGCTCTGCTCCCTGCAGCACGTGTTAAACACACACAAACACATCCAGAGCTGGTGGAACAAGCAGCAGCACCGCAGATGTGTTTCACAGCAGAGGTGCCACGCGCGCTTTGCCCGCGTGCTTTGACCTGTGCGTGGCCACAGAAGGGAGGTGCACATTGCCAGGGTGGCTCCCTGTGCCTCCTATCACTGCTCTCCTGGTGCTCAGCGATGGAATTAATGGGACAGGAACACGGGAATGGTGGCGTGTTTGTTAGAGATGGATGAAGCCTTCTGTTCATCCTCTCTGCCCAGCTCTCTGGATGTCTCCGCTGCTGCCCTCCTTGGCCTTTGCTTCATGAGGGAGGAGCATTTTAAAATTCTTTAGCCTGGAAAAAGATGAGCAAAGGGAGATTTTTTGAAATCGTGAGTTACCATTCTTGGAAGTGGTCAAGGTAGTGAATAGACACTTACTACTGGCTGTTTTCATTAATTTGTATTTATTTACTACATTTCTCTTTAAACCAGGGCTTCTTACCACTAATTGCTGTACAAACACCAGGCTCAAAGGTCACCTTTCCCCTCATCATGCTTCTGCATCTTATTCAGTCCACTGATGATGGGGCAGAGCCTTCTGTGCTGCTTTGAGCTTAATTTGGAATAGTTTTCCTCTTCTATTCAACTTCTCAGATTATTCTGTGGGTGTTTTGTCCCGTTCAGGAATGAAACGTGAACATCTTCTGGCACCACAGAACTGGATTTTGCTCCCTTTCCCCAGACATGCATTGTTTGCTAATGAAAGCATTTGCAAGTGAGAAAACGTCTGTCTTCCACTTTTCCTAGCTGAAAGTACAGCCAATTTACTTCAGGGAGCTACACGGGGCATTTTTTAATTAATCCTTTCCCTAAATGTTGACATTGCATTACATGATTGGGATAATGGGTACTAAACTCAGTGGCTCAGGGTTGTTTTCCAATTACCACTTTGCAAACGTAAAGGAGAAGAGAGTACGGTGAGGTTCTCCAAAAATGCCTTCTGTTATGCCAAGGTGATATTTTTCAATCAAACCTCTTCCATTACCTTATTTTCTGGCATTTCTAATTCTTGGGATGCTACTGAATTCTACATGGTTATTGTAAAATGTGACATTAAGGTGGGCTGCTACTTTTCCTCAGGAAACATCCTCCAAGCTGCTGGATTGGGGCTTGCAGAGTGTTCAAACTGTATGAACATAGTTTAAATCTTGATAGTGAACCAGCTACACTGGGAGTCTGTCAGTCAGCAGTGAAATGGAATCAGCATTTTATTACTTAGAGCACTGAAAGTAATTTAATGAAATTAACAGAAAAAAGCAGTTATATCCAATTGCTATGGCAGGTATTTGGACTGAACGTGCAGTGTAATAAACTCATATTCATATCAAAATGGGAAATCATACGTAGTGTAGGGCTAATCATTCTTTTTTTGCATATTTAATGAGCTCGTTTCTAAATGAACGTGGTGATTTCATGGCAGTGTTGATTTTCCTCACCTGCAGTGCACTCACTGTGTTATTAATGTCATTTATGAGCAGTGTTACACTGCTGCCTCAAGGTGTACAGGCAGTGTTCCATTTATTAATGCTTTATTGCATCAGGAAGTCTGGCGTTGATACACACCTGGTGATTTTTTGTCATAACACAGCCATACCTGTTTTTGTACTCTCCTCTTTGAACCTCTCAGCTCATTTCTTTTTTAAAGGGGCTCAGTGAGTGGAGGGAGAATGTGGAATGAGGCACCTGAAGCATCTTCCATGCAACTTCTCTCCAGCTAAAGTGTGCTCATTATGGGGAGTTTCTGCATTGCAAGCAGAATTCATTTGCTCTTAATTTATTGAAAATGGCTGAATACTGCTGATCAGGGTAGGAGAAGGCTCCATGTGACTGTTTTTGTTGAATTGCTGTTGGCAGCACTTGAGTTCGGTCCTTGCACTCCAATGATTTAACTATTATCTTTACATGTTTAGCAGAATTCTCTGTTACAGCAGTTAAACAAGTGAAATATTATCGAGCCATGTGTGTTGATAATTAAGTGATGAGGTGACTGGATTGCAAGTTGCAAGTGTAACCAGTGCAATTTACAGCTCACACAAAAGCTCACTAGGTATAGCCAAGGTAAGGAGTTTTTAAGGGTTGCTTGGATAAATCATCTTTTTTCTTGCTTGGGCAGTATTACCAGACAGCATTTCGAGCTGTGGAGTAAGATCATTTAATGACCTGCCCCTTTATGGTCATATACTTGGAAAGAATCTTAACTTAATGAGCACTCCTCAGACCTGGGAACCATTTGATGGTGAGGGGAAGCTGTTGTTGCTGTTGGATTTTATTAGTGTATAACCAGAGTAAATGCACTGACACAGCAGTGATGCTGCAAGGAGGGTGCAGAAGTCTGGAAACAGGGAAACGTTGCTTTTGAATACTTACAGAACAGTCTTTAATTTCATAGTCTCTTTTCTCACTTATTTTTTAAGCCCTTGGAAGTTTTTATCTATTTCAGTAAATAATGGATCAAGAGCTAGGAATGAGCCAGGGCTGTGAAGCAGGGGCTGTTATCAGTGAGAGCACTGTCTCAGCCGTGGGATTTGGAAGATGATTTTTGCTGTGGAGAACAAATGCAGGAAGGGAAAGGTCTCTTGGGACAAGGCAGCTGCCGTGGGCTCGGTGCTTTTGAATGCAAAGAGTGGGCACAAGAGGGTTTGTTCACCATGCTAATGCAAAATGTTTCGAATCCAACTTGAGTTTACCCCTTTTCTGAGTGTCTAGTTCGAGAAATCTGAGGCCTGATTTAGAATATGCGTTGAGAAGAGGGAGTTTTGACAATGCTGCCAAATTCCAACAGGTCTTTAGAATGAGCGAATTGTCATTTTTCAGAGGCTCGTAATGAGTAGATTTGGCTGGATAATCATAGGGACAGTAAATGACACATTTCTGTATTTCACACCCCTGCTCAGAAGAATTTGTATGCTTGTATTTCTCAAAGAAAGAGCTGTAGTAATTCGAGAGGACAGAATAGCAAATTTCATCCTGAGTTTTCTTTTCTATAAAAGAAACCAAAAAACCCTTAAATCTGTTTCATTGAAAACCCGCATCCCTTTATCTCCAGGCCTGAGTTAAGGATCCTCTCTGTATCAAACCTCTCTGTATCAAACCCTCTTGAATATTCCGGTTTAGAAAACAGAAAAAGAGTGAAAATAGGGCATTGTGGAAAGAATTCAGCGGGCTCAGCTGCAGGAGTCCCTCGCAGGGCTGCCTCTGATACGGCCCCGCCTGTCACATCCAGAGCGCCACGATCAAAGCTGCAGACGAGATCTGGGAGCTGAACTTGTCCAGTACATCAGCACTGGGGGATTTCGTGCCTTCCCTTCTTTTTAAGTCTTCAGTGGGTTGTGATTCGTGATGCTTTTGTTAGGAGGGTTTCACAGCGTCAGCTCTCGTTTCAGAGGGAAATGCTCCTTCCCCTCTGAAGGAGCTGCCAAGGCTGTTACCTGGGGATGCAGCATGGCAAAAGTACTTCAGTCTTGAAACGGTAATAAATATTTACAGCTCTTCCTCCAGAGCTCCTTAGCATTGATAAAATGAACAAGTCTAATTAAGGAATGTTTGTTGAGGCTGTGATGACTCAGCCACTGGTGCAAAGAACAGAGGAACAGAGCCATTGTCCTTTCCTGCTTGGAAGCTGCTCCTCCTGTGGTTTTGTGGCACGAGTGAGCAGAGCTGGCACCATTTGGGCTGCCCCTCACCTATGGACCTCCTGTTGCATCAAAAGTTTGCATCAGCCCTTTTTGAACATCTATAAACATGCAGCCAGGGTTAAGTAGCAGGTGCTTTTATATCTATTTGGAAAATGTCTGGCTCATAGTGAACAGTTCTCCAGTGGCAGTTTGCTGTGCTCAGATTAGCTCATTCTGGTTCCTTATTGACCCAAAAATGTGAATGTCCTGCAGAGCTTGCAGGGGTAGCAGTGATGCTGATCAGGGCGTCTGCCCAGCTGCAGAACGTGCTGTGCAGTCCCAAACCCTGTTGGTCTGAAATTTGGAGTGAGTGGAAGGTGAATGCCACCCTTGACCTGGATTTCTGGGATAACAAACCCCAGGAGAATCGGCCTGTGGAATTTTAGATGGGTGTAATTGGTGGGTTTTACAGAAATGAGACTTCCTTTAAAAATCTCTACAGCTCAGCAGAGAGCACTCTGTGAAATCCTGTAGGGTCATTCAAGAGTTCCGTAGAAAACAGACCATTCTTTGTTGAATTTCATAGTATTTCACCATAAAAAAAGTAGTTTATAACCTCAGCTTCCTCATTGTGCCATTCTCATTGGCAGAAAAACCTCTTTTACTGTGAAGGTGGTCGAACATACATAGCAATATACAACTGTGCTGCAACATTGCACAGAGGCCGAGGCGATGATTTACAAAACCCCTTCAGGAAGGAGAAATTTTATCGTGCAAGCAGTGGTGGCCTCAGCCATGAGCACCCTGCGTGGTACCAGGATCTCAGCCACAGCAGCCTGGCTTCTGCTGCCTTGCTTAAAGAAGGCATTAATGAAGAAACAGCTTCAAAAGGGCTCAGGAAGACAGTGGATAGCAGAAGGCAGAGGTAGAAGTAGTTGGCACATTGATAACACAAGTTTTTTGTCTGAGATGGTGTCCTTTACAGAGGTTTGCATCTGCAACCAAAATACCAAACATATTTTTCCCCCCAAAACAGGGGGAGAGACACTAAAGATTGTCCAGGAAGACGTGAGTCCAATAAAAAAAGCAAGGTTTCCACTAAATGCGTACGCCTGTGGGAAAAAGGCTTTGAAGATGTGACCAGGTTGTGCAGAATCTTTTATAAACAGCATTACAAATTCCAGTTTTGAGTTTAGATGTCTCTGTTTTAGCTGTGAGAAGTCGGGAGCCCTTGGCATGAAAAAAACCTGAAGCAGTGAATTGTTCTGTTAAACTCTATGAGCATCCTAAATTAAGCAGGTCAGCTCATTTCAGACTTAAATTTATAACAACACACCTGAAAGCCTTTGCAGAATTGGAGGTCACCCACAAAACAAAATGACAGTGTATGAAACTTAAAAATCCCAGAATCAGTACAGGAGCTGAGCATGAAAACCAGGGTACCAGGATGGGTATTTTGAATGTGGGGCAGGTTGGAGGTGTGTTTTCAGAACTGCTAGAGTGAAACAGATCTGAAACTGGGCATATCTGATTTTTTTATTATGGACTTACCTTTTATTCATGATTAGACCAAAGAAAGGTAGAGTTTTATAGTACAGCTCCAAACATAATCAGTGTTTGCATTCTAATTCATCCCTTCAACACCCCTCCTGATGGTTTAATTCAGCCCACCTTGCGTCCTGTGCAGTTCCATGGGGGTGAAATTTGGCCTTGCAGCTTCATTTTCACCATCCATACACATACAGGAATTATTCCACAGGGTTTCCAATTTACACTGGAAGTATCCCTGTGTGATTTGGCTAAGACCATTAGAAAGAAAGGTAGTGAAAAATTAAGTCTGAAATGAGCTGACCTGCTTTAACTCTGAAAAGTTATATTTATAAGCTCTGACAATGGAACAGTTAAATAAGACACAGTTTATTGTGTCAATCATTAATGAACTGTTTCCTAATGATTTCAACACGGGTCATTACACAGAGTGATCCAGTAGCACATAAAAACTACCATCAGCAAAACTGAGAGGGGAGGGAAGTAGATGTTACTGCTGCCTTGCAGCAAAATGCTTTGCAGCAAATTGGCTCTGCTCAGCTCAGGCATTTTGTGATGCTGCTCCCAGGATTGTGCCCACAGCTCCTTCCAGCCCGCTCTGAAAGGGCTCCAAAGGTTCAGTTGTAAGTGCAGTGCAGAAATGTGACAGATTTTATTGGCAGGTAAAGCACCCGTGCTTAGGATTTTTTGTTGTGTTGCGGTTTCCTGAAGCCACTATTGCCAGTGGCAGCAGCGAGCTTACGTGGCTTGTCAGTGCCCCAGGCTCTGTCCTGCTCTGGGTGCTCTCCTCCACACAGCAGTGGTCTCCTTAATCAAAATCTAATCTTTACTGGTACAGCACACTTGACCTGGTTGAAGGTCTGCATTCCCATTGTCCTTTTTCTTGGCTTCCGTATCTCTTTCTGTCCTGCTGTTGTCCTTTGGACGTCAAGTGGTATCAAGGGTTTTGCACCCCGCAGCTCTCCCCGCTCCAGGGGCAGTGGGGTGACCTCCCTCTGGTACCCTGCTTCCCAGTTTGACTTTCCTTGAGAGGCAAATGCTCTTTGACAGGATAAAATATGTCAGCTGTAATTCTTAAATCAACTGAAACATCGAATCGGTTGGTGTGCGGGGGCAAAATTACATCAATGGGCAGAAGAACTCCACCAGACAACAGAGAAAACATTAATGATATTGGCCATCACATGCAATCCTGCAGCCTGATCAGGATGTCCTTTTCAAGCTGCACCAAGAACTTCTCCAGCTAGACTTGTTTTGAGAAGGTCTCATAATTCTGTGGTGGAGAAGGCAACATAATGCCTAAGATTCATCCGGGTTTTTCACTGCGTGTGTCTGAGAGGTTGCAGTTTCACGTTTGAAATAAAATTCAGCTATGTGCCAGCGAGAGGTGGTGGCATTATTACTGGCCAGGAGTGATTACCCTGCAGCCAGGCACAGCGTGGATATCTTGCCATAGCCTTGTCATTCTCTATCTCTTATAAACACGTTCCTCTGCTGCCACAGCCCTGCTGTGAATTAGACCTGGCCGTAGCAGTCAATCTGCTGACTGTGTAAATATCCCTTGGGCTCCTAAGCTGAGACCATCACCATAACTCTCCTTTTTCCCATTTTTTCCCCTCAATCTGTCAATAGCTACTGTGCTGCTTTGGTTTGAGTTCGAGCTGGCTGAGTCACACCTGTCACTTGTTGTTTGCTTGTTCCAAGCCCGAGTGTTCTCAGATGAACTGTGAGCAGCAGGAAAGCTCGACGGGCACGGCTGGGGGAAGAAGCATTGAAACTTGCAGTGCACTCAACAAAATGTTCTCTGAAAAGACTGGCCTGACTTGTTAACTGTTTCATGCAGCCCAAAATTAAGTCTTCCCCAGGTGCTTTACACATTATTTCACAGCATTTGCTGACTGCAGTGTGAATGTGGAGATGAGGGGCAATCACTTTATAGCTTAGGTAGAGCTTGGGAAATCCTTGAGAGTACTTGTCTGTCTTTCCCTAGTGGTGGAAACTCTTTTTTAACCACAGTTGCATTTGAGTTGATCTCTTCTGGGAGTAAATCAGTACAGAACCTTCAACTTCCTTCTCCAGGGTATGCAAAAGTGGTGATTGTTTCTTTTTGCTTTTGTGAAATGTCCTATAGACACTGCAGTCTGATTCAGTTACTCAGAGCATTGTAGAGGATGTAGCAGATACTCCTTACTGACAAAGGAAATCCTAATTTAATCATTTGATATTACTCATAACATCCTTTCCTATTAGTAGATACATTTACGCACTGATGTAAACAGTTTTTAGATTTTATTGTAAGTGAAATGCAAGAAAATCTGATTCACATTTAAATGAGGAATGGAGAAGTATGGCACATAAATTATGGTGTCATTGTGGGAGAGCAAGGAACTCCTAAGAAATTCTGTGCTGCAAGTACTTTGCGTGAAACTTAAAAAATACGGAGCTGGAAATGGGAAAAGGAAAAATGGATAAAACTTGGACTTTCAAAATGAGTAATATTTCAAAGTGTTTAGTAATCCCACAGAACCAGACTATAAGAACAATGCGTTATAATCTTATCTTAGGTTATTGTTTCTATTTAAATACTTGTTGTACCACGGCATAGCTTAGCTGTTAAGTTTCTTGGCCTCGTTTTGTGTTTTATTTTATACACGTATGTATTTGTTTTCAGTGTGATCTTGCTGAGTGTGTCCCAGTCATTGGAGACACTTGCTGCATCCATTCAAAGCACTTTGAGTCCTAAGATTTATCTNNNNAAAAAAATCTCTCTGTCCTGTCTACTGTCTTTTTTTTTTTTTTTTTGAGGAATTAGCTTTGCTAAAAATCCTTTGCCATCGGAAGAACCATCTCCTACGCTTGCTGTTCTCATCCCTTACGAACTGACAGGAGCAGTGCATCTTTCTGGAGGTTAATTCAGAAGTTATCAGGAAGCAGCATCTGCCTGGGATAGGCACAGCCCGTTAAATCAGCCCTGCAGACACTCCACAGCACGAAAAAAATACAGATTGTGTGTGGGGGGGAAAAAATACCACATAAATTTGAATGTAATAGAGAGGGAGCCAACAGAACTGGTGTAAGGTCTGGGCTGTAAAGGAAAACACGGAGCTGCAGATACATTTCTGTTTGGACAGCGTGACAAATTCATTGGATTCTCAGGACAAAAACCCCAGAGCTTCTCCTGCTGCCAACATATGATGAGAAAGATGCATTATTATTATGTCTGAGAGGGTATTACCTAATGCTGCTTCTGCATTTGCAGCCTGCAATAGTAATTTTGCTAATGTAGAGAGGTTAGAAGAATGAATCAGTGTTTGGTAACAGAACAAGCATTTTATTTATTGCTCCTAACTCCTGAGCCCTTTCACAGCTTACTTTCATCTTACAGATGCATTTTCTGTGCTATGACTAACAGGCTTCTCCATCCCGCTGTGGATACATGCCAGGGCACCACAGAATGCAGATTTCTGGCTGGGTGGTGATTATGTTCTAGCCTGGGGACACAAACGCAGCTATAAGTCCTTTGGGGAAGCCTGACAAAATGTAACCAATATCTAATCTTTGCATTACACAGCTGCTGACGGAGCTCTAGTGACACATCTACCAACTCACTTGCTGTTGCCTATTAAGCACTTCCCACTCACCAGCTACCCTAGGTGTTAATCTGTGCTCCTGGGAAGCAGTTAAGGCTATGTTAGCACAACTTTTTGCCTTTAATGCCTTCTGTTGCTGTAGAATTTTTTTTCCTGCCCAGAATAGATAAATACAAACTTAATCTACCTATTACCGTGGTATTGTTTCGTCATGTGCATACAGCTGGTAATTTTCAGACAATATTTGCCAGTAGGGGAGGCCTTATGAGTAGAAGGGCAGCCAAAACCAGCTCAGTGGTATCATAAAACTTTCATTAATCCATGGACTAGGATTCACTGGCTTTGCTTCTGTGCTTACCATTTTGAAATAATGCCTTGCAAGTGTTGTGGCGGAATGGCTGAAAGTGGATTATGGTTCCTTCTCTGTCAGAACAGGAAAATCCTGCTGCACAGCTGATCTTGGGGATGGTGGGGTCCAGCCTCATTTCTTCTCACTGCCATCTCCAAGGCTGGCTTGTGCTGGAAGGGCTGAACATTCAGAGCTGTTCCCCTAGAGTGGGGGGAAAAATATTAAAATCCATAAAAATATTTCCTTAGCCACGGGAAGCAAATATGAAGATCTGCATTTTCTTGACAGGGATGTTGACTCCATTTCTTGGTAGTAGCAACTCTCATTCAGTAACAATTACAGCAAACCCCCCAAAACTGCCATTTCAGAGTTGCTTTGAAAATGAAACCTAAGAAGGGTTTGCTTCTTTATTTATTCAATAATTATTTGTTCAAGGCCATAAAATAAATCACTGCAGTGCTGCTTAGATCCTGCATGCTGCAAAATGAATCCTTTTGTATCTTCCAATACTAAATTATTACTCTTTTATCCAGAGCGTGGAATATTGTTGCCTCAGTCACAGCATCAAGGGTTCAACTAAAAACTGATTTTTACAATTTTTGCGTGTTGCAGTTTCTACACCCTTTGGTTAAAAACCAGTGAGGTTCATAATAGGAAGACCACTTCAAAGACCAAATTTGCATTTTTTGATGATAGAAATGTTCTGAGCACAGACCTAGGCTGTTAATCCCATCAGGACAGACCTCCTATAACCTCCTGCAAATTTTGGATGCTTCAGGCAAATTCTTTTTTGGCCGATGGGAGCTTTGGCTGTTTGCAGTGGATTTATAGCAGCAGCTCTAAAACTGTGTGTGATGAGAGTGAGTTTCCTGTAAGATATGTTTACTTTGTGCCTTATTCCTTACCGTGAGCTGTTTTCCAGGGAGCTGCATGGAAGTGTTTGCTGTACTAACTGTTCATCTGGGTCATTCTGGTAAACAGAAACCTTCTGGAACAAACAGAGCACGAGCTGAGTTCTGTGCTGCTGAATTTTTACGCCTCAGTGTTTCTACAGTAATTTCGAAGACTAATTACTTTACAGATTTAGGATTTTCTTTTTTTGCCTCTTTCTCATTTGGTGTGTCTCCCTATCACAGCCCTGGCTGGAGATGTCTCTAACCCGCTAGGCAGTTAGCCTAGTTGGCAGATCCCTCTCCCAATAATCCCCCACTCCTCTCAGATCTGAAATACCTCCCTCTCCTACCTGCTTGGGTAAAGGTTTGCCATGAGCATTTCTGCCAACCCCTTTATTCATCCCTGCATTCAAGAATTTCATCAAACTCCTGTAAATATTAAAATAATTCAGATGAGACCACTGCCTCAAATGATCATTTCTACACCTGCTGCAAGTGGGGCACAAAAACATGAAGAGATTAATACTGTCCAGAGGCTCACACAAGGAATTATTGTCCAAAGCTGAGCCCTGGCATCCAAAATCCATTTCAGATTTGCAGGAATCTCTCACGCAATTCCCTTGAGTGCTGAGTATACAGGATGCACGAAATGAAAGTACCTTTGATCTCTGATTTAGCTACTACACGCTCAATTAAAGCCTGTTTGTATTTTGTAGAAAAGGTATCAGAGTTTTGATTTATGAGCCTCAGATTTGTCAGAGCTGATACAACAATGGGGCAGAGTTTTGTATTTGCAGAGGCTGTTGCAGTACTGAAGCCTTCTGTGACTTTGATGCAGGAAAGTGCGTTTCTAAGACAGCAATTTAAAAAACCACCTTTTAAAGTGGAATATAATTGCAGCACGTGCACTTTTAGCTGGTAGCATGCAGGTGGATATCTGCTTGCTCTGACTATCCAAATGCAAGCCGAGCTGCTGCCCTGAAAATCTTCATCTCACAGACTCAGAGGAAAATCTGAGCCTCCTCGCATTCTGATTTAGCTTGTATTTCTCTAATGAATATTTTAATAGTTTTATATTTTTTTTGTATTATGTCTGTGCATTTTGTGAAATGTCTACTTTCCTCTGAGAAAGGAGTTTTTTTAAGACTTTCTCACGTGCTCTGTCACCTGCTTTTTTCAGGTGCGTTCATATGATCCTTTCAGTTAATAATAAATCTATCATCCAGTGCCAGGGAGCACTCTAGCTCTTTTTCAGCTTGCCAGTTTAAGTCTAAATCTTTCTTCTTATTTCGTTGTTGTCCACCCAGTGAGATTGGTTTTAGGAGTTTACCATCACAGTGCACGCATGAAGCGTTACTTCAGCTTGTGCGCGGAAACGCTTTGGATGAAATGTGTGGATGCATGATTTCTGATCCCAGCACACCAGTTCTTTTCTCTCTTTTTCTCTCCCTGCCTGCACACACCACCCACGTGCTCCCCACCTCCTTCTGGCCTGCCTGCCCCACCTGATTTCCCCCTGCCCTGGCCCAGGAAAGCTCCCTTTGCCTGGGCACAGCCTCCTTCCCTGGGAATAGAAAAGGGACCCCGACCTCACTGGCCATGCCATCAGTGCTGCTCAAGTACCACATTCAGGATTGACTCCAAAGGAACCCCTCTTTGCTCTTTTTTTAAGCATTTAAATACATTCCAAAGAGAAATCACACATCCTCTCTTAAAATTAGTATTTTCCAAGCAAGGCGATCTCAAGTAACAGCATCAATAAAGTGCTAAATAATTGCAACAGAACATGGTGCCCCTGCTGCCATGAAGAATATGTACTTCAAGTGATCATGAAATAATATTGAAGTGGACAGGTCTTTCCTTGGCATGCTTTGACCATCAGTGGATTTACACTGATTTATGACAGATAAAATCTGGCCAGTTTTACGTGGTGGAAGTGGCTGATGACAGCAGCTTTGACCCTGCTTTGGTCCTGCCTCTCCTAATTCCAGTCCGTAGAGCAGAGGTAGCTCTAAATTTAATTTAACAGTTCCAAATATGCTGTTGGCTTGCATTAGAGGCGAGCTACTTCATAAACACTTTGTGGTGATTTTGAAATGAAAGAATTGCTCGGACCTGTGAAAGTCTTTTGAACAGAGCGATACCAATCACGCCTCCTGGTTTAAGGCTGAGTGGTATGAAAAATGAAGCACACACATCAAGTCAAGCTCCTCTAGGAAAGCACTGATTTCTCTAACTGTGGGCAAGCCAGAAATATGGCTATTTGGAGGCACATCAAAACCCACTCTGGAAATTAATAGCGTTTCCTAAAAATACGCCGTTTGTCTCACTTTCTTCTGCAGAGAAACCATCTCTTAACCATGAATATTTCTGCTAAATGAGATATTTGTTGCATTCAACAGGAACAAAGGAAAACACAAATACTGATGATTTTTTAATCACTTGACTGAGTTGTTTTTTAACCCTTGCAATCAATAGCTGAGTTTTTCCTAATTCAGCAGAAATGTTTACACCTTCCCATGTAGCACCAACTTGACTGGAAATAGCTGTGGAGCATATTGCTCTCTGTATTTACAATTTTAAGGCTTTTTTTCTTTTTTTTTTTAAGGATGCAAATCCTAGGGTCCTTAGCAATGAGAATTTGATGTTTTGCAATTCACAGACCAAGTGTGAAAAACTTTTTTCTTTGCTGTCTGTACAGATCTGGGTAAGTGTGAGTTTATATATCCCTCCCTGTGCCTTTGGCTTATCAGGGGTTAGGGTTTGTACGTGTTCTGCTGATGCTTTTGTCCGTAAAACGTATGCAAAACCTCTGATGGGGATAAAAGGATGGAGAAAAAAAGATCATCTCACAGACTTTTTTTCCCCTGTGTAATGATATTTGTGCTTTTTCAACTCTCCTTGTTCATGGCACTGCTGCAACTGGGATGGTGTAGGGTTATAAGCAGGGCCATGTTTTATTGGGAACAACTTGCAGAGTTGCAGAATTCATGTTTTAGATGCACAAACCTTTCTGCATCTTTCAGACCTGAAAGAAGAGCAGCAGCTTGAAAAGCTGAAAGCAGGAATGCAGGTGCTCAGAGTACAGTTAGAGAGGTATGAATTAGAACATCTTCGAGGACCTTACCAGAGAGAGAAGAGGTGGATTGCTCTTTAAGACATGAAAAATGTACAGGGTTTGAGTCCTTTCAGGTTCCTGATACCATGTTCTTACACCTATGTCAGTTATGTTTCTATTTACATTTTCCTGTCTTGCTTTTCTTAAAAATACAGGATAGAAAATGAGTAGTTAGTATCTGTTTTGGACTCTGACATGCCAGGAGCAATAGACTTGGAAAAATCAGATTCTTGGGATTCCAGCGTTATATCCAGAAGCAGCAAGGAGTGGATGAATTTTGGCATGAATTTTCCTGTACCTCAGATTCGTGATATGAGAACTCTTTTTTTCTTTTTTTTCTTTTTTTTTTTTTTAACTTAGGGAATGGATGAGGCAATTTTGTTAGGGACAGCATCCTCAGTGATAAACAGGAAACAGGAACTCCTGACTGAAACATGGTGCAGGCAGCAAATATGGCAAATGTATGGTATGAAGGGGATGATTAAAAAAATCCATGAACTGACATCTTAATTCCTGATTGCTATCCAGTCCCTCTGCTGAATGAGGCAAGGATTTGGAGGAAAGGGTCTGCAATCAAAGGCTGTTGTAAGAGGAACATTTTCTAATTTTGGAACACTTGACTTTCCAATTTGAGTAGCATTTATAACATCAGGTTTCAGTTTTTGATTAAATGGGATATTCAGCACTGTAGTACAAAATCTTTATGTCATGTCAGTAGAAGTGACAGAAAGGGAGAACTTTGAGCTGCTCAGACCCAGGGCTCTGAGTGAAGACTCTGGTGTTGCAGGTGTTGTCCTCTGACTTGCTGTGAGAGCCTGGAGAAGTCACCCTGCCAGCTCTGTCAGATACTGCACCACCAAATGACAGAACTTTGTCATGGTGGTTTATATTTTAAAATATCGCTTCATGAAAGGGTCAGCTTTGTGTTGCATATAGAGGAACGCAGTGCTGGATTAACCTCTGTTTCATTTTGCACACAACGTGATTACTGAGTTCACAATTCCGTGATTTTCTTTGTGAATTATCATTACAGGATGTGTGAAAAATAAAGGAATTTTTACATATAAATTATGGAACCATTTCTACTAAGCTACTGAATTTCCATTCATTTTTTTACATACCTTAAATGTCACTGGTTTTGTTTCTTATGAGGACCAAAATATATTTTCACTGTATTTATCAGTGAATTTTTTTTTTTTACTGTTGAAACTAAGTCTCTTTCTTCTGTGTTCTAAAGCAGGGATTACAAGTTTAATGTTTGACAGGAGAGGTTGCTTTGCCTCTGAGTGCTTTGCTCTCCTTCAGGCTTCCTATATATTAAAATTATTGCCAGATAACATCAGATGTATCTTTGTGGGAAGCTATTCAGACTTACTAATACTTCATATTTCCATTAATTTCAGTTTAATCAAAGCACCCATTTTCTTTGTTTGTAATTGTCTTGAAGCCACCAGGTGAGATCCAAAATCCGTTTTTTTATCAGTGGTGGGAATGCTGTTGTTAGCAATCCGTTGTGTTTCAGAGTCTCGGGTTTTCCATAGGAAACCTGCCTTTGTGTGGCCTCTGAGTCTGGCAGGCTGTTAAATAAGGGATGATCGAGGAAAATCTCTGAAGTTCATTTCGTTTTGACCTAATTGGCAGTCCATTTGTAAGATTATTATCACCTCATCCTTCCCCAAATAGTTGCTCACTTACCATCAGTCTTCCTTCATGCAGATCTGACTGCTGTAGGTGAAACACCTCCTAGGAAGCTCCCACTCGTTTGGCATTTCCGTGCTTTCCTCAGGATTTGGGTTGGAAAAAGCATCCAGTGATGCTTCAAAGTGACCTCCAGCGAAACGTGGAGTATTGTGGGATGGATGTCACAGTGAAAACTGGAAATCTGGAGATGTTTTTGTGGTGCTGCGTTACAGGGAGGGCTGGTGGGAGTGCTGTGACAGTGGGGGTGTCTGGGGGCAGAAGGGATGGAAGGGATGGCAGAAAAAAGGGTGCCAGGATGAAACTCATCTCAGGACATGCCCGTGAGGAGGGATTTACCCAGACTGAAGCAAAGGGAATACTGCAAGTGGGGAGTGATGAGCTCTTCATCAGAAGGTCTTCATCCCACTCTGGGCATGTGTGGGAGCGCGGGTCGGAGGAGGTAAGCGAGCAAAAGGAGTTTTGTTTCAAAATAAAGTCATCCCAAAGCCAGGCTGCCCTGCAGCCTCGTGTGCAGCTGGGTCAGGCTGTGGTGGCTGCAGCCTGCTCCCTGTGCTCGCTGTGACCTTGCAGTGTCCCCAAGGTGCTGGGAGAGCGCAGCATTTGTCACACCTGAGGCTGTGTCCCGGAGAAGGAATTATTGGGAGTGGGTCAGATGTGTGAGGGAGTATTCCGAAGGTTTGACAGGGGTTCAGCAGAGCGTGTGAGTCACTGTTCCAGCATGTATAAGTATTTTTAGCATCTACTCTTTATCTTTTCTCATTCTACGGCAAAGAAACGCTCCTCGGTAGCGCCAGTTGTCCCTGGTGCCTTCAGCAGGGCTGGTGTGGAAAGGTGGGGTCTTGGGAATGGGACCTGTGTGGTGTCTGTGTTTGGGAGAGGAGGGCAGCGAGCACCCCTCAGCCCCACGGTTCTTCAGTTCCTCTGTCCTGCTCAGAAAAACCTTTGAGATCTTTCCCAGCTCTCTCCAGGCGTTATGTGGAAAAGGGAGGTGCAGCTGCTGAGGGACCAAGCTGTAGTTCCTCTGGAATTCCTGGCAGTCAGGCTGGAGGAACCAGCTGAAGTGCCTGAAAAGAACTCTTTTGAAGGAAGGGGAAGTGGGACAAACTCCAGAATTCCAGAGTTTTTATTACTTCTGATCCTGTCCTCTCCACATGGAGGGGAGAAGACCTGCTCTGTTGACGTGTAGTCCAGGAATAAAAGGGTTGTAACAATAACCCAGGGTTATCCTGAAGTCAAATCACCATTCCACCTCCCCTTACTTCCAAAGCTTTTATATATGGCTATAACTACAAATTTAAAAAGGTAAAGAAATAATATTTAAAAGAATAAACCATGGACAAACTCCAGAATTCCCAGAGTTTTTATGACTTCTAATCCTGTCCTCTCCACATGGAGGGAGAAGACCTGCTCTGTTGACGTGTAGTCCAGGAATAAAAGGGTTGTAACAATAACCCAGGGTTATCCTGAAGTCAAATCACCATTCCACCTCCCCTTACTTCCAAAGCTTTTATATATGGCTATAACTACAAATTTAAAAAGGTAAAGAAATAATATTTAAAAGAATAAACCGTGGTTTCATATATTTAGTTCAATCAAGCATTGAATAGACCATCCCTGCACCACAAGGTGTGTTTAGTGCCGTGACTGAGAGATTCAGGCTGCCTGCCTGCAATGTGGGTGATACTGCTACACTTTAAACTTCCAGTGACCTTGGAGCACCTCTGGGGTCGTTGGTCTGAGCACAGAAAATGTTGGAATTTCCCGTTTTTGTTTGCATCAGTGGCACAATGAAAACTCTGCCTGGCATTGTAAGAAACACCCGTGCCCTGCTGCAGAGCTGCTCTGGAAGCAAAAGGCAGAGGGGCTGCTCTTGTGATGCTGACAGTTCAGATCTGTACAACCCCTTCACCTCAGGGTTTTCTGGGTTAGTTTGGCCTTAAGGTGCTGAGAAAAATGTAAACCATGGCCAAGGTGGATTTGTGCTTGAGAGGAATGTTCTCAGGCCTTTGTGTGCGCACAGCAGTCGCTCACTGTGTCCAAAATGAAATGACTTCTCTCCAGAAAAGCAGTTTCTGAAGTATTTCCTACTTTCTTGTATTGTTTTGCCAATACGAGGGGCAGATGATTTTTTTAAAATTGCTTTTAATTTGCTAAGGAATCGTGAAGATGTATTAATGATGATGGGAAAACAAGCTTACCTCTGCCTAATGAGTTGATGTGCATTATGCCTGGTAAACGGAAAAGAAAGAACCAAGCTTTAACAACTTTCTTTTTAATTTTTCATACGCTTTACTCACTTTCCTTTTTGTTTTTGAGGAATTTGAGGTGTTTTTTGTCAGGACCTATCAATCTGCAATTGTCTGTGGATCCACAGTAATGACATGTGCAAGAAATGTGTGCGTTATGTATGCTTTTGAATAAGTTACAAAATTTTGTGCTGCCATTTAGGAGAAAATGTAGTATTGTAATTTGTATCACTTTGCTCTTCGAGTGATACAAGCAACGCCCAGCTTTTGGTGAGCAAACACGGAATGGGAGGTGAGAAATATAAATGTACTTTACCTTCTCAGTACCTAGAGGTTTGACCTGTGGATTTTCTTTCTCTTGAATCAGAGCAAAATTGGGCTTCTGACTCCTACAGTTGCCTTTGATGTCGTTTTGGTGTGCTTGTTCTGTGGCACTCTGCTGTGGGATGTTCTGTAGAAGCAGGTGTGTGAGCATAAATGAGTCATTTAATGCAGATTTTTATCATCCTGTGGCTACTTACGCAGCTTGAAAAATAAAAGAATGGTTATTAACTAATTGGAAAAGTGTGTTTTCTCTGTGCCCCGGGACTGTGGATTATAAAGAAAATCCCTCACACAGAAAATCTTTTTAATAATAACCCACTAAACCTATTAGTGAGCTTCATTGAGGCAAGAAGGTGAGTTGCCCCCTGAGGAGGATTCACCTCCAGCTCATCCACTCCCATAATTAGCTGCCTTGTTGGGAATGTTTGCCATGGAATGGTCGAGGGCAGGGCTGTAAATCAGCAGAGGCAGGTGCTGTGGGTGCTTCTCCAAAGTTCCAGCAGCACTGCTCAGGGCTGCTGGGCTGGGCATGTCTGGAAAGAAACTCCTCCCTGTAATTGCTCCCCTTCTCCCCTCTAAAAGAAAGACCTGGTTTTAGTAAAGCCTGATTTTTCTGCTAGGTTGAAGACATCAGGTTGTGCAGGCCAGATCTGCAGTAAAGGTGAGGTTTTATTGGTGTGACCTGACTTTCCTCACTTTTTTCACTGCAGGCTCCAGGCTGATTTACACCTGCTGAGGGTGTGGGACCCATAGGTTTTGGCCAATCTGACAGCTCACTGGAGGGCTTCTGCGGGTGCTTGAGGAGCATATGTAGCATTTCAGGCTGGAAAAGTGTCTGTCCTAGAGGAGAAATTTGTTTTGCAGCATGAACGAGCAGGGAAAAAATGGTCCTTGCAGTGTGAAGCAGATGCTGTGGCGAGGCTGGGCTGCATAGATAGGGACAGGGGAAAAAGGACTTCAAAATGTGAATTGTCCAGCTGTGACTTCCCTTGTGACACGGTGTTGGTTTTAACATTAATCAAAACCTGCACTGGAGAACAGACAGATGAGAGCACACCACAGAAAGCAAGCCTAAATTCCCTTAAAGCTGGCAGAATTAACAGAGCTGGTTGCTGGAGGGATGCAGGGGTGTGTAAAGGTGTGTTTGGGCTCCTCTGGGGCTTTCAAGGGAGCATCCCAGAGGACTGGATGTGCGTGCGTGTAAAGAAGACAATATTTTTTTTCCCCATGTGGTTCTGGGTAAAATAGTTATCTTATTAAGTTAAAAAACAATAAATTAGTGTTTGGATAGGTAGGCAGGGAAATTGTCCCTCTTCCCCTGCCGAATGGTCAGCAAACTTGACCATGGCCACTTAAACCAGCTCCAAATTCAAACTTAGGATCCAGGATGATGCAAGGTCATGTGGGGTCAGGAGGGTGAAACAAAGCCTGTCCTGTTTGTCTTCCAGTTGTAACTCTTTTTTCTCTTGCATGAGATCCTGAGAGGCATTTCTTCATCTTGCTGGCATTTGAAGCCTTCAGGAAAATGTGTATTTTATGCCCTCTCTATTAGTGCTATGATATTTTAATGAGCAGCCCCTGGGGATTGGCAGTGTGGCTTTAGTTCTGGGTGAATACTTTGCAAAATCTTGCCCCTCTGTGTTTGGAAAAGGTTGTTCTTGGTCTCGTCGGAAATGCAGCAAATTTGTTACATTACTGACAGGAGAAAATATTTGTTTTCTCTCAGCCTTTTTGAAGAATGATCTGCTTTTATTTCTGGTGTACAAACACATCTGTTTTCACAGTTTGTGGTTTTTTAATAAATCGTTTCTAGAATGAGCATCCCAGTGAGAGAGTTTAGATATAGAAATAAGTGTTTGCCTTTCTGTGAAGGAAGGAGAGAGGGGTGAAGGGAAGGTGTTTTTAAGATTTGTTTCACATCTCATTATCCTGCTGAATTTATTATTAGTAATAAATTCAGTTAATACCTCTAATTCGAGCCTGTTTTGCCTGTGATGATATTTTGTGAGTGATCTCCCTCAGGCCTTATCTGAACCTTTTGTTAGAGTTTCTCTCCCCTGTCCAGCTGTGGAGGGAAGTGGCAGAGAGGCTTCAGTGAGTGCCTGGCCACATCACTTGTGGCTCCAGAGCAGGAGATTTGTCACCTCTCTGGGTGACATTCATTATTTACATTCACATTGCTTATCCTCTGAGCAGATCTAGAAAAAGAATGTTGTGTTTGAAAAGGAAAATTTGAAATACTCTATTTTCAGGAGTATTTCCTTGTAAGTGGTTTTTTTTTTTAAATATCAGAATGCTTTAATAGCTTAGATAATTTGATAATTTACCTGCCTTTTATTTAATTTTAAGCAGTCCCATTAAAAATTCTTTCCTATTGTCTTCAGCTGGGTTGGAGTAATTCTCTGGGGTTTTTTTCTGTCCTTGTTTTAATTCTAGTACCATTTAGACCAGCATATGCTTGGGAATCCCGTGTATTTATTTCCACAAACTGGCACTCAGTGTTAAATTTCACCTTTCTTAAAAATACTCAGTTGTCTACCCAAAGTAGCAATGTAGCCAAGACTTTTTTTGTTTTAGGGTGAAAAACCCCATAAAACCACCTTGAAAAGAAGAGCAAAATATACAAACTTTTATTCCTAAAATCTATTCTTAATTTACTTTCAGTTTTTGAGAGGGCAGATCACAGAGGGCAGGTGTCCAGACTCTGCATGAAAACGTTGATTGCTGTGTGCCTGGCAGCTTGTAAATGCCAAGTGCTTATTAGATGTTTATGAAATTATTTCCAGGCACTTCAGCTGATGAGTAGCTTGCAAACTGAGCTTATTTTTTGAGAAATATATATATATGTGTGTATGTACACGTACATAAAACCCAAAAAGAACTTGCAAAGCTCCTAGAACAGTGACAAGCCTCTGAGGATCCTTTATATTGTGTTAAGGTGTTTATGTGTTTCAGTTAAAAATTACTGTTTAGTGAACTCGTTGTAGAGGGATGGTGAGAAGAAACCCCACAGGAACTCAATATTATTAATTTCAGCTTCCTCTCTTCGTATTTCCATTTTCTTAGAAATTAATGTGTCTCTGCTCAGCAACAAATATACTTTAGGCCAAATAGCTGAAATGCATGGACTTGGGGGTGTTAATTTGGGGGCAGGAATCATGAATTTATCCATCTTTGTAAAAGATCCTTGAAATTTTGGGTGACTGGATAATGAGCAGATATACAGCTCAGGAAAACGAGTGACCGAGTCTGGAATTGAGTCCACTGAGGTTGTAAATGTTGCTGTAAATAACTAAATAAAGCTGCTGAAGGGGCAGGCTTTGGGCAGTTTCCCTCTGACATGTCACTGTCCCTCTGTTTCCCAGCTTGGTCCCTGCTCACCTTGGGAATATGGAAGGAAGGAAGGAAAGCTGGCTGGGCACAGAATTCAGTAATGTTTTTGTATAACCTCCTCCTTCCCACGGAGAGAATGAAGATCTGCATGGAAAATACTGCACAGACCCACACATCCTTCCTGGGGGAACGTGTCCATGAGTCAGGAGTTGTGGGTGAACGCAGAGATGGGATTTGCCCCAGCAGGGAAATGATTGGCAGCAAGAGTGGGTTTGGTAAAGGTGTCCAAACCACCTCCAGACTTGTGCCTTGGTGAGGTTTGTGGTTCAGGGCAGCTTTCCTTGGATGCCTGGCAGGCAAAGCCAGGTCTGAAACCTTTCTAGAGAGAGCAGAGAAGATAAAAAGGGGAAATCAGTGGTCACAGGAGAGTAATGTTTGGGTGCTCAGTTAAAGAAGATACTCGATATTTTGGATAGAAGCTTCCTTGATGGTGCTTTGACTCACCTGGATGTTGATGAGGTTGCATTGCAGTTTACCCAAGCAGCTATATCTATATTATTCAGTATTTAATAAAACATCAAAAGAAACATTATTAATTATGTACCTAAAAATGCAGTGGTTGTTTTTTCCCCATTTTTATTAAAGAAATGGCTTCTCTGCAGAGAAGCCTGCTTGCTGAATTGTGAGGCTAATGTGTAGCCAAGCAGCAGCTCATTGATCACTGAACACAGATTCCTCCTCTGCCTGTTTTTCCGAGGGAATAACGATATTATCTTAAGGATATTTGTCTCAGTGGTGTGCTTTTTTTTGGCATTATATCTTGCAAGTTGGGAGCAACATTCTCGGCATTGATGCAAACCTTACCCCAAGATTTATTTGTCTCTGCTTCAAGAAATCACATTTCCCTGAAGAGACAGTGGGCCAGCAAGGACTAATTTTGTAGTTAAATCCTTGGTGACTCTTCCTCCAAACCCCTCAGCAAACGTGCCTTGGCTCGGGTCAGCTCAGAGGCTGAATCAGTGTGGAACGCCTGAACTCTTACAGAAGACTAAATATACCCATTTATTTTTAACCTTGGAGCCCTTTGCCACACTGGGGGGAACCACTGGAAGATTGTTTTTTGCCTCCCAAACGTTGTTTTCACTTAGCTGGCTGTGGTATCCCTTGGATAACTGGAGTGCAGTACCTTGAGGCTCGTTGTGTGGTACCGAGTGCAGTGTGACTAATGTGCATCCACAATTAAATGAAGTTCCTGAAAATTTATTTTTTCATATGATAGTGCCAAGAGATTTCAAAGAGTTTGATGTCGATAGTTACAGTAATTGCACTGCATCCATTCTGGTGTTCCTGGTAAATTAGATTTCCTGAATTTGCCTTAGCAGAGGTGCAGTCTCCCGTTTTAACCTGTTGACTGTAATCTACCCAATTTTGATCTGCTGAGTATCAGATTTAAATTGGGGATTTTTTTTTTCTGACTAGATTGCTTGCAAATATATAGTACACTTCATTACTGATTCTTCACGTATCTCGTTTCATACGTACCTGAGAATGAAGGTGATTAACAGAATAGCTTACAAAAAGGCTTACAAAAAAGGGGGAAAAAGCTACAGACAGGAATTTAAATGAAAATGAATTGATTTCTCATCGGAATTCAGAAAGGATGTCTTGCTTGTGGGTGTATCCATGTACTATTTCTACTGCTTTTACACCTGTTCTGACTGGGTGTGCTGCTGGGTGATTTCCTAGAAATCTCATTTGTACTTTCCTTTTCTCGATAGCCTTGAGTCCCTGGGAAAGCTTGGGACCAAAATTAAGGAAAAAAAAAAAAAGAGAAAAAAGGTAAAAATAATAAAATAGAAATAATTGATGATTTCTGGCATATTCTTATGGGGTTTTAAAAAATATCCCAGATTTTCCAGAGCTCACTGGATCTGAGTGCTGAAGCAGCAGCTGTGATTCATCCCTGCCCTGCTGTTCGTGCAGCTGTTTGCAGCTGTGAAAGTCAAGATCAAAATGCTGCCAGATCAACAGATGAGCCTTTATTCTTAGAAGGGATGGGTTTTAAAAACAGGAGCCAAGATATTTTAGCACTTCCAGTCCCTTCCTGGCATGAGATGGTATTAAGTGACCAGAGTTAAGATGAGCTTTATTAAAACTCAAGTGATAACTGTGGGTTCAGGGCAGTGGGGATGAGATTTACGATGTTGGAACGTATTTATGTAAATAACTGAAAAAAGAAAAGTTGACTGAGAAGAAGGCAGGCTGTATTTCCATTTAAAGAGTTCTCTCCTAAACAATTGGAACTGATATTTGTGCAAGTGACCAGAGTTAAGATGAGCTTTATTAAAACTCAAGTGATAACTGTGGGTTCAGGGCAGTGGGGATGAGATTTACGATGTTGGAACGTATTTATGTAAATAACTGAAAAAAGAAAAGTTGACTGAGAAGAAGGCAGGCTGTATTTCCATTTAAAGAGTTCTCTCCTAAACAATTGGAACTGATATTTGTGCAAGTGACCAGAGTTAAGATGAGCTTTATTAAAACTCAAGTGATAACTGTAGGTTCAGGGCAGTGGGGATGAGATTTACGATGTTGGAACGTATTTATGTAAATAACTGAAAAAAGAAAAGTTGACTGAGAAGAAGGCAGGCTGTATTTCCATTTGAAGAGTTCTCTCCTAAACAATTGGAACTGATATTTGTGCAAGTGCTGCTGTGCAAGGCCTTACTGAGAAGATAAGAGAATTGTGCTTCCATGGTAGAAAACAAGAAGTCACACACAGGGAGGCAGGGTTTAATCCCATCCTGGCTCACCCTGTACTGCAGGCTCCCTTCCTAATCCACTGCTGTGCTCTAGCATTGTTTCTTTGTGATGGGGATAAATGCGTGGTATTAATTTTTTAGCTCCCAGCTAAATTTTGCACTGCCAGTGAACCATCTTATTTCATAACAGTGCAGCCTCTTTGTGATAGCTGCAAACTGAGGTCCTGTGATTGATGCTATTAAGTCATGTAATATACTGCCTTCTGTTGTCAAAATGTATTTTTGTTATTGTCAGCATTTTAATATATTTCTAGGCAGAGTTTTAAATAACTGATGCAGTAAAAGAAGCTTTTGGTTGAGAAATATGGTGCCTCGTGGTTTGCAGGAAAGGGATGTGACTGAAACATTTTTATCACTTTGAAATGACAATTTCTGAGGTGACAAATCTTTGCGGAAAATTGTCGTTATTTAGTTTTTTAATTGGAATTCTGGGAACATTCCTCGTACTCTTTTAAGCATCACCTCTTAATGAAAAAGCAGTAGCCAGTGAAGAATGAAATTAATTGTTACTCTTTTCTTAAGATTCAGATCGCTTTTGGTAAAACCACGAAAAAGAAATTAGTGGGAAAGCCAAGAAGACAAATCTCTGACCTATGACCAGAATTTACAATCTCATTTCTGCCCTTTCCTTCAAATAAAGCATTTGCCTTCAGCTTGAGGTAATTCAGAATAGCACCTGTCTTTGAGCCCAGACATCAAGGTTGGGGGAGTCTTATGTGTCCCTCTCCTTGTGGGGCCAGAGAAGCCACCAGCAGGGTGTTCCCTGTGCTACACAGGTGCAAAAGAGCATTTTGGGCTTTCCTTCTGCTGCTCATCCAGCACTGGTCGCAGATAATTGTGAAACCAGAAGCTGTCTTGATTTTCCAGCTCTTTTTCCCTCCCACCCCTCAGCTGCTTTTCTTTGCTCTTTCAAGGCAGCGCCTTTGGCACTGTGCAAACCAGACTTTCCCTGTGGCTAACTTTGCCCTAGTGAACTCTAATTCTCTATAAACTCTCCACACTCCTGCCTGGGACCCTTGGAGTGTTACAGGAGGACAGAAAAGCAGAGAGAGCTGCAGTAGGTGTGGTGTGAGAGCTGCTGGGGAGCAGTGCAGGTCCCACAGCTCATGTTGCTCTTGGGGCTTGCAGGGAAGGACAGACCCTGGAGGAGAAGGTTATGGGAAGGAGCTTTTGCCTTCTGCTTCTGATCTTACCTGGAGCAAAGCCTTGGATGGTCAGGGTTGCTTTTTTGTAGCATCACCTGCTTGGATCTTAATGCTGATCCTTTGACATCTGAGAAACACTTAACTGAGTAAAAAAAGTAATAAATGACTGCATGACCTGAAAATTTTAGCACCTTCTTCTTTCATGCCTTTTCTCTTCATATATAATTATTTAATTCTTAAGAAATATCCTGTATTCATTAGTTTCCCCTGGTTATCCCTATCTCATTTGAATTATCTCATTTAAATAACAATACCAGCATAGAGCAGATTAATGGAAAACCGTCTTAAATACTATATAGTGCATGTGTTTGACAGTGTAGCAGTAAAGCTCCTAAAATCCTGGCTAGGCTGAGGGCTTTAAAATCCAGATATTCACTTATACTGACATGAATGCAAAATGTTTCCACAGTGTGTGTACAAAGGAAAAGCCTGTCTGAGTGTGGCATCGTCTTTCTCTTTTTGTTAGAAGTGACTACGCGTGTCCCCAAAGATTAACTGAGTGGTTGGAAAGAAATTAGGGTCTGCTTTTGTTTGAGGCTGTTTTTAGAAATAGCTTCCAGAAATTTTTGGAGAAAACTTTAGCAAAAAAGAGCAGCAATCAAGTGACAAGAAATATCGTGGCAGTACCCAAAGTGCGTCACAGAGATGGGCTATTTGGGGTTTTGGTTCTGAGTTAAATTAGAAGTTAGAAAGGTAGGGTTCAGGTGGGGATCCAAGGGGGAAGATTTTCAGTTTCTGTCCTACCAGAGCAGTGTTTGCCATTCTGTGAGGTGCAATGTGATTCAGCATGTGAGTTCCATGAGCAGAAGGCAGCCAAGAAAATCATATTACTGTGGAGGAGAAAATGCATCTTATTTGGCTTGTTTTAACCTTTTTAGGGGGAATCTTTTACTTACTGTCTATTCAAAGGCCCCAAATCTTTCTCCTGTACCTTGGAGATTTAAATTGGGAGTTCCACCAGCTTGTGCAGTGCTGCTCACCATCTGGAAATGGCATCATCTTTTCTTTCTAATAATGCCCTTTCTTCCACGCAGTGTCTTATTTCTGAAAAACCAGCTGCTCACTTGGTAATCGTTAACCCATTACAATTAAAAGTGACTTCAGCTATTACTAGAATATTATTGGCCCCGTAGCACTGATCCTGCTTTTTTAAATGACTTTTTTAGGACCCCTGTCATTTCACAGGGAAGATGTTGTCTAATGATTTGACAGGAAATGCTGATGCCTTTATCTTAGGGGAGAAGAATCAACTTTTTCACACCTCTTCACTGATTAGTAGTGACATTTTTTATGCTTAGGCAGCTGATGCCAACACAGAGCTGCAGCCTTTGGGTGCATCTACCTGCTTTATCCCTGTGTTTGGGTCTTCCTGAGCTCTGGGTTTGCTGCTTTGATACCTGGAAATTAAATTCCTGAGCGATTCAGACAGATCCATCACTTTTGCAGGGAAATAGGTGAGGAGCAGGTGCAGGCACCTTGTCCTGCTGGTGGTTTCAGTGTCCACTGCTCCCAGGGAAGCCTGGAGCTGGGCTGGAGCTAAGGTAATTCTCCAGCATTTTTAGGAACCCCACAATTTGCCAGTGTTCCTGTTGATTTTTCAGCTTTAGAAGCAATTCTCATATATTTGCATCTGTATGGCGTTTCTTCTGGATTTTAATTATGGACTGAAAAGTGAGATTTGACTGGGCAGTTTTTTAACCTTTTTGCCACCAGATTTGACTGGACTCCCCCTTGCTGCTTTCAGCCTCTTGTTCTCTGTCCATGAGCGTGGCTGATTTTTGTGTCATGGATGGTACAGATAAATATTTGCATTGGTTTCCAGGAGGTGAGAAAGGGGAATGAGGCAACATATTGTTATAAACTTGAGCTATTGACACTTTCATGCAGCAAAGGAAAGACCCTGAAAATAAAGGCTAATGGACTGTGCACAGTGAAAGTCATAGAAAACAGAAATAACTTTTAAACAGCTTCATGATGGTTTCTAGCCTGAGCCAAGTCTTCATTTGCTGTAGAACAGAGAAGGAGCTTAAGAATTAATTACCTAGTTGATATGCATAGTTCATTAATATGTAATGGATGTTGCACTTCATGTTGAATTCCCACAGCAGGTCACAGCAAAGTTGCAGGTTGGTTTGTTGTTCAGGAGTATTTAATTGCTGCCTGTCATCCTGACTTGACCTCAGGATGTTCTCTGATGGCTTCCTGGAAGCTGAAAGTTTCCTCCACAGGAAAGAGATTTCCCCCTTTTGGAGACTGGGCTGTTGCTGCATTTGTAACAGCTAGGGATCAAAGGGCAATATTGAACAAAAAAAGAAAAAAAAAAATCAGATTTTTTTTTTTTAAAGAGATTGCCTTTAAATTGGTAATTTCCAAAGAGTCAATATGTAAGAAAGATCAAGGTGTCGTGTATAAGACTTTTTCTCTAGTTTCTGTCCTTTTTAAGTGGGGTGAGAGGAAAATCCCAAAGCCTTATAAAAGAGGTTTTCTGTGCTGTCCCTTACCTTCAGTGCTGTCAATCCTGCTCCAGAATATAGTTTTTCTAATCTAAGAAAAAAACATGCACTTTATGTGGACTCTTTCTCAGCAACACATTGTTTGTAGTCCCATTCATGGACAAAAGGAGGATTCCCCTCCAAAGAAGAATGTCCCAAAATTTCAACTCAATATTTGTCTATTGGCTCATTCATCTATTCAGTATTTTAACCTTTTTGCATTCTGGGGCTGTATAATAGACTTCACTTTTTTGGGTTCAGAAATTGCATAGTATACCAGGATGGATATCCTGGTTATTTGAGGCAAATCTTGAAGAGACAATAGAGCTTGGATTTGATTATTTTGTTGTATTTTTTTAAAAAAGATATGTTATTTGCTCTTTTCACACCCTCTCTTCAGTGTGACCTGAAAGCTTTCTAGTCTGAAAATCAATATAATTTTTTTTTTAAGAGCAGAGACTTTTGTACTTTGAAAGCATTATCAGTGGGGCAATATTGAACACTGTGCAGGCAGAGAAAGTGGGATACTTCTCTGTGTGACCTACATTTCTTTCCTGGCCTTCACCTCTTTATTCTTCATCCCAGGCAGTGGAAGGAGCTGGAAAGCAGCAAAAGACACTGTGGAAACCTCGATTCTTGTATTGATCCTGTGTACTTGGCACCTGTGAGATTGTATCTCTCCTCAGGGAGGATTAACTTCTCTCCCAGTTATCTTGCTGGAGCAGACCCCAGATAGGATCTGCCTCCAGGACAAGCACAGGGGTGCCCAGGGCACAGCCTCCCTGTCTGTCCCCCATGTCACGGCCTGAAATAGTCACTGAAAAGCACAGAGAGCTTGCCCTCTCCCAGCTTTGCATGTGTGTTACCTCCAGGAACTGGAACTCCAAAGCTCTGACTTAAGCTGAGATTAATAAGTATGAGGGTGGTAAGGCTTGAGCTCAGTCACCAGCAGCAGCGGCTGAAGATGCTGGTGCTGCCAACCTCTCTGCTGGGGGAGGCACACGAGGAACACAACTGCACAAAACCACTAAAATACCTGTTTGGGTGTCCTGGTGAAGCCTCCTGCTGCAGCCCCGGTGTGGGTCTCCTCTCTGGAGGGGGTGGGTTGGCTGGGCTGCCCTCCCAGCACACGGTCCAGAGGGTTTCTGCTCTGTGCCCTCAAATGTTCCCTTGAAGATGTGCTCAGGCTGGTGAGCAGAAAGCTTTGTGGCTCAAGGGAACGCTCACAATTGCTCAACAAGCATGTCAGAATATATTGTGTTATGTAATTTGGCCCACAGTTCAACCTTTTGTAAGCACCATCATTTCTTGGGGAAAGTTCTGCAAACAATAGGGTTTTTTTTCTGTTTTGTAGAATAATCTAAATGGCTTTTAGCAGGAGCTCTCTGCAGTCTCCTCTTGTGTTTGGTTTTGCTGGGGAGTTTAAACTCTGAAAGCTTTATTAAAGGAGTAGCTTCTAGTTAAGAAAACATGTATTTTGTTGCATATAATAATAAAGCTGTACTACTGCTACTATTATTGACTGCTTAGTTACTGACAGTAGCAAAACTGCTACGTGCTTCCTATTTTTGGCTGCCTTTTTTTGTCTAAAAAGATCAGAGTTTGGCCCTCTAGTTCTTTTCATGCTCTTTGAGAATTTGGTGCCACCCTTACAGCCACCTAGCTCCAGAAATTTAAAATAAATAGATAACTTTAGCCAGTCCTGTAAAAATGTGGTTTGCCTTAAAATCATGCCATTTAAAAATAGTTTAGTTTTCTTTTTTTTCCCCACAACCTCAAGAATCCAGAATTTTCATGTAAAGAATGAAAATTAAAATACCAATACAGTCTGTTTTACTCAAGATTTTTTTGGGGGAATATTTCTTTTGTTTGTTCCATAAAAAAGCCTCTGAAATATTGTGGAACTCAAGGTAAAAGCAGAACTGGCAGCTTTGCTGTTGTATGTTCCTAAATGACCTTGAATTTTTTTGCTACGTCGTTCATTAAATCATTTATGCTGATGCTAGCAGCGTCCACAGAAACTTTCCTGAATAAACACAATTCCTTTGCAAAGGTTTGTGTAAATGCCTGTTTACAAATAAATAGGTAAGAAGCGTGCTAAAGCAGGCTGTCAGGCTCGCAAATGGACCGATCCTCAAAGTGTTGCTGAAAAAGCACTACAAATTAATTTTAAAAAAGTCGAATACATAAAATAATTACAAATACATAAATATATACATCATTTATTCACTTAAATTCTGTGAATAGGCAGATCAGCTCAAGCAGAAATGGTAACGGGGACGTTCAACAGGCTCGAGGGCAGAGCCCCCGGCGCAGGTTCTGGTTTCTGGGTGATTATGTGCAATTATCCCGTGGCTCGGTGTGGTGATGGATCCTCCTCTATCACACTCTCCCCTGCATTTCCTGATGATCCAGCCGAGCATCTGCTCTGGGAATCCAGCATGCAGATGATGCAGCTGGAACCGCCGCTGGCAGAATTGTTCTCGCCTCGCGACCAGAGCGTGATTCTCTCGCCCTGCCTGATCCATTGCCTCTTGCACTGCTCCTCACCTCTGGACCCGATCAAAGCCTCCCAGCAGAGCCACCCGGGTGGCAGAGGGGACACTCTGGAGCCCCAGGGGAGACTGGCACTTGGCACAGGTCACAGCAGCCTGTCCCTTCCCGGGGCAGGGTTGATGACAGCCGTGAGTTCTCCGCAGCCTCAGCTCTGCTCTCCTGAATCCCGGCCAGCTGACACTTGGGCTGGGCAGGAAAGGAAGGCAGGCCGTGCCAAAAGCAGGAGAAAAGTGCATTTTCACTGCAGCCCTGTATTTTAGTTGATAGCCAAGAGGTTGTCCCCGGTGCAGAGCTCTGCTGCTGGACCCGAAGGGAACTCTGTGAGGGCGAGGAAAGTTCACCAACATCCCAAACAGAAGATTGCTGCTTTGATTTTCATGTGACAAAACACACGGCAGTGTAGTTGAAATAACCAAATATTGGGTCCAAACATTTTTCCATTATTTGTTATAAAGTCCAAACTTTCGTTCGTTGAGAAGGAAACCTTGTGCAATGTGGTGCCTCCTCATGCAGGTGAAACTGTTTCATTTCAACACAATTCTGATTGTATCAAGACAAACTATTTTTCCTGGTTGTCAAAAATAGTAATAGTTTTCAGCTATAATTTTCTAAGATCACTGGTAAAAAGGGGGTTTTTTTGGATGGTAATGGTGCTTTTTCAATGACTGTCTCTTGTAGACATTGACAGGTAAATAGAGGCTAGGATGTGAACAACCTCAGGTGCTGGTAAAATAATCTGGGTTTAAATCTGTCAGGAGAGAATTTTGGGTTTGGAAGGTCAAGATTTAATCTGGGAAAAGTTACAGCTGAAACAAATGGGAGAAGCTGTCTGTTGAACCACTTAACTTTTCCTAGAATCTGCCTGAAAAAATGGGTATTAACGAGATATCTGTGAAGAACAGGATTTATTTTTCTGGTTTCTTTACCTTTGCTCTTTTGCACTTTTCTCTGGCTCTCCAACATCCATTCCTGCTGTAGTAGCTGCACCTGTGTTCCCCCTCCCAGTATGATCCTGGTGATCCCTGCAGGCAGATTCCTTGGAGGATGAACACAGAGCACACTGCCCAGAAAACCAGGCGTGCCTCGGGGTGTGTGAACCAGGGCTCAAGACAGGTGTCTGTAGGCTGGCTTGTTGTCAGGGCCAGAAAACACTTACGGGTTAATTGTTTTGCAAAAGATGTGTAATTAAGCTGTGTATGCCTGTGGAATGAAGCCAAAAGTGAGATGTGTGGGATACATAGGTTGTGATGTAATAATTTCATCAATGTATAGTTGGGATAACATATGATGAAGGCATAATTTTTGCCATTCTGCACAGTGAGCAAAATTTTATTACGCCACGTAGCTATTTTTATAAATGCTTTGCTGAGCATTTGTATTTTCATTGGTAGTGTATTTTCACATCCTTTGACTCATGAAATGTGTATTTTTGTGCCATTTCTGCAATTGTAAACTCTTAATGAATAGTGAAAAAAAATGATAGTATTAGGAAAACTCTGAAGTGGTGCTATCATCATACAGCACAGGCTTAATGCTCTTCAATGGAAGTAAATTGCAGAACCCTGTGATTAGGGTGTGCATTTTTTCACTGGTGTAACAGAGATTCTTTTTCTGTTAATTTTCTTATCGTATCCCCTACCAGTCATATCTGACCTTTGGTCACTCAGTCTCTTGTGGTAAAACAATAATGAGCGGGAAGCATCATACTTTTGAGAAGGGAAAAAAATGCATTTTTTGACGTGTTAGTGGCATTGTTTTAAAGAGGAGGTGCAGCCCTGGGATAGAACTATCTAGTACTGGATAGGCCAGGGTGTCACTGTCCTGGTCCTGCTGGCCCCACCAGTGCTGACACAGGCCAGGGTGTCACTGTCCGGGTCCTGCTGGCCACACCACTGCTGACACAGGCCAGGGGGTCACTGTCCTGGTCCTGCTGGCCCCACCAGTGCTGACACAGGCCAGGGTGTCACTGTCCGGGTCCTGCTGGCCACACCACTGCTGACACAGGCCAGGGGGTCACTGTCCTGGTCCTGCTGGCCCCACCAGTGCTGACACAGGCCAGGGTGTCACTGTCCGGGTCCTGCTGGCCACACCACTGCTGACACAGGCCAGGGGGTCACTGTCCTGGTCCTGCTGGCCCCACCAGTGCTGACACAGGCCAGGGTGTCACTGTCCGGGTCCTGCTGGCCACACCACTGCTGACACAGGCCCGGGGGTCATTGCCCACCTGGGCACACCCTGGCTCGTGTTCAGCTGCTGTTGACCAGCACCCCCAGGTCCTTTTCCTCGGGCCACTTTCCAGCCACTCTGTCCCCAGCCTGTAGCACTGCCTGGGGCTGTTGTGACCCAGATGCAGGACCCGGCACTTCACCTTTTTGAACCTCATCCTGTTGGCCTTGTCTCATTCCTCCACCCTACCCAGATCCCTCTGCAGGGGCCTCCTACCCTCCAGCAGTTCAACACTCCAGCCTAATTTAATGTTGCTTGTGAACTTTTTGAGGATACTCTCGATCCCCTCACCTGGATTGTCAGTAAAGATACTAAACAAGGTTGGCCCTGACACTGGTCCCTAATAACTGTCCCCAGCTGGGTGTGGCACCATCTCCACCACTCTCTGGGCCCAGCCAACCAGCCAGTTCTTAACCAGCAAAGAGTGCACATGTCCAAGCCGTGGGCTGCCAGCTTTTCCAGGAGAATGCCTGGGAGACATTATCAAAGGCTTTGCTGAAGTGTATGTTTGCAAGGAATTGTATTTCTCACAATCTGATTTTTTACAAGGTGCTTTTGGAGTTACTCTCCCTTGGGGCTGATTGATTTAGAGCTGTATAAAATCCACATTGCTTATGTAATAGAATGTTGGGATTTCTGCTGTGCTTTATATGGCTACAACTTGTCTTATATAGGTATTACTGTGTTCCTAAAATTTAGACTTTACAGTATTTAATAGCAGTTGGGGATTTTTTTGGGGCGTATTTTTTTGTCTCAAAAATGAATAATTAAGGCAACTTGATTGGAAAATTGAAATTCTGTCTTCAGTAAGCTAAAGGTTATGAAAAGATACATGCTTGACACATGATGGGAAGATGTCTTTGTCAGTTGTGCAACAAAATTTCTGAATGTCCTCTTTATCAGCTTCACTTTTAAATGTTATTAATCCAGGTGATCTGTTAGTAATGCAACTGAAGTCAAGACAGCAAAAATCTTCTGCTGTTGAAGATGCCTTTGAGTTGGTATTTTGTCTTGGCTCAGAAGTGGCAGAAGGATATTATTAGAGTGTGTCTAGAGTAGAGTGATGAAGGTGATGAAGGACCTTGAGGGCAAGGTGTGGAAGAAGCAGCTGAGGTCACTTGGCTGCTCAGCTCGGAGAAGAGAAGGTGAGGGGTGCTCTTATGGCAGCCTGCCTTCCTCATGGGGACCCTCACTTTGTTAAAGGGAGGGGTGAGCGTCCTTATCATGCCTTTAGGTGTGCACAGAAGTGCTCAGAAACGTGAAAAACGTGGTTTTCTCCAAACTGGACTGATTTTTAAGTCCCTGCTGTGGTGTTTTGGAAATATTTCTCATTATCAATATTGCTAATGGAAAGGTCCTTCCTCAGTAGACGCTGTTGTACTGCTAAATGGGTTTTAGGGTTGTTGGAGGTGATGGTTCATCTGTAGGCTGAAGCATGGAAGAACAGCAGGTAATCTAGAGGCAGGAGAAGCAGCTTCTGGTGTGTACAGGCAGTGGCTCAGTGCGCAGTGCACGCTCTGGGGAGTTCTCATTGTGGCTTTCCTGTTGATTTGAATTGGTTGTCTCCTCCTTCATCAAATGTGTTCAGCTGTTGATAGATGTAGAAGTGAAATGTTTTCCTGCCTGCCCTTTTTTCCATTATACAGCATTGGTTTGCAGAGATTTTGATAGGGAGCTGTAGTGGTTGATACCTTCCTAACAATTCTCAAGCAAAGAGTATGTCCTTGGGTTTAAACTCCGTGTGTTGTGTCTGTCTGGGTACTACCAGGGTGTTGAATTTATGGCAGTTTGAAACAGATGCTGGTAGTCAATATCTTTCCCTAGGCACAGAGTAAAAGAAAATCTGCTGCAGTGGAATGCCAGCATCACACATAGGTTGCAGAATATTGTATAATTTTCTTAAAGCTTCAGTAACTCGGGAGCTTTACTTCATTAATGGGCATGAACAGAGAAATTGGCAGTTGGTAGGGAATGGAAGGAATAAGAGCTGAAGGACTGGAATTAAGCAGTGGCTAGAGGAGATTTTTTATTCAGTGTTTTATCTTCTTTGCAATATTTGAACTTCTCTTCACTTCTTGTCGGTATGCGGTAACATCAATGCTTCTCCCAGGTTTATGTTGTCTCTCTGCTCATAATCATTCTCATTAAACCAACGTGTGAAGAAATGTATGAAGAATGGTGCAGTCTGTGAGAGGATTGACATTGACAGGCTTTGCTGTTTTAGAAAACAAGAAAACATTGGCTTGCTTAATTCCCCTTTAGGACTTGAGCTAGACTAGTTCTAGGACTAAGTGCTACAGGAAATCTCATACAAAGGCTTTGCAGTCACTTTTCAGTTCTGAGGTGAAACAAGACAGTTAGAGGTGTAAGAGGTTGGGTAATGATGGCTTCACCAGCAGAGATATTTAAGCTGCAGGTTGCCTTAAGCTTAGTTTTGTAAAGCACATCATCCAGTTCTTCATTTCAAGCACGTTTGAATCCGTTCTAGTGGAGCAAAATTCATGTCGTCTTCTTTCCTACCTTCTGTTAAAAAGCTGCCAGACTCACAAGGAAGGAAAGGCCACCAAAACACAGCCTAGAGCACAATGTGCCTTCCAGCATAGGGTGGAGCACGTAGAATATCAGAAACCAGGCCACACCAGTCTCCCGTCCCCCAGTGACACATCAGCAGCCACAGCCCAAATACAACAGCGGCCCTTCTGTGCTGAAACCTCTCCTGGTGGGTCCAGTTCCCTGGTAGACTCTGCAGCCTCCTGTCCAGCCTGCTGACCTTCTGGAGCAGCTCCACACGAGTGGATTGGGCTCCCTGTTCCCCTGCTTGTCTCTCATAAGCAGCCCTGTGTCTGCCTCCCTTTGGTTTTCTCCAGATCACTTGTGTGAGAGTTGGCCTGTGTCAGGTGAAGGATCTGGGGACTTCTTTGGTTGCTTGGAGGGCAGAGCTCTGTTCTGTTGCCCATCCTGGAGCTGTTTCCCTAAACCAAATTGCTTCTGCAGACTATATTTATTCTTTCATTTCAGTGAAGGAGATAATAATGGCCATTTTTCACCATGGTTTAATAAAGCTCTTAAATACAGGGATAAAATGGAAGATCTCTCATTGGTTTGAGATTTCCTTATTGGTTTTCTTGGGGGTTTTTCTGTGCGTGTGTGTATATATTTTTTTTTTTAGACAGAGAAAATGCTGCACATAATTCCAGCACGTTCCTGTTGAATGCACACAGGAGCCCGAAGGAGCTGGTCTAATCATCTACCGTGGCCTGTGCATATGGATGATGGGTGGTGTAGAAACTTAGGAGGAAAGAAAATTGTGGAAAGAAAGAAACTTGGCTTTAGATAGGTGCAACGTGACCCGTTTTCCTCCCTTGTGCTGTAAGGTCTCCCACTGCTGGCTCCTGTCCCTGTGGGCTGATCCCAGTTGGTGCTGTTGGCTCTGCTGACCCTTGGGGTCGTGGGTGGCTGGAGCTGATGTCCAGCCCATTTTCTGTGTCTCCAGATCGGCTCTGCTTGCTCTTCCACGCCATTGTGCTGAGTTGTTCGCAGGGCCGTGGAGGAGGTTGGCATCCCCTGTGTCTGATCCAGATGTGCTGCAGCTGGAGGGCAGGATTTAGCTCTGTGTTTTTCCTCTGCTTAGCTATGCAAGGGGACACAGCTCGGTGTGGTACCAAGTGCCAGGACTGAGTTTTGATCTATTGTCTTGACATGGGGGAAGGGGAGAAAAACCAAACCCCCACCACCTTAAATTTTACTCTTGAGTGAATCTTAATCTTTAAATTGGTACAAATGTCAGAGTTCCTATGCCGTGATTTTAGAATAACTGTAATCATTTCAAGAAAACAAAGCCTAGGAACATTATGGTGTTGAATGCAGAGTAAACTGCTGTTTGAAATGATGTGTTGTGCATCTGCACGTGTCAAAAAAAGAGTTTAATGTCCTAATTTGTTTTGGATCTTGCCCCCCTCTCCTGTTGTTCATCCCTGCTTTATTTTCTCCCTTTTGTGCCTGTAATTGCGTGTGTTATTAGAGCTGGCAGGATGAGCACCTCCAGATGCATCCTACAGGAACGCAGCCAGTGCTGACTCTATTCCCATGTCAGACTGCATGCCAAGGCACTGAAGCTTGCTTGTCAAAACCCATTCCCTTTCTGCACTGCTTCTAAACCCGTCTTCCCACACAATATTTTGACACAGGGTGACTCATGATAACCTCAAGAATTGTCCCGAGCTTAAGGATGTGTCTTTTAGGATGTTGAGACATCCCTGGTAAAAGTGGGATTTTGTAGTAGTATGGCCTGGGCAGCTTTCCTTATTCTTCGGTCCAGTGAAACGAGTTGAGGGGTTTAAAATCTGTTGTGTTGAACCTTTCACTGGGTTTCACGTTTGGGGTTTTTTTCGTAAACTTACTCTGAAAACAACAACCAAAAAAAATCACTTATTCTGCTGAACATAATGCGTGTTGTGATTTTTAGCAACAAGACAACAATTCCTCTTCCTTTTGGGGAAGAATATACTAATTTTACTTATTATTTTACAGGTATCAGGCAACAGCATATCAATGATGCTCCGTCTACAGGATCTTTTCATAACTGGAGATCTATACTATCACCAACACGGCCTTCCACAGAAACTAAGACTCCCTCGGTAGCTGATATTTCTCTGGGACAGACTTTGGAGAACGCAGACTTGCTCCAGATGATAAAAACAACGCTGACTGGCGCACGTAGCAGGACTTTGGATCAGATGCACCTGTCACCCTCCCTCTACCAGGGCAGTGGGAACAGTGCACCCCAGGAGCCTGCTGAGGTTTCGGCCGAGTCGCCTCTGAGGCCGTCGTCTCAAGACGCCGATGACACAGCTGCTCTAACAGGTTTGCCTCAGCTTGGTATGTTTGCCACACTGTCCACCCCACCACCAGTGCCACATTCGAGTTCAGCTGTGCCATCCCAGCCAGTGCCATTAGAAACACCCTCCATTTCCAGAGAAAGCACGTCAGGATCAGACATGCTTGCCGCTGTTCCATCGCCATCATTCTCCTCATTGGTAATTCAGTCACCTCATGCCATTAACTTTTCTAAACCAGCTGTACTGCCCATCCAAGTGCCTTTGTCTGCAGATCCTGAAGGTTTCTCCAGCACAGATTCAGCTAGCTCACAGGTTAGTGACAGCAGGAATAGTCCTCTAAGCATGGTGCGTTCCAGTGTGGTGGATCACAGAATGAGGTCCCAACTTGTTTATGGGGGCCATGCTTTTCATTGGATCGACAGCAGTGCATTTCACAGAATTAGAGGAAAAAGGGTTTCCTTCAGAAAGGACCTTTTTTTCATCTGTATACTCTGATATTCCTGGGTCAAAAACGCGTCAGTCTCCCTTGACAGTAACTTCCAAAAGTTTGTCATGGTTCCTTAGTGACAGTATGTATAATGCCTCTTCTACTGGAGCCATTTAGAGCAGCACTGACTGGCAGAATTAGTGGTATCACTCTTCTGTCATCATCAGTTTTTTGGGATAAAGCACAGGTTCCTACATCAGTCCTCCATGCTGTGGGTACTCCACATCTAACACCGCCAGTGAGTCATCCTCAGTCTTTCACAGCACTGACTAATTGCACCACAGGCTCTCACCCTGCACCTTTCATGTCATCAGCCTCCAAGAGCCCGGCTGAGGTCTCCAGCTCAGCACAGAGCACGTCCTCCCTTTCACTGCCAATATCACTCATCCCAGATGCAAAGCACGCTCGCGGTGCAGTGCTGCCAGTACGAGAATTTAGAAGCAAAACAGATTTTCTCTTTAGAAATGCAGCACACTCCTCTCCAAGCAGCCCAAGGTCTCCCTTGCTAACTGAGACAAACGAGGTGTTTACTGGGGCAGCACGCACAGACAGTCCCGGGGCGGCAGCAGCCAACCAGGACAGGCTGCAAATCCCTCCCGCTGCTGCCTCGTTTCGCTCACTGCTGCCTCTGAAGCAGAATTTTGCAGAAGACCTGGCTGATGGAACTTACCTGGCATTGGTGTGAGACTCCCAGCTGCTCCTCTGCTCTCCCAAATCCCGGTGGCTTTCCTGTGGCAAGGGCAGCTCAACAGCCTCTCGCAAGAGGAGCGACAGCAAAGACGTCCGTGAACTGTAACGCTAATAATGTTCTGCATCATGGAACTCAGCTTTCCAAAGCTTCTCCAGATACCCAAACCTGTACACTCCCCATGGGATCAAGGATGCTCGGCACTGTTTTGGAGATGGCCATGACTGTTCTTGATCTAGCTGCAGTGCCATTAATTACTCGCAATATAGGCCTTTCAAAACCTGAATCTGCTACCACAAATACTTCTGCCATAACTGTTTTCGTGACTGCACACCTACTGCCTAGAGATGCAGAAAATCACAGATGTAGCTGTAAATGAAGACAGAACAATGAGAATACCCGCTCTTGTGACCCCACATGCAGAATATTCATCTCCAAGAGCTTTAATCATTTAACCTCTGGTCAGACTTTGCATTCAGTTGATAAAAAGCCACTCGCCTCTGTCATGCCTCCAGTGTGGGGTACGCTGCCATCACTTGTTTCCATGACAGCAGTGATGGACAGCCACAGTTCGGGCTCTTCCCAGATTTTGAATGTAGACTCTAAAAGCAATTTAGATCCTGTCAGCCCTCCTGAAGTTGTAACTTCAGCTTCTACGTGGACCAATAAAGCATTGCTATCTGCAGCTGGCATTAGTATTCCTTTGGTAAAAACTTCAGTCCAAATGGAAATAAGGGAAGTTGCTCCAAGTACTTTTCCATTGGAAGATAAATACCATGCACCATAGTCGGTAGTGTCAAGTCTGCAAAACAAAATTAGTACAAATAAGCAGCCACTCTTCTCCCCCCTTCAGCAAACTATACGTATGCATCCTATAGTCAAAATATTTCAAATTTACCCTTTGCTGGAAAGAATAACTTTTCAGAATTTGATGCAGATGCATTTGCGCTGAAAACATCTCCTGTTCAGTATTCATCCATTGCTGCTGCATTGACAATGCCTGACCCTCTGCAAAAAAAGCATGGAAACACGGCTGAAAACATTGCTGATTTCTTCCCTGTTGGAGATGTTCCTATCAGAATACACGATAAAGCACCTCTCCATTTACACGTGCCTCCTGCTAATGCTGCAGGTGCTCTCTCTAGCTCTCTAAAATCCCAGACAAGTGATGCTGGAAAGATTACTGACCAAAACATTAGGCACAGCACTGCTGTTGGCTTTTCAGCTCGCTGACAACTTGACTGCTTCATCCCCCAACAGGAGCAGTGTCACCCTCAGCACAGTGCCAGCCCAGTCCCCCTTCCCCATAACCAAGCCTTCTGGCTCAACTCTCTTGAGTAGTTTTACCTCAGAAGACGCTGGTTCTGGAGGTTTTCTAGAATTTGCAGACCACCAGCTGGAGCCTGCTGGTTATCTGGTTATGGCTGATAAACATCTGGCCATGTTCAGTGAGGAGGAGTGGGACACAAGTGCTACAAGTCATAGTCTAGCTCTCCCATAAAATAAATAAATAAATACCTAAAAAAGCTGCCAAGGGCATCCCATTGCAAACCCCCACCACCAGTGCTCTGCAGTCAGTCATCATAACTTCTGTCCATGCATCACCAACACAGATAGAGTCTCCTTCTTTGTCAACAACCAACTTTACCCATTCTGTTCTTACAGTGTTATCTGGAGTATCTTCTGGTGCAATACCTACAGTAGAAACTTCAGAAGCAAAACCACTAACAAGAAAATCATCTCCAGCTTCACCAGTGCCAGCTTCTTCCTTCTTTTCTCTAGGCACTGAAAACACACCTTTGCCATCCGTGATGGCTTTAAGCACACCGATACTGACACTAACAAAAAATAGCACTGCCACAAAACTGACATCGGACCCAAGCTTGGTAGGAACACAGGCAGATTTTCCTTTGGCAACGAGGAACACGACTGCCTCACCTGTGGACATGCCAGCTCTGCTCATAACCCCCAAGAGCAGCACGGTCACAGCCTCCACACTCGCACCCACAGCCCATGTACCAAGGCAGATAGAAACAACAGTAACTGACACCCCGAAGTTCCCGAGCTCAGACATCACCAAAACGCCAACCCCATACCCACTGACAATGACGGCAGCTTTGACATCTATTACAGCATCAGCGAAAGCAACTAGGCTTCCCCTTCCTGCAGCGGAACTCACCCCTGCTCCTCCCGGCACCACGGCAGCCGCCGCTTTCGCTAACATGACGGCAGCTCCCTCCCTGGATTGCCGGCTCTCTGCCAACATGATGGTGAAAACAGGTACGTGCAGCCCCTGGCTTTGCTGCAGGGACCTCCTGTGTCCGTGGGGGGCGGCTGGTGAGGTGCGAGGAGCACAGCCCAGTGTCGGAGGATGTGGGGCAGCAGTGGTTAATCTGCTGCCCTGACAAACTGGGGCTGTTAGGTGGGAATGGCACTGGCTTTACTCGTGGCTTGGATTTTAACGCGATTGTGTCAAGTGAAGTGGTGAGATCAGGTGCAGGGGGGTCACTGCAAGACCACCTGATTTATAATTTATAATTTAATTTATAATTTAATTTTTTTTTTTTTTTCCCATTTTGGCCTCCCTGTGGAGGGACAGCCCTGTGAGCCAGGAGGGTTTGGTCCCTACTCTGCAGTGAGGAGTCTGTGTTGCTGAAGAGGACAGTGCAGTAACTTGCCTTGGTTACTCCTCAGCCCTGTTTACACCCAAATACCTAATTCTGTTCTAATATGGACACCTGATTCTATCATTACAGACCCACTTGAAAATTATGTTTAGCATTTAGAGTTGCACGCTTCAAAACGGGAGGATTTTGAGTTTTCTACGTGAACAGTGCCACTTCTGGCTCTGGCTGCTTTTCATGGGCAGCTTCTCCTTAGCTGTAAGAGCTGTAAACTAAAGGGGCCTGGAGAGGAACCTTGCCCAGGCTTCACATGGGCTCCTTGTGGCAGCACAGCACCAGAAGGTGTGTGTATCTTGGAGATCTCAGCAGAGAATAGGTTCAGAAGAGTTTATGACCTTGCATGATACAGGCTACAGAGAAATAAGCAGCTTTTGAGCCTGATGTGTGCTTGTTAGCTGCTAAATATCCCCACCAGTAGTGTGATGAGTACAACTAAAGATAGTTGTACTATCTTTGTGTACAGTGTATGATTGAAAGTACTCAAGCACAGCTATAAAACTCTTCCTGCAAATTATAAGAGAAAAAGAAGAAGATAGTGGTAAGTTTATTAAAGAAAGCATACGGATGCTTCCTAGATAGAAAATAATTGTAGCGATGGAACAGCACATTTCTTTTATGTAACTCTGGCCACGAAGATGTGAAGCCTGCCTGTGCAGCTCTGGCTCAGTCCCCTGGGAATGCTGTGCCAGTCTGTCCTCAGGCAGTGAGTGGCCTCATGCCTCCTTGGAAAGGCAGCACGGCAAAGACTTGCTGTTGCTGCTGAAGAAATTGCATTTGTTAGACCTTGCTCTGGGAGCATGGAAACAATGGGCTATTGCCATGGGATGAACAGGGGACTCAGGAGCTGCTGAGCCCCTGCAGTTCTGCCTTTGGAGCTGCTGCTAATCCGAGCTGCTTTGATGATCCCTGCACAGCCAGCCCCATGTAAAACAATTAAAGAAAGCAAACAGGAGCGTGGTGATGTCTCAAACCACCCTGTGGCTTTTGTTGCTCCACAGTTCTGTTTCTGAACACAAGGAGGATGATGATCAGCAACGCCTTCAGGGAGAGTGTGAGAAAAGGACTCAACCAAGTGCTGAGACAAGCTTTCAACCAGAACGTCAGCGCTCAGGTAAGTGTGCTTGGCTCTCCCTGCATGATTTCACCAAAACAGCTCTCCCACCAAAGAACCCCAGCAGGCTGCAGCTCCAGTGGTGTCTCTGGGTGCAGGAAGCCACTGAGGTTTTCCTAGAGACTCTGGTCTCTAAAAATATATGCAGTACTCCAAAGCTTTCACCAATTTATTTGATGAAGAAGAGGAGAGAACTGCAAACTTCTTTTAGCGTGTTCTGGGAAATGCCTACTGACAGCAGTTTCCTCTTCCCCCTGCAGCTCAGGAGTGACTTCTGCTCAGGGGCAGCTGAGTGCTGCTGTGCTCAGCCTGGATCAATGGCAAGAGCACGGCTGGTAAATGGGATGTCACTGCTGTCAGCCCGCTCCCTGCTTTGAAAACCCAGTACCTGACAGGTGCAATTCCACGGGGACGAAAATCCCGAGCAGGGAGAAAGCACATTGTATTGAAAATAAATGGAGGTGATGTGTTCATCACTTTGCAGCTGAATTGCACGAACCTCTGCACTGCTGTGTGTGAGAGCAGGCTCGGGTGGGCTGCCAGGGCCCTTTTCCTTGGGACACAGCTTCCTGTGCTGGGGGTTTGTGTGGAGTCCAAGGCTGTTAGGAGTCACACTCACCAAGCCTCTGGGAAGGAAAAAAGTAATTTTTCTCAAAACAGAGGTCATCAAGTTGACTTCGGTCCTCACACTTTATTGCTGCAAGTAATGGAGGATGTTAGGTGGTTTGGGAATCGTGTGTTCCTTGGCAGCAGCCATAAAAACTGCCAGGTTTAGTCCCCTACCTTTTTGCAAACTTGAGAGGAGCTGCCGCCTTCTAACAGAGGAAACCCTTTAAAACTTAGTGAGGAGGACAAGTTCCAGGGGTAAAACTTTTTGGAAAATACAGAATTTTGAGGTAAAACTCAGCTCATGTTTTGACTCACAGTGTGTCTATTCTTGTGATTTGGCATTTCCACTCGTATAGGTCCACTCATAGACTTAACCATCTGCGACAGTGCAGGAGAACAAGGTGTAAGAGACAGCCCAATCAAATATTGGAAACTTTTGTCTTTCAAAGATCTGTCTGCAAGCCTGCAATGACAGAAACATGCACGAAGCCAGTGAACTTCAGGCACGAAGTAGGAACTGGAAGCTCCCTGTGTTTTTCCATGCACGTGTAAAATGTCCCAGTGTCTGTGCACGAATGAAGGCCCAGCCTAACCTGGAGCTTTGCAGCTGTGGTAGCAGTCCTGCACTCCTATAATTTGGAGCCCGTGCTGCGTGGGCTGAGCCTAAAACTCTCTGAGCAGTTCTGCTAAAACCATGTCTGATACGACACTAACTGGTCCCACAGGGTTTGTAGGGGATTACAGGATAAAAGCCTTGTAAGGGACACATAGGGTGAGAAGCCCCATCAAAAAGTGGCTGAACTGCAAGCAAAATAATAAAAAAAATGTGCTTCCCTGTGTGTTTTAGGTTGAAATCCTGGAGCAGTCGAGTAACCTCACGGTTGGTTACTACGTCACGCGGGGCAGACTGGTTTTCACGCCGGCTGCCGTCGCCGAAAAGCTGCTCGCCTACGGCGCCAGCAACGCCACGGCAGACATGAAGCAGCACGTGCCACACCTGCAGGCTGTGGTGGCCCTGGCCCTGCCCTGGCAGCCCCTGCCCGCCTACCACTTCCAGCTGAAGACGGGTGAGCGGGGGATGCCCTGCCTGGGGAGGGCGTGGGCAGTGCCCAGGGGCTCTCTGGGGCAGTGGAGTGGCAGCAGGACAGGCTCTGCCGTGGTTCCAGGTGTTGCTCTGCCGTGGTTCCAGGTGTTGCTCTGCTGTGGTTCCAGGTGTTGCTCTGCTCTGGTTCCAGGTGTTGCTCTGCCACGGTTCCAGATGTTGCTCTGCCGTGGTTCCAGGTGTTGCTCTCCTGTGGGCACCCCTGTGCTTCCCAGTGCTCTGCTGCCAGGGCTATTGGTGCTGCTGTGAGGGTGATGCCTTAGGGTTTTAGCTTTTATGTTGTTCATACGTTTGTAATCCTGCAGTTCTTAAGTATATAACTCTAAACTCCATGTACTGCTTTCCCATTTTGGTCAGACAAAACAATTCCTCTCCAGGCCTGGCAATCAAGGACACCTCACTGGCTCAGGCCCCGAGAAATGTAAACCAAAGTGAGTTGAGGGAGAGCAAACTTGGGGTAAACGACTTCATTACCTGAAGCTGTAATTGGAAGATTAACTCCAAGATGCAAATGGACCAAATTTATAAAATATGAAAACCTGTGACCTCTCGTCCATTTTTTTGGCTGTAGCCCCTGGGGGTGGCTTATGTCTGTTCAAAATGTACCTGAAGGCCCTTCAATAAATAGAATCGCTTTTTATTCTCGTAGTTTTGTCTGGCCTCTGTTTTTAGGTAGCCCCAACAAGGCATCAAGGGGAGGTGGCAGCAAGCATCAGTGCAGAGTAATTGCAGGGCAATCTGAGCTATGGGAGAGCAGAGTGCTCTGAAGCCATGTATTAAATGAAAAAAAAATATTTCTTGCATGTGTGCTTACATGTTTGTATACGCATACTTACGGCAGTTAAAGTTAAGCACATTCTCCCTAGAGTGAAAATAGAGCAGAATGAGAATCAATATTGCGATTGATTATATTTTGCAGGACCAAATGACCTGCAAGATTTAAGATTATGACTTGGCTTTTTAGAATCTTGCCTGGCTCTGAGCAAGTATATGCACAGTGAACTGGCCCTACCATCTTATATATCATTGCAGAAGCAATCTCCATTTGTTTGTGGAGGGTATCAGCTCTAACAGTGCAATTTAATTCTTACATTTTGTCTTAATTAAGGCTAATTTAGAGCAGTTCCTGAAGCGGCATTATTTTCACCTGCTTAATGTGTAAATTGATCGTTTTATTCTTGTGCTTGCAACTGAGAATACTTTGTCTGCATGCTAACACCTTCCTTTTCCAGAGCTGCAGTTTGTGGGTCAAACAGACAATATTCAGTCATGCAAATTCGTTCAGACCATGGAACAGCGGCTCCAGAGAGCATTTCAGGATGCTGAAAGAAAGGTCCTAAACACCAGCAACAACTTAACTGTTCAGGTACAGTGCTGGGTGCTTTGCCAGTGCCTGTTGCCAAACTCTCCTGATTATTCTTTGCCATGTGTACGTTTGTACTCCAACCCAGTGCCTTTGCCAGCCACTGTGGAAGGAGGTTTATGTTTTCATCTGCAATAGGACTGTTTTATGCATTGCAGGGAAACTTATAAATGCATGATTTGTAGAATGCTGTTGCTTTTCATGAATTGGAGTTTTACTCTTTGCAGTACAGTCGTATAACTTAAATTCCAGGTATAAAAACAAGTCTTCCAAATTTATGTTTTTAGTGAACATGTTATTCTGACGCATTAGTTGCTTTCAGTGAGGCTATTCGGGTATAAAGATAGTGCTAGGTATAGCTGCTTTTTGAATCTGAAATAATGAAATAGATTTCTTTCTCTTGGTATGCATTTCAGTTTCATACTCACGGGCACAAATTCACCAATAAGGGTCTGATTTTTGCAGACTTTTACATGTGTACTGGGCCAACACTCTTGTGCCATGCTTCAGGACTAAAGAAATGATCCTCTGGGCGATATTATGATACGTTTTTGGCTTATGATGAAACTCTGTGTAAGGACTGTGCTCCTCAGAAGGAGAAAATTTGCCATCAGAGCTCTGCTTAGTTATTTTTTTGCTGTTTCTTGTGATCTTGTGTTCAAACTGGAGGAGCTCAGAAAGGCAGAAAAGTACAGGGTGCAGGAGAGGGCCTACCACAGTAGGTAAAGTGATTATCAGGCTTTTCAATAGCTGGACCTGTGGCATTGAGGGGAACTTCGTGGTGGCTAATTTGCTGGTGGTGGAAGTGGCAGATCTCACAAAGCACCTGAGCAATTTTGGAAGGAGCCCTAGGAGAAGGTCGTGCCTGTTTTTGTGGGTATTGCTACTAAGTGGAAATAGGATGGAGATCCTGGAGGCAACAGATAAGCTGGGAAGTAAGAGGCTCAAGGGTGTGATCTTCATGATAAATATCTCTGAAGTTATTCCAGTATCATGCAAAAGACTAAGTTGGTGCAAAAGAACACTGTATGAGGGTTTTAGAATAATTGGAAACAGAGGAACGGTTCTGAAGCAGACAGAGCCAGTTCAGAAAAGGCATTTTTGCACTAGGAGAGTAGAGGGAAGGGCAGCAAGGTGAGTAAAAGGCATGAAATGTCTTCCATGCGAGGAGAAATGAAATTGGCCATGGCTCTCCAGCCATGAGTGCTGTAGTGAATCAAGAATGGTCACTTGGAGTTTCTCATAACAGGATGACTCAAATTTAAATAAAAAGAAGCATCCTTTCACACACGGTGTGATAAAGATTTCCAGATGTAACTGGAGAAAAAAATCTGGAAATTACAAAAAACATTTGGCCAAAGATATAGAATAAAAAGTCATCAACTCTTTTTAAACCCAGGCATGTGCTTTATGGCTCTGACATAGCTGTGGGATGATCTTACACTGTTGAAAGCCATTTACTCCTCTTGTAATTCCCCAACCCTCTGCTCCAGCCATTTGTAAGTGGACATTGGCCATGCAGACCTTTGGTCTGGCCTTGGACTCTTCTGATGCTTTTTTTTATGCCATGGTTTTTCTTTTAACTTGGTGATCCAAACCATAAAAATGGGGTATTTCAATAACATTCATGAATACCTATCAGTAGCCAAAAACCCCCGTCCCTCTTGCCCTAGGGCATAAGTTTTCCAAAAAAATATGTGGGTTTTGTTCCCATTTTTTGAGGATCTCATCCGGTACTTGCTGAATTGAATTGGTCCTTAAAATGCAGTCATCAGGTTTGGGCTCAGGAAGAGACTGGCGTAGATCTAAACTGGGGAGGAGAACTCGTATTCCTGTGATGTTAGGAACAGAAAGACATGATATCCCTTTATTTCATGTGGAAAAATTGTGGTTCTAGAGAACTACGGTAGGAAGGCAGCAAGGACAGCAAGATAAACTGGGCAATTTCTCTGCATCAAGCACTGGATGGTTTTTCTGATAAGCATCCTCCCCCTCATCCCACATTTCCTGGTAAAAACAGGGGAGAACATTTTCAATCCTGACTGCACCTCTTCTGCCTGCTGCTGTCCTCCAGGAACCCTGCAAGTGCTAAAGTAGGGATTAAAGTATCACACAAGTGTAGTTGAACGAGTTGTAGCTAATCCATTCTTCAGGTTAACATTTCCCCGGTTCCTTTGCACTGGCTTGGTGTTTTTCGGTTTCTTTTTAATGAGCTGAACCACAGCAACACATTATTTTTTGCCTCTGTTTCAGATTTTGAACACCTCCAATGTCTCCCAAGCTGTCACTCTGTTTTACGTAGTGAAAAATCAAAGCACAACTCTAAATGGCACTATTTCCAGCAACCTCCTTAATCAGCTGTCAGCTGAGCTGGTGGGTTTCTACCTCACCTACCCGCCTCTCACCATTGCTGAATGTAAGTATGTGCTTCCCAGCACCAGAATTTGGCTTTGTTGTCAAGCTCAGGGATTGTAGGTAGTTTTCCTGACCACTTTTTAAACTACTTTTTGTAAAAAAAAAAAAAAAAAAAAAAAAGGGGTGGGATTAGATAGTTAATTTTTTTTTCCCCTGGATTCAGTGTTAATTTTGGCTGCTAGCAACACTGGCGAAAAACTAAGAGAAAAAACATGTATACTGTCATTAATGAAAGAATAATTCCTGTGCCAGGTTTCAAACAGAATGAAAATGTAGTTTTGTGAAAAGCAAAGCACAAAATGTCCCAAAGTCTTCATTTCGGGAAAGCTGAGCACAGCACTGAATGAACTTTAGCTTCAGCACAGCCCTTTGCTTCAGTGGAATCCTCATCCCTGGTGGTTGCTCCAGGGGCTGGGCTGGGGTCAGGCTGTGAGTGTGTTTGGGTAGTGGGGTGAGCTCCACCTGTGCTTCTGTTTTAAAAAGTTGTTGGTGCATTTGCTGAGCTGCATCCTCAGTTTACACGTGGTCTGAGCACTTTGGCATCAATAGTCTTCTTGCATTCCAGTTGCTGTGAAGGCTCTGAGGTACAGAGAGCTGAGACAATTGTGTGGGCAACCCGTGTGGTGTGTGTGCTCTCTGACTCTGCGTGCTGATTTCTTTAAAATGATTAAAGGGACAAGACACTTGATTGTGGGGATTTCTGTTTAATCTGCTGGTTAATGCGATGTGTGAAATTAAGCTCGCTGCAGACTGGAGGTCTGTGTTTGCTGGAAGTGACAAGAGACAGGGACGTGCTGGGTGCATCAGTGCAGGAGCAGACTGTTGGAAAGTGAGCCCTGAGGAAAACAGAAATCCTCTTTTTTTTTTTTTTTTGTCAGTCCATTTTGTTTGCAAACAGCCCAACAGCAGAGAAATTGCATGGTGCAATTCTCCACCAGTGACTTGCACGGTGAGCTTTCTATGGGATAAGTGGTTTCTCTCTGCTGTGAGGCAGTCAGGAATTACAGGTAACTTAGGTGACTGTGCAGATCTTTGGGAAGGGAGGTTTGTGTGTTGTTCTTGAGGCTTTACCTATCAAATTATGATATTTGGAAACAAAGAGGTGAAACTGCCCGGTGGTAAGTTCTTGCACTGCTTTGGTGCACTTTTAAATCAGAGTTTCCATCATGGGGTGAGAGCCACATCTTAAGGTGGGCTTGTGTTTTCAGGAAGTCTTTCCACAGGCAAGGGGAGGCCGAGAGAGGCTGTTGACAAAGGGTATGGTCAGTGACCTAGAAGGGATGAATGAACTTTTGATGAGTGAGCCCATTCCTCATCAGACAGGCTCCTTTTTCACGGCTGGTGGGTGCCCTGTGTGCAGGACATGTCTTCACGGGCCCCCCAGGAGCACAAGGAGGAAGTTTTGATGCTGGCTGTGCTCAGTTCAAGTGTTTGGCCTCCGAAATAGGAAGAGGGCTGTGGTGCTCCTCCCAAAGGCAATAGAGGCATCTGCTTGGTAGTCAGGAGCTGCGCGAGCCATTTGTCACACAGCGAGTCTCGTGTGGTACTGCAGTTCTCTGCTGATCCCCACACATGATGAACAGACCTGATAAAGTCTTTAGCTAGCGTTTCTTTAACAACTAATGGCTTGTATTTCATTTTGGAGTTCTTGGTTTTATTCCCAGTGCAGCAGCTGTACTGCAAACTCATGAACTGAATGCACGCGCAGTGTTTACGGCTCCAGACTGATAGTGTGTCTGGAAAATGTTTCCTTTGAAGAGTGTTTGATGCTTATTCATGTGGCAGCGTAGTTGTCTCAGTTTATCAAACAAATATTGAGGTTGTTCTCCGAGCATGTTATTTCCCAGTAGGCTCCAGTGGCTCCTCCAGAGCCTTCGCAGTCTGTTGTGGAAATGCACAGCTCAGGGCACGCTGTGAAATCCTCCTCAAAAGCAGCAACTGTGCGTAATCAAATCCTTTACGATGTTTACTATTCCGAGCCACTTTGGGGTTTGAAAATCAAGGTGATTCAATAGCAGCCTATCAACGTGCAGAGCGTGGAGGTTTTCTGAATTAAGTTCCCAGTATTAATCCACTGAACAAACGCTGAGCTGTGTAATGAATTAGCAGCATATTGAGCTTTACAGCCTGGTGCACTTCGGAGATGGAGGAGCTAACAAAAGGCATCACAACAGCAGATATCAGTTTCTCACAGATGCAGACACATATGGTAGTAATGCCTTAAACTGTGCACAGTGAGAGAGCAGCACACTCCAAGGTGTGCTCACAGCTTTGTTCAGCTTGTTTGCAGTCCATGTGGAGTCTGATCCTGGTGTATTTTCATATTATTTTAGGCTAAAACTGTGGTCTGGCCTACATAAGGATTAATCACAGAATCCTCATGGAATCTCATCTGGTTTTCTGCAGGGGAGAAAGCAGCAGAAATGTATACACCACCTATTACCTATCCTTCTTGGTTCTGGGCAGCCCTGGGCTTCATCCCAGACTCTGCACCAGCCAGTATTTTGGCAACAGGAGATATATGTTCTACTTTGTAAGGCAGAGCTTCTTCTGTTTACCCTTCGTGTTCTTTTTCAGACAGAAAAGAAATTGTAACTCTGAAAATTATGCTCTAGATCTCCGCTTGGGCCATAGTTCAATTTTATTTATTGCTGTCTGGTTAGCCAGTTTTGGGATGCATAATGTGTAGGGTGTTGGAATATTATGACATAATTTAATCTTTTATTTTTAAAGCTTTGGAGTATCCAAACCTTGATGTCTCGGAATCAACTAGAGACTACTGGGTGATAACAGGTACTTTTTAATGTCCTTCCCTCCCCTGGGCACTCCAGGTAATAATTTTTAGTGCTCATTTGTATGAACACAGAGGTGCAGCAGTTTTACACGGAAATAGGTGGCTGCCCACTGAACCTGCCTTCGACTGGGCAAATGTGGTTACAGTCACTCTGGGGAATAAGTGATTGATCATCTTGAGCAGTGACATCTCCAGCTACCAACACCCACCTCCGAATTTATAGCACTTTGGTTGAAGCAATTCTGAGAGCAGCATTATCTTCTGAGGGTTTTGAGACACAAATAGACCTCCTTCTTTTTTTTTGAATACCCTGGGACTTGAATTTAACTCTGAAATCAAAAGAGACTTGTAGGCATAATGCAGGAACAAAGGTGAAGCTGTTACACCAAGGAACTTTGTTATGATTTGCTGACTGTCTGGGTGCAGGGATTTCTGCATCTTTCGCTTGAAGCTCTTAGGCTTCAAAATACTTCTTTTATCAAGTAATTTCACAGGTGCCACATTCTCACTCACAATCATTTTGACTTCAGAAATGGTAACTAGGGAAGAAAGAGACCCTTTCCCCCAGACATCTTTGAGTGATACCAAAGCCTTTCTAGTTGGTGTGTCTGTACCAACTGACTGAATTGTTTAATGCTCAGGAGAGCAAGAGCAAAGGGCTCTGACATGAAATAGACTTGGTACCGGTTCTATCTTTTCATAAATTTGAAATAAAACATAAGTTTATGCAGAGATTATGATCCTCTGAAGAGAGTGGTACAACTCCTCCCAGTATGGATCCTGTGAACCTGATACTCCATTTCTTGCCTCTGTACACTTGCTGCAATGGAGTATTATTGATATTACAATGGAAACTCTGTTTTCAGAAAGATCCTGTTGGTCCCAGAAGACTTTTTTGAAATATTACTGAAAAAAACCATACATATGTATGAATTGAATCAGCATGCCATATCACTTTTTTTGAACTTTAGAATCCAGTGTCTTTTAAATCTTGCATTCATTTATAGTTCAGATGCCGTCACTTATACTTCAGAAATGTTTATTCAGGTTTCAGTGCTCTCAAACAGGATATTTTTTTTGAGACTGTACAAAATCCAAACTTCGGAGTTCAAATCTTCAGGATGGAAAACTGGTTCAGTTAACAGGAGCATCTGGCAATAAGCATAAACGCAGCAGCTCTAAAATAGGTTTGAACTTAGTTTTTACATTGAAGATCATAGAGTACGTGTTCCCCTGAGCCATTTTGGTAAACTGAAGGCCTAGAAATGGTATTTTGAGACTTTGACTCTCTGAAACATCACTGACATTGTCTAAGAAGAACAGTGCAGGGAATGAAAGAGAAGTGTGTTATATCCCCACAGGGAATTACTGAGAGGGGATAAGTATCCAGGTATTTTTCTTCCCAGTTAGCCTGTGCTTCCCTGTCCCAAACTGTCCCACAGACCACGTGTCACTTTACCTGTCCGTGCGAGCTGTGCTGATACGAGTTTTCTCTCCGTTCCCACAGTCATCCAGGGGGTTGACATCGCTTTGTTGGGGCTGAACAACCAGAGCTTTGCCAGACTGATGGAGCAGCGCCTGGCCCCGCTGTTCATGATGTCCCACCAGCAGGGAAGGCGCTTCCGACGTGCCACCACCGTGGGCAGCTACACCGTGCAGGTGCTCCGTGGACGTGGGTTAAAAGAAGGGCTTTCCTTGCATGTGTCCTGCTTCAGCTCCAGTTTCAGGCTGAAACTCCCTCTATTTCTCACGGGTATCAGAGCAGTGAGGGCAGAACGCCTGGCGTTGCCAATCGTGTCTTTTTCTGCAGCCAGCCCTGCTGGCGTGCCTGTCATCCTCGGGAAATCATCATTAGTTAATCAGTGTTCATAAATATTTTCTCTCTGGTTGCTATGAGGATTGGTACAAAGTACATATTTTAGCACATTCAGCATAATGAAGAGTGCCAAGTTTTTTTTTTTTCATGATAAAAGTTTCCTAGGTAACTCAAAGCTAGAACTTCTTTTTTTNAAATCATTAGATGCTTAGAAAACTTTGAATTTTTTTTTTTTTTTTTTTTTTTTTTTTTTAATGTAAAAAACTGCCTTTATTTATACAAGGTTAGTCATCAAATCATGTGGCCCCAGATCACGTTATGAAGTAGAGATTTCAGACCTGAGTAATTTATTAATCATCTTTCTCTTATTTACAGCATTTCACATTCAGTATTTTGCACTGATCGTATTTTGTTTTCTCACCAATTAAGCTAACTGATGCTATGGGCAATTAAAAGATTTCTTCTTCAATCTTCAAAAATTAGATATTTTAAAAAAAGATTACATTATCTTTTTCAAGAATTGTTTGTTGTAAGATATAAACCCAAGTTATTACATTTCCTATTTGCCCACACAATTCATTGTATTTTTCCACTGAAAGAATTTAAAAGAAGGAACTTATTTTACTTGCCAAAAGTGTGAACCTTTGTAAAATTTTAGTCCATAACATAGTGGAGAAGAATCACAAAACTCCTTTTTCTTCTCATCATTAGAAGTGTTTGACACCTTCTCTACTCTCAGGAAAGGTAGAGGTACAATGGAAAAATTCTGCCAGTGTTCTGCAGAATAAAATGGGAAAAGCGTGATTCCTTTGTTATCAACATGGGACAAAAAAATAACGAGTATGGAAGGGAAATGGGAGGCTATTTTTCAAGTGCAATATGCCAGTAAATACAGTTTTCAGTATTAGGACAGATTATAAGAATTCCCCCTTTACAGAAGACTGTAATGTCCAAACGTTTGACCCTTTCCTCTTTCCTGTATGCTTTTCTTAGTGTAAGGTTTTACCTTAGGATTATGTTTAAATTTTTTTTAAGAAAAGTTTTAGTCAATTCTCTGACTGACTGACTTAATTGCCTGGGCTCTGGAGGGGAGAAGCTCTGATCCTGTGAGAATATTTGCATGGAGCTTCTGCTTGTAGGAGGTCTTGAAGGAGTTCTCTGTGGGCACTGCCTCCAAATAGCTCCTGGCAAGTTTTGCAGAGGTATAAAGCAAAGAGAGTTTATTTCTCTTTCTCTCCATATTTATTCATCCATTTATTTATTTATTTCCCTTAAAGATGGTAAAAATTCAACGTATTCCAGGACCCAAGGAGCCAGCTGAACTGACATATTACACTTTATACAACGGGAAGCCTTTGCTGGGCACTGCAGCTGCCAAAATTTTGAGCACGGTTGACTCCCAGCGGATGGCCTTGACACTGGGCTATGTCATCCAAGTCCAAGCTGATCGTAAGAGTCCTTTTAAAAATTCCATACTTAAATCGTTGCTTTATTATTTGTTTTCTCTTTCCTTGCGAAAGCACTGGAGGGAGATGTGGGGAGCCTCCCCTTACCACCCAGAGCAACATCCATTAGCTGAAATGTAATAATAATTTTCACCAAGAAAACGACATGGTTGTTAAAGGTATTGTTTAGACACAAATCAGAAAAGCGAAGTTGAAAAGAGCTACTTGTGCATATGGGCAGTTTTCAGATTCAAGATATGATAGTATCATTCAGAAAAACGTGGCCAAAAAAATAATCCATTCTTGAAAAGTAAAGTGTTTTCAAATTTCTCTTTCAAGACCTTCATCAGTTTCTGAGTGATTGTGAACACAGGTTTCTTTAATTTTTATTTTTATATTCCTATATATTTGACCCATAGTCATAAACCTGTGGTGAAGCTTGGGGTGTTTTTTCATGCAGTTAACAGCTCAATGTACAAATCCATGCTTTTTGCTAACTGGATGTCTCCACTTTGCCAAGGTATTTCTTTAGAACGATTCAAAATTATATAGTGGATTTCTGCGCTGGATCTCCTTACTGGTGGAACAGCACATAAAATGGGTGTCCCTGGTGCAATTATATCTGTCTGGAGGAGTGGTGATACTGAAATAATTATGTGAAATGTTGGTAGAAAAGGAAAAGACCCCTGTAATAAGTAATTTATGTATCATCCATAAACATAGGGTTGAGTTAGAAGACTGAAATATGATATAATTTCCAGAGAATGCACCATGTACTGTATCTGATCCTTGGCTTGATCATGGTCTGCTACCGACTTTAATTCAGCTGAACCTGGGGATCTCCATTCCATAAATTCCAGCATTTAAATTCTAAGTAATTTTGCTTTCCGTGAGAATATTTCTTTAATGTATTTTTTACTAAAGAAGTATAAAGATATAGCAGTTTCCTAGCTCTTTGTGCACTGATGTGATTTATATTTACGTGGATATTTGGGCAATTATGGAATCTACTGCTCACCATCTAACTTTGTATTTCCATGGTCTGATAAGGCAGCCTTATTCATCTGTAGATTTTCATACCAGCCAAGTATGCACAGAGCTCTGTCAGAAAGGAATGTACAGAAATTGAAATTGTGACCTGAGGTAACTGAGATTCTGAAGGTATACTATTTGAAATGTAGGAGGTAATTCCATCTTTATACCTTATTATGGAAAAAACCCCAATTTCTTTGCTTTTGGACATGATTATTTGTAGTCTGCCTTTGTATTGCCACAGAAAATACTTCGTGTGGATTTAATTTTTGCTCATTATAATTTCTGTTCTAGCAGAGTGAAAAGTTCTGTCCCAAAATACGGTAAGAAAAGATGTGTACCCTCGGGAGCTCGTAGCTGGGTCAGACAAGCCAGACGAATAATAACACAAAATATGGATGTTCCTGTGTTATGAGCCAGAGACTGAGTTGCAACAGAATGAAAGGCTTGTTTCAAGTTCCACTGAAGTCTTACTGAGCTGAATGAAACATGGGTTGACTTTAGGTCACATTGGAGTCTGGTAACTGAATTAAAGATGTAAATTAGGACTCCTAAATGTCTGTCTTATTAGCCATAAGGTCATCATTTCCTCTGCATCCCCTAGAAGGAATAAATATGATTTTTCAACCATTGTTCGCTGCTTCCACAGCAGCAGCCTGTAATTAAAGTTACTGTTATTTGTTAAAATTCAGATTCCGTTTCCTTCCCCACAGCCCTTTCATTCCCAAACTAAATGTCAAAGTCAATAATTAAGAATTCTGCAAGTCTGTTGGAAAGTGAACCCTGAAAGGCTCCAACCTGGCCTTTAGGACAGTCTTGTGCTCAAGCTCGGGACCTGATGGTGCTGTTCCTACATCACCCGGCAAACTTCACCGGCTTTGCAAAAAGTTGCAAACCTGCAAAGAAAACAGGCTCAGGCTCCAGCCAGGCTTTCAGCTGGAGGACTGAAAGTTCCTGATAAGTGCTGCAGAACAGGCTGGTCTGCGTTTGAAGTCTGATCCCGAGAGATGCTGAGTGCCCCTGACAGCTCATAAGCTCAATGACATTTGAAAGCGCCGGTCCCCTGGGAAATGGGAACGGCTGCTTTGTGCTGGTGTTCTCACAATTGCCTGCCCATGCCAGCAACCAGTGCCACGGCAAAATAAACAGGGATAGCATGGGGAAAGTCCACTAAACATTTCACTGCAGCAAAATCCAGCATCATAAGGAGGTTGTCCAATTGTTTTTCCAGAAAGAAATGAAATGAAATGAGAGAACTGGGAATGTGTCACAGGAGGATCTCTTACGTGTGAACAGGTTGAAGGTTCATACTTAGAGAGATTATTCTGATGAAATGGAATCTAAAATGTTTTTGCATCACTGCATTTCTGAAACGTACCCTTTTCCTGGTGCCATCATTAATATATCTGCAAGTAGCTCTTTCCAACCTTGTTATGTCCCCTCCTTCAGAAATGATGAATTCATTTTGACGTTAACTATGATGAATTATTTCTAGAGCACAAGAGAAGCATCTTCTTATTGCCTTATTGATATTGATAATAACAATTCGAGTTAGCTTGGCTGTTTTTTAAAAAGCTCTGCCAGTTTGCTCCTGCTGAGCCAGTCAGTCTTTGACACCAGGTATGAACCCCATGTGTGTTCTTTTAACACATATGCTATGCTGCTTTGCTCTAAGCTGGGTTTGTGCTTGAAAAATAGTTCAGGATGCATTACTTGCACCTTCTTCTGTTTGTTTATTGTGTAAATGAACCATTGGAGTGATATCTAATACGGCATCTATCTTGGCTTTGGAGTAGATGGCTGCTTTTGCATATAAACAGGTAACACATTACTAAGAGAAGAGAGCCCAGAGATTTGTGAATTCAGCAGTGTTGCTGATTTTTCCTTTTTTTTTCCCTAGTAAAGTAATGCAAAGATGTTCCTTTGTACAGAAAGCTAGATTACTCACAGTGCTTTTATACTAATTTTCACGTGGAGGCAATTGGAGGCCGGAAGCAACCGGAGCCTTGCCCGGTGAAGCTGACCAATGTTGGTTTGCCATTTTCTGCAGCTGTGGTGAAGAACCCCCCAAACAACCTGTGGATCATCGCAGCGGTGCTGGCTCCCATCGCCGTGGTCACCGTCATCATCATCATCATCACCGCGGTGCTGTGCCGGAAGAACAAGAACGACTTCAAACCAGACACCATGATGAACCTGCCTCAGAGAGCCAAGGTGAGCTTCAGACCCAAAAGGCTTGCGGAGCCTGTGACTCTTGGGTGGATGCAGTTGAAGGGTGTTTGGAGTTGAAAGGGTTGTTGCTCACAGCTTGCATCAGCACATCTCCTGTAGGACGTCAAAACCCGTGGCCTGAGCCGTTCTGTCTGCTGAAGGTGGCAATGTCTGAGGTTTGGCACCAATTCAGACCTGGCCCTAACCAAAGTTCTCCCTCCAGGCTGCTAATCTAGAATAGACATTCTTTGAATTTTTTTTTTCTCCTACTGCTATTTTTCTTCTAGATGTTTTGAACTTTCTGATTTATTTGTGTAGATTGCTGGTTGTGTTCAAACAATTCGGTTCTTCTTAAAGTTACTAATCCATATCAATTACAGGCATTTTTTTTCCCCAAACCAAATGCACTTTTAGTTTGATCCTCTGACAGAAAAATGTCACAGAATACTGTTTTATCTCCATAGTGAAAAATCCTGCTCTCCCAATGCTGCTATTCAATGGCTCTTGACCAGGTCCTCCCAAAGATAGGAGTTTTTAGCCTACAGAGCCTGTGTGTAAGTCAGGCTGTTCCTTTGCCCTTTTAGCTGGCTTTGTTCTTCTCCACTGGGAGAAGATTGAGATGATCAATTTTTTCTTTGGTTTCTTAATGCTACAGACAGCAGGATTATTGAGATTTCAGCTCTGTTGCCTCTGCTGAAAAATGAAGCTTGGAAGAAGAGTTGAAGGAAGGCATGATGCATTTGACAGCTCTTTTCTCCTTATCTTAGGTTCGTTGCAGATGGGTGCAGCTGGTGCCAGTTGGAAACCAGGCATTTGTATCAAAAATGATGCAGAAAAGACATTTCCCTTTTGGTTCCAATGTGCTCATCTATTTATCCACTGTTATCCACCCAGTGTTGAGACTAGATCTGCGAAAGTGAAACACACAATATCACAAACATAAACGAGAATTAATGACACTGCAGTGGTATTTGACGCCCCATTGAAGCCCCTAAAAGGCAAATTATGTTTCATCTGGGGCTGTTGCCAATGCTACGGACCACTTGATTCTTTTTATGTGTAATCCTGGTCCCAGCTAAAGGAAGAAAATAAGACAAAACTTGTACACTGTTTTGAACTGCCCATCGATATGGGATGCTTTCCAGCTGAAGAAAGTTGCTATTTAAAAAAAACCAAAACAACCCACTGCTGGTTGAAGCTACAGCACAGGAAAAACTTGAAAGTATTTCCGTGTTTTAATCCATTGTTTTCATTCCAAAAAGAAAGGCAAAATTGGATTTTCACTCTTCCTGAGAAATCAGATTTAATCAGGCTGTAAGATACATGCTCAGGTTAAAACCTGTTCAGTCAGCTTACATTTGCATCAGCCGTCAGTGTCATCAGATGGGAGCTGGATCTGCAGTTGCTGGAACCAAACAAATGGTGCTGAGCTCCCAGCACCCACACCACAGTCCTTGCAGCAGCTTTTCCTGCAGGTTTGTTCCCGTTGCAGCTGGAGTGCAGAAGGTCTCCTTCCAGAGTGCATTTCCCCTTTCCGGTTTATTTTGAGACTCCATAAAATTTAATTTAATTCATTATCGGGAAAGTGATGCATTTCCAAATGAAAGCTAAATTGCTTTCCATTTAGTTTCACAGTGATGGCTCCATCAGAAAGGCTCTGGCAGGTCTAGTTTAGAGTTTGTGCTGTTATACAGACTGTGGAAGATAAATCCTGCAGTGGGACTGGGAATGGACTGGTTTGGTCATTCCTGATTTCAGCTTCTTTAATTAAAATAAGGCTAAGAAACATCTTTTGAGAAGATAATGAAAGAAGGTCATTTTGAAAAGAGGAGTTTTAGTTTTATTTTTAATTCCAGTGTTAGGGATAGTGGTAATTGCTTGAACTGTAATTGCCTCATTTCATGCAGTACAAATAGCTGACGAGCACATATCCGTGTCACATTTAAAATGAGTCTGTTGTATTTCATGGCAGAGGAAAGTGCCTGAGACTGCTGATTAATGCTGACTCTGCTCGAAGCGGAGTCACAGTGGAGTGATTTGTAGTTTAAGCAGCCGTTTTAGTATTTTGCTTCTGTGCATCCGAAATTTGCTGTTGAATCACCGGAGCAATTTAGCGATACCTTTCGAACATGCAGCACGTAGGCAGGAAAGGAGACTCCGATGGGATACCTGCATGCTGGGATCTCAGGTGTGTGTTCTTGCTGTGCCCAGGCTCCAGGAGCCCCGTTCCAAGGGGACTGGCAGGGCAGAGCTGCTCGGTGCTGCAGTCCTGCGGGAGGGAGGCTGCGGGTCCTGCCGGAGCAGAGCCGCCGCATCCCGCAGGACGCACGGACACAGCGCCGGGGTAACTGAAAATTCCCGTTAAATTCCCGTCTGCAGCAGGGGGAGGTGATGGAGCAGAGAGGTTTTTTTTTGGTTTTTGTTTGGTAATTAAGGCGTGACTCTTGCGTTGTGGCAGACTGAAGGGTAAATAAATGAAGTTTGCAAAATGACCTCTCATGCGCAGCGGAGTTTATAGGATCTCTCTCGGGAACTGTGTTGCTGTTCTGAATTGCCTCAGCAGTCAGGGACATCTGGATGCAGTTGCAGGGAAAAGGGATTGTTACCATTTTTTTCAATTTTCTCTCTAGTTGTAAAATGAAAAGAAGCATAAATTCAAATTGGTGAAATTCTGATGGGATTTTATTTTAATGTTATTTCAATGCTGTTTTTATTTTAAGCAACTGTTTTTGCTTTGAAGTTTGGGATGGATGTTAACTTTTGCCTCCCTTGCTTTCTAATTCACAGCATGCTTTTTTAAAGTCTAGAACCTCACCTTTTTATTTTAGACCACGAAAGAATAAGTTTGTAGATAAAGAGAGATAAGATTTGTGGTCTAAGACCCACAAGCAAAAGCAAGTGCTGCAGGCCATGGGAAAACAAGCCTTATCAGTTTGATAAAGGGAGCAGAGAAATAAGTCAGTGAAACTGTGCCTGGGTATGCAAATAGAGGGGGGGGGCTGACCTTCCTTCCTTCCTTCCTTCCTTCCTTCCTTCCTTCCT